>OY978507.1:990047-1585431 GCA_963854855.1 Nasturtium officinale
ACTTGTTGGAAAAATTCGTGTTTGTTATGAGTCTTGAACCTCTTGGATCTCTTACCTATCCAGAATTTGGCCAAGGGACTATACATTGCTCTCTTCCCCCCACCTCCCACCAAAAAAAATCTCAAGCTTGGAACTTATGTGAGATTTTATAAACTTGATACCAAATAATTTCTTATATGACAACTCATGTCACTTTTCTTTGTTGATCCTGTAAAACCATCAATATATTATAAACATAGATAAGTAGATACGAATTGTGGCAATCAATTTAAGATTGGTCATGTGACAAAATTTGGACAGGTTACGAGAAATTGTTTGACAGGGCCTACTGGTCAAAGTAATGGAATTACTGCATGATGAAACAAAGTGACTTTGGTTTCCTGGTCTACCTCTTTCCTGTCTCCTACGAGGGTTGGATAAAATAGTACTCCTTTCTAGACTGTATTTATTGATGAAGTTAAAATCTCTAGCTCTCTTTTATTTGGTGCATTTGTTGTTGGGCATTGTGCTGCTAATACTTTAACTTATTTATTCAGAAGATGTTAATAATATATCTTTTTAGTCATTTGGTTGACCCTTGACTGCAGATTATGCAGTCTTGTGCTTGTTATCTATTTCTGTTTTATGCTTACGTCTTGACTCTTTCTATTCCAGGACTTTAACTTTAGTTGGATTAAACAGTTACTGTTAGCATCGTTTTAGGAGTATAAGTATACACTTTAATGACAACTAATTATAATTTTATGTGATATTAACAAGTATATATCACTTGCAGAAAATTTACACATGTTGTTATGAGATAATCCAGTGGTTTTATGTCATAGATTAAAAAACAAGATGCATACAACTTAGGTCCTTATTATTAGTCGAATTGTATGATCTGGTTTGCGGTCATCTACACCATCTTCAGACATTGTTTTGCTTGAGTGTATCGATGAATCTTTTCTGTGTAATATCGTTGCTAGAGACAAAGTCAAGAAAATCGCTAAAGCTGAATCCTCCATATGCAGCTGGTCTATCTTCATTGACGAGCTGAGGTGCTGGACTTATTTTCTTGTCCATAGGTAGACTGTGAAGACTTGCAAAAGAGAGCCGCTTGAAATCTTTGTTCAATGTTACACGATGAACCATACTCTTGTATATGCCATTGCTCATCACTTCCATCTGATCTCCCAACAAAACTATCAAAGCTCCTTCAATGTATGGCACACAAACCCATTTTTTGTTGCTGTCCATCATCTGCAGCCCTTGGCCATTCTGGAGTAGGATTGTCAGTGAGCCAAAGTCCGAGTGCGGTGGCATTCCCAAGGCAATTTCCGGCTCAGGACAAGCTGGATAGCAGTTCACTGCCATGACTTGTGATCCTTCTTCAATTTCTTCCTGTAAGTTGTTTTTCTCCAGTCCTAGACTTTCTGATATAGCTTCAATGACTTGCTTATGTAGCACATGCGTTGCTTCTGCATATTTTCCCATATTTCCCCTGATAGGAAAAAATATATGCATATCAGTTCCACTCTTTTGATACTTATTCTTTGCTTTGAATCAGTTATGAAGCAATTGGACATAAAAAGAGAACAAGTTATGTTTATTTTCAGATAGTGAAGTTGGCCTAGATAGGTTTACTTTACCTGTAACAGGGAGGATTGGATGGCCACAAATCGATCCATTTTGAGAGAGGATGGGAGTAGTGTTTGATGAAATCTCTCCAGTAATAAACTGTGTCCGTTGAATGGTTTATGCTGGTGCCATACCTTACTGGCTCATGGAAATTATTTGAAACCAGATGCATCTTCTCGTCGGCAGGTAAGTCAAAGAACCTTGTAGCTGCATCTACCGCATCATTCACCACTGATGATGGTATTCCATGGTTTATTATCTGTTGAGAATTAAGTTACTCAAATGAAACATAGTGTAGTGTGATTAAATGAAACCAAGATACATGACATTTGCATAAGTATGAAGATAAGCATCTTCACATGTCAATTATTTTTTATTTTTTTCAATAAAGACAGGAGCTTGGGACTTTTTTCAGTATTTTGATTAGCAACTTTGTTGAGTATGATATAAATGCTAAAAGACAATAACTGTCTTTCTCATAAAGTCATATATCAAAATGTGTATTATAAGTACAATCCAGACTAGTCCAAGTGAGTTGATGAATGAAACACATGACTGAATTTAAATTATTTAATGAACTGAGAGATTTAGACACATGAATAGGACACTTAAGCACCAAACTTCTAATAATGCATGAATCTGAGTAAACGTGACATGTGTAGTGTTAACTAACCAGACATGTGTAGTGTACGTAGCCAAAACACGAGTATTACCTGAAAGAAACCAAATCCCTTGCAGGCCATTTCAATCTCATGGATGACACGAGGTCTAAGCAAAGGATCGTGTAAGCGAGAAAGATCAATGACAGGAAGAGAGATGGTATCGGTGCCAATGCTTGGACTGAGGAATGGTCGTTGTGAAGGTGGAAGAATGTAACGGGTAGGCACACGAGGGACACCAGACTCGGTAAGAGCCATAGCACTGGTAAAGTAATCATCAAGCTCATTCTTATTTGTTTCTTCCATTGGGTTTTCAAGAAACTGTACTTAGGACTCTGTTTATTAATCCCACAGTGGCCTAAGTTATATGGTAAGCAAGCATTACTGGTTCTTATATACCAATGATGATAAGCTGTTTTTTTAAAAAATGTCAACATGATCATCTTTTGTATTTGAATACGGTTTTGGAAACTACCTGCTTGTTTTCATAGATACAAAACATTAAACGAATGGTTAGATAATTTCCCCGATTAAAAAAAGCCCATTTGCATATAGATTTCACACGTTGCATTGAAAGGTATCTGTGAAGGGTGTGTGTCTAGTTGCATATTTTGCCTTTTGGATTATACTCTATGAAAAGAGTCATCATGGTTTTCGTGACTCTCTATTCTATGGTATACAGCTTAACGGTTTCTCTCTCTCTTTTTCCTCTTTTAAACAAATATATATATATATATAAGATATTTGTTCTGTGAAGACGTCATTGAAAAGGTTGAAATTGTGAACTAGAATTATTGGTATAGGTTCATGGGATGTTTCTAAATGTGAACTGTTTATTCTGTTTTCTTTGGTTGATATAAATATCTCAAAGAAAAAGAAATAAGTAAATGAGGTTTTGGAACTATACGAATATGGATGTTATCTGAATGTGGCTCGAATCGGTGAGCTTTTCCTTTGGGCAAAGAAAGAAAGCGATGATTTGTATTCTTGTGCGTCAGAAGGCGAAACAAGATTGTGAGAGAAAATGGTGAGATTCAATGTAAGGAGCAAAGAAGGAAATGCAAAAAATATATATATATATATATATATATATACAAATTTTTTAAATGGTGACAGAGACAAGTTTCAACTTGGAGGTTCCAAAATTTAATCTGTTACTCACTTCTTTTCCCAAGTAATCTCTTCTGTAATGCGTTGACTTTGCTGACTTATGTCGGTATTTGGGCCAGTGAATAGTTTAGCCCAACTTTGTGGTAGTAGGTTTCGATGTTGGGCCTTTTCCCTTGGGCCGTCAAAATATGAAAAATATTAAATTACTAGTTAGAGTAATTAAAGTGAAAAACAAGCTTAACTGTTAAATTTACCTTGTGTAAAAGCAGATTTAACTCCTCCAGATGATAAAACCCTAGATTCTCTCATCTTCTCTCTCTCTCTCAAAAAACAATTTTAAGGTCTTCGATACTAATCATAAGCCGCTGGCTTTCCTCTTCTTTAAGATTGGGTCAAGCTTGTGAAACTTGAAGGTGTGATTACGGAGAGAGATTTGTTTTTCTCTCTCCCGATGCGATCATGATCATCGTTTCCATCGGCTCCAAACACGGCGTCTAAGGGAGACATGAGTTATGGAATGATTGGGGTCACGATGGTATCAATTTATGGTTTCATGATATAAGGTGGATACATAGCTTTTGTGCTCGATATACATTTTTTGGCCTCGATCTTTTGGAACTACAGTACTCCTTCATCACCTGCTTGTGTGTGATAAAATATATTCTCTCAATAAAGATAAGGAACAAAAATACAAATAAAACAAAAATGATTAAAACACAACATAACACGAAACAAATCCCAAAATAAATAATAATGTAAGCGTAAACGAAACCCAACATTGATAAAATAATAATGTAAATGTGTAGCATAAGATATAGATGTCATTCTTATATTTTGGCTATAATTTCGTTTCAGAATTTAGGTTATACCGATTGAATCTCGTTCAGCCGATACTCATTCCAATTTTCAACAAAAACTGAGAATTTCATAAAACAAAAACGAAATATTTTTGTTCACAACAAAAAGATTTGAGTAGGAGGCTTATTTGAGTGTGTTTGTAGCAATGTTCAACAAACCGGTAGGCGCTAGTAGAGCGGATCATGCGCCTAACGACTAGTCAGAGTATAAGAGATTATAGACGATTTAAATAGTTTAATAATAAAAATTTAAATTTAAATATATATATATATATATTATCATAATATAATATAATATAACATAATAAATTATAAAACTGAATAATTTAAAAACTTTAAATTAGAAAACGTGAAATATCAATGTTTTGTAATTTTAAGTTTTTTTAAGTAACAATTTTTACTATTTTTAATATAAAATCATATATATTAAATAATTTATTAAATCTACATATCCCGTAGAAGTCATAATTATCTAATTATCGTTTAATCCGTTTAATAATTGCATATTTTGTTAAATCTAACTATCCATATAATATAATTGATTTAAAAAAAATTAACCGATTTAGGTGTTAATCGAACGGTTTAAGAATATCTAGCGATTAAACGACCGCGTATACCGCTTTTTAGAAGAAAAAAAATATATAATACACACCAATCCGTATCTACTGATAATACTTTAGATTCGAGATCCGCCTTTAATATTGTATATAACGACTTTTTGTATATAACGACTTTTACAAGAATTATACTTCTCGAGATGACATAATAAGAAAAGAAATAAAAAGAGAAAAAATCAAAACAAAAGTTGAGCTAATTTACTACACAAGAAAAGTTCATCATTTACAAGGAAATTTTTTGAAAAGAATAAAGAATTGGTATGACAATGAGTTTAAACACAAATATATAAAGTTACAGCTGAATTGGTAAAAATTGATAAAGCTGAGCCATGACATTTTCAGACATTTTTCCTTTATTAAACTCTCTCTTAGAAGTCATCTTCCTCCTCACGGCCTTTCCCTATATAAACACCTCACATTTTATCCTCTCCTTCAGCTCTTTCTCTCTTTTAATATATCTATAGATAATCTAAATGGGGTCAACCGCGGTGGCCGCTCTCCTCTTCCTCTTAGCCGTAAGCCCTGCCGTTTCGGCCGTGACTTTCCAGGTCGGCGATAATGCTGGTTGGAACGGTGGTGTCAATTACACGACTTGGGTTAGAGGAAAGACTTTCAGAGTTGGTGACACTCTAGGTATATGAAATGTGTGTTTGATTACTTTCATCACAAGAAACTTATAATTATCTTTGTTATAAATTGTTTATATCGATTACTTGCTTCAGAAGAATATCATTGTTTACCTTCTAACAAGCTAATGAATTTTGTATATACCAATCAGAGTTCAAATATGGTCCTTCACACTCTGTGTCCGTGGTTGATAAAACCGGGTACGACCGCTGCGACGAGAACCGAGCGACGCAGAGCTTTTCAGCGGGAGAAACTAAGATCAACCTTACGACAGTTGGAACTATGCACTTCCTCTGCAGTACTCCTGGTCACTGCCTTAGTGGCATGAAACTTGCGGTTCCCGTAGTTGCCTCCGCTTCATCTCCGATCACTCCTTCTCCGTCTCCATCGGTGAGAAACATGAAAAACGCAGCGTCGAGTAAAGGAATCATGAGCTATGGAAAGATTGGGATGACGATGGTGTTGGTGTACGGTCTAATGGGATAATTAAGGGTGAAGGATAAGGATATCTCATATGTATTTCCATCATACTTCATGTATATATTTCTTTCTCCTTTATATAATATCTTCTGATGCATAATCGGTTTTAAATATGTGGCTCTATAGAAGACAGGTCGTTATGAATTATTTTATTATGTCACATTAGGAGATACAAATTTACATCGTATTATATAAAAATGTCCCGTTATAAACTGGCTTTAATTATCGCAATTTGTTATTTGAATAAACGGAAATCTATTTTTCAAGAAGCTAACACACATTAAACTATTGTCAAAATCTAAAAATACACGTTTGGCTGGATCAGGGACTCCTAACAAAAAAAAATCTGTGGAAATATAGACTAGTCCACTGTTTGATTGGGCCAACCCGACGGGTCTAGTATAGTTTATGATGGGCAGTAATCAGACATGGTCCAATCCAAGGATTGAGTCAGCCTATGAAAACTTAGCCCATCGGAATATTTTTAACACGGTATTAACGAAGAGAGCTAATTGTAAAGCAAGACTACAGGAAGGCAGATCACATTCATTTAGGTCCTTGAAATTTGAAATCTTTTGGAACAGAATAATATTTTTAATTTGAGTCGTGTTGTCTCTTGACAATACTAGAGTTTGTTTAACTTGTAAATTCATAATGCGCGCTACATAAGATCGCCAATTTGATGTTCGGTGGAGAGTCCTTGGGGCTTCTGGGTACTGGAAGTATTGACCAAATAATTATTAGCCCCCAAAAAACGTTCTTACAAAGACAAGTTAGAAAAACAAAAACCAAATGGAAACAAAAAAAAGCCTGAACCTTGTCAAAGAAACAAGAATGATAATGTTCGAATTTCATGGAAATCACTAATATAAAGTAAATCCCAAGAGTGAAGATATGAAGATGAAATGGAGATAGAGATGGAAACCTCTCTTCTTTTTTTTGCTTGGTTGCTTTGGTGTTGTTTTGGGCTTTATGATTGAGATTTTTGAGGTGTTAGATCTGTCTACTTACAAAGTAGTCTCTGGTTGCTATTGACTGAGAAGGCTGTATGAGGGCAAGTCTTCCAGACGTGTAACGTCTTCAAACATAATTTCTCTCTCCAGTTGCCGTCTTGTTGATTTCATTATCGTCTGTTATTCACACAGTTACCACTTTTACTAATAATTAATTGGTGAACTTAATGCATAGGCCATCTCTAATATTTGAAAAACTAATACCCATGTTTCTTCGAATCTAAAACTTTTAGCAACAATAGAATAGGTTACAGAAACTACTTACATTAAATTCCATGTATGAAGCACGCATGGAGAGCCATTGCTGATCCATTAGCTTAAAGGCTATGCAATAAAGAAGGTCAAACGCAGATTTGTTCACTGCTAACAACACAAACAAGTCGAAGGACACACGCTTAGCAATCTAACTCATGACAGAGAACAAGTCAAGAAATGCAATCAGAAATGTCTAAGAGTTACCAGAAAGGAATCTCAGAAATGTTTCCCCAACAATACTTCGTGGTTTCACTGTAAAGTTAAAGGGTATTTTCTTGTTAGTATACACAACAAGGACTGTTCCTGAACCTGAGTATCTCAAACATGAAACAGCCAAAGGAAATGCCTAATTAGACGATCAAAACTAATGCTATCTTAGCTAGTTGTCGCAAGAATACTGCTTAATCTATGTAATAGGATGTTCCCAATGGAATATCTATGCAATCATGGAATATAAAAAATGTGGCTGTACCTGCTTCAAGATCAAGCATCTGGATGAGCATGAATGTAATATTGATGCCAGCAACAGCAAAGGGGTATTCCCATACAGAACGATCCCCAACCTGTTTTAGCAAAAGGTCCTGGAAGGATTTCTGCAGGAATCAAACAAGTGGCATCATATGATGGTAACATACAAAACACTGTACAGATACAGAGCCACTGGAATTGATTTTTTTTCACTAAAAAAAAAAGACAGTTTTGAGACGTATTTGCACCTGTTTATAGAGGCTTACCGGAAAATTCTTAGCGAAGTACAACAAGTTTTCAAGAGAAATGAAACCACCACCCCTGCGAGTTGCTAAACTGTGAATCGATTGAAGAGGAAAAATGTAAGGGTAATGAAAATGAGATGAGATGTGATATTTACCTAAAATCTGTGGATGGATCTTTTCCCTGCCAACCCATTTCCTTCCACTGCTCAGATACAATCCCGTGAAGCTCTTCTTCAGGAAAGGCAAGTTTCCAAAGATCCTTCAGAGATTCCTATACGCATATCAAGTAGTAACCAATATTTATGTAATGCAGGTACAGTTTGACTTGTAAAGCTAGCATGCAGTTAAAATTGAATCAGGGGTAAACTTGAAACAGCCACCATCTATTTGATGGCATTAATTCGTTTTGAGCAATCCTTACTAACAAAATCCTAAAGGAAAAGATACCTGATGCTGAGGTATTGAGCTGTCATAGGCTACATCAATGCGGTTCTGCAACCTCTGCAAACATTCCTCCTGCAAGCATGGACAATAAGGGTAGAAGTTATGACTTATATGAGTATATACAATTACCAAAAGTCAACTTATGTGAAATGGCGCAGGGAAGAAGAAAACAGATATGAAGCTAGAAACCGAGGGAAATATAAACCTGAGCAGGTGTTAGATCAAAAGAAGGACGGGCGTGATTGTCTCTTCCCTGAGCACAAACACAGGAAAGGCCCCTGCCTAACCATGCTGCTGATCCAGCAACAACCTCAGCTGCAAATAAAATAACATAATAAGTTTTCCAAAGAAAAGTGAGATTAAGATGTCTTTAATAAAAGAATTGATAGTTCATACAGTATAATGACTTAGTCAAACATCTTTTAGAAGACGTGAGACGCATACAAATCCTTTTAAGCACCAAACAAATAAAACAAGGATGAAAGTTTCCTAAGCATTTAAATTCCAAACAATAAACCCAAAAAAAAACATGCATTAGCTTCCCCTTTTTCACGATCAAAACAGAACTAATCTCAATAAACATAAAAAAAAAAAAACTGGAAAAAATCGTAAAGAGATCAATAGATACTAAAATTAGCACATACAGAGAAGATCCACACACATGATAAATCTACGAAATTATTAAATGGCGAAACATAGATCTGCTCAAAACAAAGGCAATCGCCAGCGAAGAGAAATACAGAGAGAAAAGAAAAGAAAAAAAGTAGATGATAAAGTGATAGAGATGGAATAAATTTTTGAGAAGACGAAAATGCGTTTTTGCTACATAATAAGGAAAACAAAAAAAAAGAGCAACGTACAGAGTACAAAGAGGAAACGAGAGGGAGTGATGAAATTGAGAATTACCAGATGAAGAATGGTAAACGTTTCCTCGTTCTAGACCTTGAGAAATCCGTCTCACTGCTACGAACGAGCCTCCTCTATCATTCATCTCTCTCTCTCAATCAGAACGTTCGAGAATCTGATCAACACAGAAGCAATGCAAATCACAATACAGTACTATCAATGTTTAGAATCAGGGAAAGAGGAATCAATACTATAATTAACGCCGGAAACAAACAAATGAACGTCTGATCGACCTCAAACGAATTCAGAAATCACAGAAGGAGACGAAAACAGTTAGCGTTTTGAGATCTACCGAGTATCGCCGGAGTGTATTCGGCGGCGATTGAGCTTATCAGACGGCGGAAATTGTGAAAATTCGGACGTTTCGTTTCTTTTTTTTTTTTTTTTTTTGGGTTTAAGAGAAGCAAAAAATGAGGATTTTAATAGTTTTCAACTAAAGTTCTCGCGCGTGTGTATCAATCGCTCTCAACCTTCATAACGGAAAATAATGGACTCGTGCGGTCATCGTTATTTAAGTCAAGAAGTCAACGACTATCTTCTTCTAATTGATTTTTTTTTTTGTTTGTTCATTCTCTATTTTTAACCATTTATTTTCGACTCTGTTTCTACTTTTTTGGACATCGTTAATACTGTTGTCAAGTATAATTCGGAATGTAACGAACCAAGAAATCAGTTATAAGTTTTTGTTTGTATACTCATTTTATTTCTCTATTTACGTTACTTTTTTTGGTTGCCAACGACGGAATTAGATGCCTACTCTTTTTTTTTAAAACAAAATTTTGGCATGCAAGGCCTACCAAAACAATAATATAAATACAGAATAAGAATATGAATAGCAGTAGCAGTAGAAGAAGTAATAATTTTGTCTTGTAATAATAGTTAATTACGTAATTCCACCCCCAAAAATAGAGTTAATCACATAACTGCGATATCTGTCTCATCATGAGACTTTCTTGGGGCGACAGTATTATGAGGCGTGGGCCAAAACTATGGCCTCTATGGTTTAACTATAGCCGACCCGCGTGTAAATTGCCTTTTCCTTTTTCTTCGAGTGATTAGACATTCAATTATTAACATGTTAATTATTACTTGGAGTAGTTTGCTACATGATCCTTCCGTTTAATGCAAAAATAAATATAATTGGTAAATTTCAGTGATGTATAAAAATTAAAACTCGAGAGTTGTCAAAAGTCGGTGTAACGAGGCATGACTTACTTTTGTCCGATTATTAAAGCTTCAAACCAAAAAAGTGGTTTCTACTTTCTAGATCTCAAAATGGGTCAATATATATATATATATATATTGTGTAGTATACTATTATAAGGTAATTGCAAATCGCAAAATTTTAATACAAAATTATGAAACACACAAAAGAAGAAATGGAAAATAGATCAAAATATTTTTCTATAAGCATAAAAAAGGTATATACACATTTCCATTATCAATCGATTGTCATAGACCTCAAAATTGTTGCACCACTCAAAGATCCATAAGTTTTGTGTTATATATAACAAAAAGGTATTTTTAAAGTAAAACTTGAGTTGTCAATAGTGCTAAATAACGATTGACTAAGACAATATAAGATTCATAATTTTAAATGATTTGCTAGCAACAAATACTATTACTAAGTTTTTATGCAGAGTCGTGCAGCATGTCACCACAAAGTTTGAGTGTCTTCAGATTATGAAACATTGAACTTTCAACTCCAGAATTTGCTTAAAAGTTCAATTGGTGCTCTTCATGTTCGACTTTTTTTTTTCCTTAGTGCTATTCTTAACTTTATTTTCTTAATATATTCATTACCCAACACGACCAAAAGTTGTAGACGCCACATTGCAGTGTGAGCTTCCGCTTGGGCGTCGTCCAACTAAAATAACCATTTATAAATTCCATGTGTATGGCCCAATGAGAAAATGGTACTGACGTGGCAGTAATGTAAGGCCCAATAATACAAGCCCAATTGTAAAATAAATACATATAAAGGTGGAAGGAAAAAAAACAGTAGAGTAGACTAGAGACCATCTTTACATCTCCCATGTTCTGTCTTTACCAAATTTATATAATATAAAATATAATTCAAATTAAGTAATTAAAATAAGGAAAACCCTAGATTTCTCCGTCTATCTCTCAAGCTTCAGAAAGTCCGAGACTTTACGAATTTAAAGCTCGAAATCTCCATCGAATTATGTACAAGGGACGGAGTGGAGGAGTTGGTGGGTCGTCGAGATCAGAGATCCTCGGTGGAGCTATTGATCGGAAAAGAATCAACGATGCACTCAACAAGAAGCTAGAGAAACCTTCACCTTCCTCATCTAGGGTTTTCGCTTCTAAAGACAAAGATCCCTTTTCATTCACTTCTACTTCCACTACTAAATCTCAGCTTCCCGATGGTTTGTTCCTTTTTTTTTTCTTTTTCTTTTCTTTCTTTCACAACTATGGTTTTTGTGTAGTTGATGATTTTTGTTTGCAGTGGAATCTGAAACGGATAGTGAAGGTTCGGATGTGAGTGGATCAGAGGGTGATGATACATCGTGGATCTCTTGGTTTTGTAATTTGAGAGGCAATGATTTCTACTGTGAAGTTGATGAAGATTATATACAAGATGATTTCAATCTTTGTGGATTAAGTGGTCAAGTTCCTTACTATGATTATGCACTTGATCTCATTTTAGATGTTGAATCTTCCAACAGTAAGTAATCTATCTCCCTTCTTATTTTTGTTTTAACTAGAATCATTAATGAGCAAGAGAAAGTTAGAAACTTTAGTCTGAAATCTTTATGTCTATCTATTGGGGGATTTAGGTGAGATGTTTACAGAAGAACAGAATGAAATGGTGGAATCAGCTGCTGAAATGCTATATGGTCTTATTCATGTTCGTTACATTTTGACTACTAAAGGAATGGCTGCAATGGTTAGTGTTTCTCTACTCTTGTGTTTTTGTTTTAGTGCTATTAGTGTTTATTGTTGCTCAACTACTCCTTGTTAATGACCTCTGTAGACTGACAAGTTCAAGAACTGTGATTTCGGGAGATGCCCGAGAGTCTTCTGTTGTGGGCAGCCTGGTCTTCCTGTTGGACAATCCGACATCCCGAGATCGAGTACTGTGAAAATATACTGCCCAAAATGCGAAGATATATCTCACCCGCGATCTAAATTCCAAGGCAGTATCTTTTTTCTTTGTTCAAAAACCTTTTTATCGTTTCAATATATCAATGAAAGTCTCAGCTGTGCTTTTATTTTCATTTTGGACACTCTAATCTTGAACATTTGCATCTAAATGCGACATCTGAGTGTTATTATATCTTAGCGTTATCCTTAAATGACGTATGCAGATATTGATGGGGCCTACTTTGGAACCACATTCCCTCACTTGTTCTTGATGACTTACGGGAACTTGAAGCCTCAGAAGCCAACTCAGACCTACGTTCCAAGAATTTTTGGTTTCAAGGTACACAAACCATGACACTACCGCTTTCAATGGTTATACATCTTGTGGCTAGGTTTTTGCATCCGGATGAGCAACTTAAACGATAGCTGCGGTTGGAATGAAGCATACAATCCATCATTGGGTGGAGAATGATGAGCTAAAATGAAATTGGAAGTTGAAATCTTGAGAGAATTTAATGAAGTTTCAAGAAAACTTATAATCGCAACAGCCTGGCTAGTTGGGGGAAACTAGAGAAATTTGGGACTCGGATAAGACTTTTCCCACCAGTTAGCTGGATTTTGGTTTTTTACTGTTGTTTCTCTTTTCAGCTTACTATTATTTTTTTCCTCTAATTTCATGTTAAACTCAGAAATTGTTATATAACTTGGATTGAAGATTAGGCTAATGAATCAGTATGACTCTGTAAAACAAAGGTGGATCTCACTTTATCATCTCAAGTGAAACACCGAAACTTGTTTTAAAAGTTAAACGGTTAAGTTTCTTCGTATTGTTCGCAAAACTTTAGAGCTTCTAAGATCATGTCTCTCCTCCGCCTCACTTGTTCTTGATGACTCACGGGAACTTAAAGCCGCAGAAACCAACTCAGACCTACGTTCCAAGAATCTTTGGTTTTAAGGTACACAACCCATGATGCTACCACTCTGCATTCTCAAATGGTGATACATATATATAATGGCTCAGTTTCCGAAACGATAGCTGAGGTTAGAATGAAGCATACAAATCAATAAATGGGTAGAGGATGATGAGCTAAAATGAAGTTGGAATCTTGAAAGAATCTCACCAAATTTTAAGAAAACTTATAATCGGAAGACTAGACATTTGGGACTCGGAAAAGATTTTCCCCAATTACTAAACAATAGTAAGTTGTTAGTCCACTCTAACTTACTATTGTTGTTTTTCTCTAATTTTTATTTGAAACTCGGAAGTAGTTATATTTCTATTGAAAGTTCAACTAATAATTAAAATGTAATCTGAAAAATTATGGGTAAAACAATGGTTTGGTTAATTTGGTTGAGTTCTGAACAGATAAACTATAGATGACGTAATTTGGTTTAAAGTGAGTGGACTGTATTAAGCGATTTCAGTTTAAGAAATGTATTGAACGAAAACATCAAATACTTAAAAGAAAGTTAATCGAGCTAAATTCTTAGAACGGAGTAGTCTAATGAAACTTCCAAAACAAATCAATCTCGGAACAAAAGCCGCTTAACCGCTTTAAGTAAAATTGTCTTAATTTCAAAACAAACAAGCATAGAGTTGAAAAACTTAAATGTCAAAAACAAAGAAGCGCAGATAGATAAATTAACCCTCAATCTGCTCCCTCAACCTCCTGATGGTGCTTCTGACGGTAACAGCAGCAGCAGTGCTACAAATTTACAAAACAAACAAAGCATCTCAGAACACACACACACACACACATGTTTGATTAATAATATAATAAACCCTCAAAAAGAGTTAAAAATTTGAACAACAACACTTACTTCATTGTGTAAGCACCACCAGCCTTGACCTTTCCACAATCCTTGCATCCCCAAATACCAACAGCCTTTCGCTTCACGCCAAACTGCAACCATTCATCAAATAAAAATTAAAAATATTGATGGATATCAAAGGTTTCAAAGATAAGGTAAAAGAGAATAATGATCTTACCTTGCCGCAGAACTCACAGAAGTATTTGCTGTGCTGACTCACCTCCATCTTCTTAATCTGCTTCCTGATACTCGCACCATAACGAGTACCTAAAACAATCATAAAATTTGATATGTTAGAAACACTTCACACAACAATACGTAGGACGAAGAAACAAAATACTCGAAACAACTAAACAATACTAAAATGACAAATCCTTATTCCTACAAGACCAAACATATTGCCTTTCAAATTAAAGGTCATTGTGGTCCAAGCCGATCCGTAATTTCTATGTTTATTATCTTAAACGCTTCTATGATAAATGTATAAACCAAGTTCAACTCAGAATCATACCGTACTTGCCGACGATTCCAACCTTCTTCGTTCTTTTCGCCTGTGTGAGAATCAAGCAAACACAGAATCATAAAACAAGAGTTAGCTATGTACAATCGCAAATTCAGATCTGTATAAGTATACTCAGATGACACAAAGGAAAGAAGAAGAAAACTCCAGAGATCTTCACCATTTGGGAAGAAGCAAGATGAACGAATAGCGCCGAAACAATGGAGCCCTAGAAACTATCACTCGCTGCCCGAGTATTATAAGTAGATGCCTCTTATGCTCAAGTTTATAACCCTAGGGTTTTAATTATGGGCTTCAAACAGTGGGCCCAAATAGGGTTCAAAGAAATGAGTGGGCTTAAATAGATTGGCCCGTTTGTCTGTGAGATTAACATTTTCTTTCAAACCGACATCGTTTTCTTGACTCAAGAGAAGCCTAATTTAATTACGACGTTTTAATTGTTTGTTTTTCATAGTTTCATCTCTTAACGAATTCATATTTGATTATTCACAATAGTTCTCTACTAATAGCTCCGACCAAAACCTGTATTGTAAGTTAAATATATATAATTTGTAAAAACAAAATGAAAAATTTGCAAGGTTTGGCTATAGAATAAGACAGAAATTCCTTTTTTTTTTTAACAGATTAGTTTTGAACCACTTAATAGAAAAAGAAGAGCGACTTTAAGGAAGAAGAAAAGAACCCCAAAAGATGGTTCCCATTTTTTCCTAAGTAAATTTCTCTAATATCTTAGACCGGTTAGGTGCACAAGGTTTGAAATCTTCAATCCTCAGACCTGAGCTCCGGCAAATCTCAACCAACGCTTCATCTCCTGCTTCTGTCTTTACCATTTCCAAAACACTCCCAAGAACATCGCCGCCAAGTCCAAACTCTATTAGACTTCCTGGTGCTTCTCCTCCTTCACGGATTAACCGACCAATCTCTGTCAATGTCACTACTTTCTGTGTCACACTTTTACCAAAGATTTTCCCAAGAAACTCGGCTGCTTTTGGAGCATCATTTACAGCATCCTCCAGAGTTGTCAAAACAGACTCAAACCTGTCAAAACAAAGGCAACAGATTTTCAAGAAATTAAACATTTTGTCAAAGTCTCACTCTCTGGTTTTTTTTTTTTTTTAATTTACCCTCTCACTAGTTGGACTTCGGTTAAAGCGTTGTCAGAAGATTTCACTAAGCTAACAAGGAGCTTTGCTAAGAGTTCTCTTTCTTTGTCTTTCCTCTCAAACGAATCAGTAACCCATAGAGAAATCATTGTTGGGTGATAAGCTGGCGAATTTATGTCCTTCATGCATAAACCAATCTCCTTCTCATCTCGGGCACTGCACAACAACAGTAATTCAAACTCACCAAAATGCTTTTCTATGAATAGGTGACCATAAAAGGTAAAAAGAATAGAGAAACTAAAAACTTAACCCTGCAAAAAGTTAAAAAGGGACAGAATTCACACTGTCACATGTGCAGAATGTAAATAAAATGAACACACCAGTCAGTTTCACCATTTATTATAATTCTGTTAAAATTTAAAGAACAATAATCATCTCTCATATTTTTCACCGTTTTGTTTGGATAAAGGAACCATACCCACTTTCATGAATTATGCAATTGTAAACTAAAACGCCTCTTAATTGTAAATGAATAAATCGTAATTTGAGGCAACTGTACCTACACAGGTTTCCACAGAATGATAGGCTAAATGTAGCAGTATCCAATGACTATGAGAAGAACAAAATAATGAAAAGGAGAAATATAGTACCTGTAATATTCCTTAATGGCAGCCAGGGACATATCACGTAACCGTTCCTCAGAGAAAGCATTTTCTCGAGGGCTGTTTGCTGTTGATGATGGCCTAGCAGATGAAACTTCTGATGACGGATCAGAAGCACGTGACAGACTTGCAAAGTCCCTGTGGACATAAGTTGCTCCCCGCTCTTGAGGACTTGACCGTCCGTGAGTAACAGGACTTGCAGGTCTTTGTGAGCCAAATCCATTCAAACCAGGGGTTCGCCTAGAATCTCCACCACCGACCTGAGTAGCATCAGACTGCAAAATGTTTGATAACGCAGGCCTTCTAATAGACATTCCCTGACCAAGACCACCTTGGGGACCCAAGGTAATAGGCTCCTCACCTACTGACCTTTGAGGCATTGGAACCATCCTAGGCTCATAAGCTGACCTTTCATCAAATCGAATGTCCTGATTACCAAAGCCACGACCTTGATGTGGTCCATGAAAACCACCCATTTGGCCACTTGGAGGTGACAGCATTCCTCCTCCTACTCCTCCCCTAGGGCTAAACTCCATATGCCCTCTTCTTCCTGATGAATTCATCGAGGGTCCACGTGAAAGCCTGTTAGCTTGAGTTTGGCGTTCTTGTGCAGCATCTCTGTGAACCTCCTCAATTTTCTTTGGCCCTTCGACTTTCATTCTCTCCTGCCATTTGTTCTTTCTCAGATCAATGACATTAATTAACATAAACCTCAACCTAGAGGACAATTCTTGTTTGCATGATAGCATTCTCATTCTCTCAAAATATGTATCCATAGAGTCCTTAGCTTTGAGATGATCGATCATAACTCCTATCGTACTCATTAGTTTACACAGAGCTTCAATACTCTCTTCATGTAGATCCTGATCATTCCCCAGCAACTTATGGATGCATGCATGCATGATTTTCTCAGTCAACATCCTTTTCTTGTATAACTCACCAATAAGTCTAATATTACCAAGCATTCTCCTCCGAACCTTTAGTCTTTTCTCTTCTCTTTCCTCTTCGGTTTGTTCTACTTGTCCTTCTTCAGCAACTCTACTGGCTTCCTCCTCTTCTTTCTCCCCTCTCTCAAATTCTTCCTGACATTCATTGAGAAGCAATCTTTTGAAGGTAATCTTTTCACCATTCTCATTAAAATCAGGTAAAGCTCCAGACAGATGCAAACAAAAATCTGCATACATCTCACAGAAGGTGGGCTCCATTAGGGCTTTATCAAATATTTGGGAGATGACACCACTAAGTGTAACAGCATTGTCAATGTTGACACTTTTAACTTGCTCAAACAGTTTTTCAAAGTTTTGTGGGGTCAACTTGTTCAAGATGCCCTTTAATTGCCTCTGTTTTGCTTGTTCTTCATCTGCAATTGTGCCCACTTGGTACTTTCTCTCGGCTTTGTGCATCACCTGCATGGGAGTATGCGGAGAAGGAAACAGTCCTTTTTGCTGGAAATTTGAACCACGTTGCCACTTTTCTAAGTCGGGGATATTCCTGCCCATTCCTCCCATAGGACCCATAGGTTGCATCGGTCTGGACATAATTGGTCCCTGCATACGAGGGTTTCTTAGTACTCCGGAGTTTCCTCCTTGACCAGGTCGGAAACCTATATTACCTCCATATCCTGCGGGAAGAGAAACCTGATTCTTTGTCCATCGATCATCAACAACCATATTGCTAGGACGGCGATCTAATCTAGCACCACTCCCTTGACGATCAATGACCTTTCCAGGAGTAGGATAGAAATCATGTTCATGATGAGACACACCCATGTAAGAAAAAATCAAGGCAGTAGCAATATCAGATGAAACATCAAAGCCCTCAGGGAGAGCAGTGCACAGGTCTGCAAACTTGAGAAGGAAATCCCGGGAGTACTTCTTTTCTGTATTGCTGCAACTGTCTCTGACCTCATCCGAGGAACCTCTCTTTGCATTTACATGATAATCTGCAGTTTCCAACTTTGGCGTAGAAACATCGGCTGCATCTTCCCAGTCCTCTGGTTCATTTTTCACTGGTTCAGCATCCACGGTGGCTTCAGCAACAGCCTGAGGTATGGCAGGTGGCAGCTTCTGGTTTGAAACATCATGAATAATATTTGAGCTCTCTGAAGGCATTGTCTTCTCGTTCTTATCTTCATGCTCTTTGTACGCCGTATAGAGATCAGTTGTTGTCCCCAAAGCATCTGCTTTTTGAAGGATTTCTTTGATCTTCTTCTTTCCTTTGGCAGAAGTATTTCTTCTTGTGTTTGATTCAAATGCAAATTTATCCTTGGAAAGAGTAGCTGCGGCAGAGGTCAAACTATCACCAGAATTTTCTATACCATTATGTTTCGACAGTATTCCAGAATGTCCAAGAGGAAGAGCAGAAGACTGAATAGGAGTAGAATACGGAAGCTTGGAGCTCATATCATCTGTAACTTCAGATATTTTTTCAGAGTCAGGACAGACGTATGTGGCACCATGCTCCTCATTCTGTACTTTCTCAAGCACAACTGATATTGTTTCAGGTTTTTCATCTGAAATTACAAGCCTTTCAACGTGCTTGTTTGAAACAGTCCGCTCATCGCATTTTAGGTCTTTTTCTTGCGGTGAAGAACCAGAAATATCTGATGAGGCATGGCTTGATTCTACTCTAGATTTGTCAACATTTGTATCTACTGAGTCAGAAGTTGGAGCATCAGATGAAGGAGACACCTCCATCAGTTGCTTCCTAACCACGTTGGTAGATGGCAGTGATGAATTCACTTTGGCTGCAAGAGTTTCTGTTTCGGGACTGGAAGTAGGACCATGATCAGACGCCAGAGAGTCTGAGATAGTCTGTTTAGGATCCTGAGTGAAGCAGCGCCAAGAAAGAAATATTATCAAATAATAAAAATAAAGTAATGAGGAATACCCAAAATCCAAGCATAGTACCATACCTCAGTCAGAATATGAGGGGGTTCCACCTTACATGTCTGATATTCAACAGATATTGACTCATTCAAGATTTCACCTCTTCCGATTTCAGAGGTTGCAACAGGAGCATTCTCCACAGATGACGCTGACATAGTAGATGAATTTGGTACCCCAGAGACAAAATCAGGTTTTGACTCCTGTAAAGAGCTAAAAAAACCTGCCTCCACGTCCTTTTGAGATGAAGAAATAGTAACTTCTCCGTGTGACCTGGCTTTAGGTGATCCAAGCTTCTCAGAAACAGAAGCTGGCTTTATTATTACCTTTGCAGTTGCAGGTGGAGCAGATGACATCACATTTTGGGCATTTTGAACTTTCACAGAGGAAGAAGAATCCGATGAAACATGTGCAGGAGCAGCCGGTCTGATAAGCTGTGGAGCAGTATGACCAGATTGGTTAATAAGTTGTACTCTCTGAGATCCATCAACGACTGGAAAATGATATCTTGATGCCTGAGCGGAAGGCATTGAACCACTGTTTAAGGGAATGGAAACCGGAGGGTATATGATGGTACTGGAATTATAAGAGGGTTGCACCAAATTCACCGGCCGTGGAGCAAATGATGAAACCTGCTGTGATCTGGGAGGCGTGTTAGAATGCGGTTTCGAAGCCGCTGATTCACCTTCTGGATATGGGACACCACGTCGACCAAGCCGCAGCTCTTCGTGTGTGTCAGGATGTGTAATCTTTACAGGTGTCGTCTTGCGTGCCCCACCATATTTTCCACCTTGCTGCTGGGGATGTTGCGGGCTCAACCCCACACCCATGTGGCCAAACTGAGGATGAATCTGAGCACCCATTGGAGCTGGAAAACCATGTCCCTGCGCCTGATGCATCATACCCTGATGATGCAACGGATGTGATGAGAGACCTTGAAAAAACACCTGCGGCGGGATTTGAGGAGTATTCCCCATAGATAATGCCATTGGCATCTGAAACGAGGTTGCAGTCACAGGAGGCTGCATATGCATATTTGGGCCATTAAAATGTACAGGGTGGGGAACTTGAGCATGCTGATACGGTGTCTGCATAGAAGGCATGCGAATATTAGCGACTGGAGACTTGTGCATTTGACTTGGAGGGGATATATGGGGGACTTGGATATCAGCTTTTTCACTCGATGGATTGTGTCCCTCTTTCCTCGTCAATTGATTGTCTGCAGCCTTGTTTGTGCTATCTTTTTTAGGCGCAGAAGCTGGCAAGTTTGGCGCTGTTATTAAATAAGCTTGATGCATCTGCAAAACAATGTCTGACCATGTCATAAACCAAACGCAAAGTTCAGCACAAAGTGGAATAATAAAGTCATCAAATTAATTTTCAGTAGATATTCCTTGTGGAATTAAAGATCAAGGCATCAGCCAACAAACCCATCCCAATACAAGACAAATCACAGAGCATTTGGAGTCAGAAGCAAAGTTTAAGACACATACTAGTCATCATCCTATAACCAAGAAAAATTCAAGTAGGCAACAATCATATTAACGGCAGAGGCAAATTTTACTAAAAGGGTGGACCTGGGCACGTTTCTGTTCATCCATATTCGGAGGTGCTGAGCTAGTTCGAGCAGGAATCTAGAAAACCAACAGGGCAGATGATTTAGGTGTTGAGGGACAAATCAAACAGACAAAAAGACAAAACAACATACCTTAATTAAATCAGGACCAATAGACCCAAATTGGAAAGCAAATGCTTGAGAAGGGTCTCCAGAGGCTGCCACTTAAAAAAGAACATTATAAATCCTATATCCTTTATGGATGTACATGGGAATATATAGCGTATAGGACAAAAAAGTAAAGAGGCAACCAAAGGTACCTTTAGCTGTGTTAGGAATCTCGTTGTTCTTGGAATTCATGGCGGTAGACTGAGAAGTTGGAGCCTTTGGAATAGGTCCACTGCTTCTGGTGAATGATTCAGTTGGATTGGGCGTTCCACCAACAACCGGTTCACCTGACATTCATTTAACAAACAGTGTACGAAAAGTGAAGTATACGAAACGATCACACACTGACCAAATCATCAAAAAATTATACAATAAAGACTGTGCCTTATCAAAGATCATACCTTGAGACCGCGACTGAGCATTGGGACCAATGTGATTGTTATGATGAGAAACTGAATGGTTCACAGGTGGCATATTCATCCTAGACTGACCTCCTTGAGCATTGCTAGTCTTTTTAAAACTGCCATAAATACCATTACAAGAGTCTAAATTTCACGGGGCTTCAAAGGAATCGTCGAAACCTCTCAAAATTAAATCGAATTGATTGAATACCTGCGATTAGAAGAATCAACATACGTGGAAGGGGCGAGCGCAGTAGCAGCGCCGGCTCCCTTACCGTAGGCGGCGGAAGAAGATCGGTGTTGTTGTTGCTGTTGCTGATGGTTTCCGGTGGATCGCCCAATTCTCCCATATTGAGTCTCGCTTCTGTCGGGCCTTGGTTGATTGTAGGACATCTATAACAAACCCTAATATGCACCCTTTTTCAAGCTAATTCTACAGCTCTGTAATGGAGTGAACCGACCGCAAGGAAGATAAAATTAGGGTTTTATTGGACGGACATGATTCTAGGAACAAGAAAATACGGGGAGAGAAGAGATGAAGGAAGCGAGCGAGCAAACAATAAAAACCTCGAAGTAAATTACGCGATTTCTTAGGGGTATAACCGATAATTCATTAAGTATACAAACTTGTTCTGGTCAATCCAACGAAATTATCAATAGAGGTTTCAGGATCGCGAAGAAACTGAACTAACTCTTTCAAGCCAAATTATTCATTTTAAATAAATTAATAAATAATAATTAGATTATTTCATTCTTATGTTTTTTTTATTACTAAATCGTTTTTACATGTAACAAATGTGTTGACAAAACCAACAGAAAAAATTAAACTTAATTTTAACATTAAAACAAAAAAAAAATGTAAAAAATAATTTATTGATTACATTTGAAAATGATAAGCAAGGTTTTACATTTGGATATACAGTAACCTTAATGCCTGACTTTACAATATTAGTATTCAAAGAAAATTTATAAGATAACTATTAGATGGAAAAATATATATAAAGCATACAAATTTCTGTATTTACATAATGGAAATATGAGTAAATGAAAAAGTCTTCATTACACATGTAAATAGTATGATTTAATTATTTAAGAAAATTGGTGTGTAATGTATTGTTTACTTATTTTAAATATTCTATACAAATTGTTAGATTTCTGATCAATACAGTTTTGTAATTAAATGGAAAAAATCAATTTTGAATTGTTAGGTCAAATCATGCATTGAACTGAATATATAAGCATAGCTCGTAGTTATGTGATTTTAGAGTCTCGCTATAACTTGCGGGATTCATCATTGCATTGTGTACAAAACGTTGACCTGAGTAGAAATTTAAGTGATCTATAATCTCTGA
Organism: Nasturtium officinale; assembly: GCA_963854855.1. Lineage (NCBI taxonomy): Eukaryota > Viridiplantae > Streptophyta > Magnoliopsida > Brassicales > Brassicaceae > Nasturtium > Nasturtium officinale. The sequence goes on from OY978507.1 coordinate 1,012,912, forward strand.
CCAGTTTAGATGGTTTACTTTATTGTGTATACTATGTCTGGACATAAAATCTGATATCCAAAAATCTGATCTGAACCGATCCGAAAATATTTGTACTGAATTCGAACCGAACACCTTATAAAATCTGATTGGTTTTTATTCTAAAAAAATTTCGGTTTCGGTTATAATCCGAATCCGATCCGATATCCGATCGGATATCCGAAATATATAATATATAGAATATATATACTTATATATAATTATATATATTCTTAAATATACAAAATATATATTAGTTATCAATATTCATAATTATATGACATTTTCTAAAAGGTTTCTTTATACTTTTCAACTAAAATTATATTTTTTTGATTAAATTTCTTATTTATTTTTTAAAAAATAAAAAACTTAGATTTTTTTTTTTTGGTTTTTCACGGATTTTTTCGAATTTTTCGGGTTTTTTCGGATTTTTTCGGTTATTCGGATTTATTAACCGAATCCGAAAAAATTTCGGATTTTTATCGGATTATATATAAAATTTGTGATCCGATCCGAATCCGATGAAATCCGATCTGATCCGATCCGAAAATACAATCGGATAGTGTTCGGATTATAAAATTCCATATCCGAATAATCCGAATCCGACTTAATCTAATCCGAAACCGATCCGAATATGAAAATGTCCAAGCCTAGTGTACACCATAATTTGTTTTTTTTGGGGTGAGTATTAACTGATTGTTCTTAATTATCTTACCTATTTAATATAAAACAAAAAAAATCCATATCATTAGATTCATTACGAACATACGATGGGCAAACAGCAATATAGGCCACATTGGGGCGTGCTTTGGGAGAAGCCCATTTAAATTGTAAAGCCTTAATACAGAATAAACTTTTGTTTTTCGTTGCTCCCACTTATTATTTGTCTCTTTCAAACTGAATCAAGAACACACACAAACCCAAAAAAAAAAAAAAATCTTCTCGTGGTAAAAACCAGAGCCAAAATTATAAGCATGAGAGAATAACAACTTCACAACCAATAATATACTTTGGCTTCTCCGTTCACTCTCTCTCTCTCCGTATCCAATTTACAATTTTCAGGTGAAGATGTAATAACTAAGCAACGACGAGAGTGTCTGTCCGAACGGTTTTGCCAGCGACGGAATCTTTCGTATCAGAAGATTTCCGGATAGATGATCTAGACGACGATTTTTTTCTCCATCTCTTCGATGTATTTTCATCAAACTCAATCTGTTCTTGTCTACACTCTTGGCTACAGAATGCCATGTCCCCTCTGCAGAAGTTTTAAATTTGTAGCAAATGATAATAAGATTCACGGATATTTCAAGGAAATTTAGTGGAATCTAAAGCGTAATTCGCAAAACCCATATTCGACTTTTAAAAAAAAATTAAGACCATTTTTTGTTTGTTTGGTCCGAAAGAAACGAGTAAGTACCTGTACATGAAAATGTCGGAGTTAAGAGAAAGGGTTTTGCCACAAAGAGAGCAAAAATCAAGAAAATGTGGCTCGTCACTGTCAAAAAGCCCGACGTAATACGAATCCATTGTTATTACTACGAGTTTTGCGAATTCTCGATGATAAAATGGAACCAGACGAGACGGGATTCGTTTCAGAGAGAGAGAAAGTCCAAGGAAGAAGATGAAGCTCAAAAACTCTGGTGGAGTGATGAGGTTTTTATATACTCCGAAAGCTAGTGTATTGATCACCTATGTCATGGACCATTCTAGCTTCTGTGTTATACGACCAAGTATATTAATCGTGACCATTCATTCACATTAAAGTCAATATATCTTCAATGAACTTCAATTTCTTTATTTACCCGTGATTTAAGTTATAATTTAATGCGATATACTTTAATGGGATTTCGGTAATTATTGTATTTTTATTTAGATAGAGTGCTTGCTTGGTAACTACCTTAACCATACATAACTAACTATTCTTTATTTAATTTTTTTTTTTAAGTTATCCTATCTCACGTTAAAACATGTACCTGAACTGCATTCCTTATTTTTCAATATATTTATCAAGTAAATAAACTTGCATGGTATTAGATTTTTAGAATAAGAAGAACAAAGAAATGAATAGTTGGGTGGACCTGGTTCTTCGAGGAGAATAAAATGAGTCTGCCTAATTGCTTTTTGGGTTCCATTATCACATGCCTTGGCCAACAACATCATGCACTGTGCATGATATATGGACTTTTCATATATATAATAAACCCCGACATTGTTAATCGCTAAAGAACTGGTCTATTTGTATTTACTATTTAGAGTATTTTTCTAGATTTTGATTTATTAATTTATTTTCTGTAGTTTGAGACTTGAGAGTAATCTGCTAAAACTATTATTTATCAACAACCAATAATACTACATAAAATTATTTGTTTCTTATAATGATAAATCTAATAATTAAAAATATTTGAGCTTCAATCATTTTTCATTAATTTTGTATTTTCTGATATGTCCAAATAAATAAATAAAAACTTTTTCAAACATAAAGCTCATAGAGATGATGAGTACATTTAGAAATCAGTCTTTGTCTGGCCCACAAAAAGCCGTCAAGTCGAATTTTCGTGACCCACCTGGTTCGGAATCGAACTGGGATCTGACTAGGCAACCTCATAAGACGACAAATGGAATCACTACAACTGGGACCCACGTAAAGTAAGGCCCAATTCTCCAAATTCCTTTGTCCCTTGGGCCCATAACAGCTACCATATGTTCCCCGTTCGGCGCTCGCACAATCTGTGACTCACCCAACTGCCAATGGCACGAGCAGTTATACTCGCTCGTGTGCCAGCTACGGTTGGGGACTAGGGTACGTGGCAGACTGGCTGCTGGCAGCAACTCAAAGCCGCGAGAGTTGAGAACTGCGTCTTGCATGCAATAAAAATTGTTTTCCGATCAACGGTCATTATTTCGTGATTCGAGGGAAAATGTTGCCGATGGATTTTATTTATTATTATTATTATTATTATTCATATTTCCTTTTTTGATAAAAAAAAAATATTCATATTTCTTGCTAGGGACTATTCCGTTTACAAACGACACCGCAAATTTCTTATTTCTAATAACACTCATTAATAAAGGTAAGAGTCAGAGCGTAATTTATTTTCGTCTAAATTCCATTAATATACAAAACTACAAAAACAATTACAAAACATTGAAATACAAATTATTACATATATATACGTCATACACTGAAAATAAATTATTAGAGAAAATAAAACTAAACGCAATAATTCTCAATTTGATACTAGTGAGAATGTAATATGTAAACTCAAACACAACTGAATTTTTCTTCTTATAGTTCAGTTTGTAAGTACAAATTGAATCTTACAAGATATTTTTAGCCAATAAAATTTTTCGGTGTTAAAAAAACAAAAATCAGGCATTTCCCAATTATTTTACAGAAGCATAAAAGAGATGTTTGCTCTACTGTATTTATAAGTATCGTTGGAGCCTTCAATATTCAGCCCATTCTAGATTAAATTGAGATGGACTTCAATATTCAACCCACTCTAGATTAAATTAATGGACTTCAAGCTGCAGGTCCGCGACAAAGCCTTGTTCCCCAATCTAAGGCATTATCTGTAAGATGAAATTTGCCGGAATTTTCTCGATTTTCATGATTGTTTAATCGATAGGTGAGCCTGTTTTAGTTTTCATACCATTTATTCACTGTCTGAACTTTGACTTGTGATTGGTTTTAGTCTAAATAACCTGAGTCAGAAGCATTCGGTCTTATCTGGCTTGTGGTAATGACCTACATTAGCCTATTCCACACTCTTCGTTGATGGAGAGAACTGGAGAGTTTTTTTTGGATTCTAATTCATGTTCTGTGAACTTTCAAACCTTGTTCTGAAACTATGCTTCATATCCCAAGCATCTTCATAATTTTTGTAATATGTGTACATTTTGATCACCAAGAAGCCTTGTTTGATTCATCTCATGTATGTCTCTATCTTATTTAAAATTTTCAGGAGGATACATGTTCAACAAGTGTTCCCTGCACAAGCACTGTTTTCTACCAGGGGTCGTATCTTGGCAGGAACTAGTCACAGTGAAAATGCAAAGAAAAATTATTGTTCTATCACTCTGTGGAGAATTACCACAGGTGAAGAAACAAAGGCAAAAAAATTCTTATGTGGTGTTGGCATTCTTTGAGCAAACATTAGTGAAATTTGCAGTATATATTTATCAAAAAAAAAGTGCAGTATATAAATTACACGTTACCACTTGATGTACTTGTTTGTTTACAAATACGAGAAAAGGCATTTATCACTAGACACTGCAGGTGAGGACATAAATAAACTTATTTCAATGGAATGTAAGAGTCTATTTCTGAGTTTTGAAAATATGGCTTGATCCATTGACCACACAGGTGGTGTCTCTCAAGCATAATTCTTTGATAAATGTCATTTGTTTAATCCTCAGTAGCTGCAAGTGCAAGATTGTGTCTGAAACCTCACTTCCCTATATATGGAATACTCTAATACGAAAGCTCTTTTATGATGATTGATCCCTTTAATGTAGCGATATGCGGATCGTGAAAGCTGTTAAGATTATTTTGAGCCTACACTTTAATCATCTTGGCTCACAATTTGTTCCATCAGTTTTTAGACTTTAGGCTGTTTTTCTTTTCTTTTTTGGGACCCTTTTGACTTAGAGCTACCGAGCTAAGAGATGAACTAATTTTAACGGAAAAATCAGTGTAGTATTTTAGTTGTAGATTAGAAAAAGAAGAACATGTAAACAAATTGATTTGGAAAGGAAATAAATAGGTGACGTGGAAATATTCATTCTTTTATGAATAAAGTAGGTTGTATGTTTTTTGTATGTTTTTAGAAACTCTGAGTCCTTTAAAACTTATACATCAGTAATCTAGGGTTTTAGTTACAATATTGTGATTTATTAATAAATTTGCAGATTCGAGACAGAAAAGAAATTGGTGTCCCTCAAAAACATGGAGAACAAATTATTGTCTGCATTGAATCTAATAAGTATCGGAAATAATTGTTGACAGATTTATCTTTGTAATATAATTTGTAATAAAATTAATAATAAAAAAATATAGTTTGTCTGTTTTAATGACTTTATCTCTTGTCCTTACAGGGGTGTGCAGACACTATAGCACACCATGTTTCTCTCATTTCCTCGCTACATTAAATTAATTTTATTACTGTTTTCCTTCTTCTAATCGGAAATCTTTAATTGACATCTGAATTTATATCCGCTAAAAAAATGTTCTATGGGTTCTAACTCGAGTGATAGAACCAATAAAATGGGAAAGTGTTGGCTAGGGCTTTCAATGATTAGTTAAACATCGAAGAGATAATTGTTTAAGGATTTTAAGCTATTTACTGAAATATCTAATCAAATATAATGCTTCCAGCCTTACAGGTTGTATCTACATGCAGTTTACGTATTTGGTGGCATAGTTTGTGGATGGCTTGGTATCTTGTATAGTTTATGCTTTTTATATATGTGAATTAAAATAATATAGAAGATATGTTAACTCCAAAATATAATACTTGATCAAACCTCAATGAAGTAACTAAGTAAGAGGGCATGGTACGAAAGTGCAACCTCAAGCTTATTTTACGCGAAATACAGATTAGCCCAAAAAACAATAATATCCAATAATGAGTAGTCACGTGTAAATGTATGTCTATGCATTACGTGATGAACTTAATATTACAAGTGTCATTCTGATTTTGCATATCCTAAGAGCTGTGTTCACATGTCCAGTGTCCACTGTGGAATCATATTGATTTTAAGCCAACTAACTTGTGGAATTTGTTTAGTGTATTGTTTTCATTTTAGGCCCGTTCCGAATTTTACTAAAAAAAATTGCCCATATATGAATTAATTAAGGCTCTGGATAATATAGAATGTTAATAAACATCCTATTCAAACCAAAACATTCTATTATTGCACATTATATATATATATATCTAATTTATCATCCACAAATCCAATAAACTCTTAAAAGATAAATGTATTTATCCTATACTAATTTACTACTTATATAATCTTTACAGTAAGATAGGTTATCTTTCTGAAACTTATGATAATTGGTTTTAGAAATATCGTACTTTTCTTCATTTAAACCGGTAGCTTTCTTGAAGCCTGGTTTCTTTCACGCAAGGAGACAAACTTTTCCGGATTATATTGCAAACATAAAACCCTATTTTGTAACACCTGGCAGCAAAACTACTAATGGATATCGGAAAAGGACTGTGAGAAAATAATGATAGCTAAGATATATTTAAAATAAAAACTACATAAAGTATAACAATGATCATAAGAATCGGGTAAAATGGTATCGATCTGTTTTTAGGCTCAACAAGGTAAGCATAAAGGTATGTACCCAAGAAATGATACCAAAACCTCAAAATAAAAAGAAAACAAATGTTTTATTTCAATTATTTAACCGCTATATTTATTAGCAAATTATATCATCCATATTCTATGTCAAACTGTAGCTATGAAATTGGTCGAAAATAACAATTTTTAGCAATTAAAAACCTGAATTGATAACATCTTACATGTCATTATATAAACAAAAAATTTCCTTTATTAATTTGATCAGAAAATAGTAAAATACGTCTACTCTAGAGATAAAATGTACATGTGTCTCTCCTCAGTCCTCAATTTATTACCTTATCAATGTTAATAAATACCATAAATGGGGGAAATAAAATAAAATATTGAAAGCTAAGTGAAAAAGCTCAATTTGATATGAAATAAGTTAAATAAGTTAATGTTCTTAATAAATATGGACAGTTTGAGTTAGTTCGATAACATTAATTTCTCTGCCTCTTTCCCAACCTCCCCTTCTTTATAATCCCTTCACTTCTTCTCACGTGACCTCTCACGTGCCTCATTTTTTTCCCTCTCGTTTCTTCACCACCGCCATTAATACAAAAAAAAAACAGTTGAGGCAAATTCATTTTTCATTCCTCTCTCTCTCTCTCTCTCTCTCTCTCTCTCTCTCTCTCTCTCTCTCTCTCTCTCTCTCTTCTCTTTGAAGCTCTTAATCTCAAACAATGGAATCTCTCATCAATCCCAGCCGCGGCGGAAACTCCGATCCTCATTCTTCATCTCTCGACAGCCTTACACCAAGCGTTGTAGTCATCATCCTCATCCTTCTCATGACTCTTCTCATCTCCGTCTCCATTTGTTTTCTCCTCCGTTGTCTCAATCGCTGTAGCAGCAGTCACCGCTCTACTCTCCCTTCCTCTGTCGTCATTCCAGATTCCCGCCGATTCTCAGGTCATCGAGTCTCTCCGGAAACAGAACGTTCCTCAGTGCTCGACTCGCTTCCGATTTTCAAATTTTCCTCCGTCACTCGCCGATCTACTTCCTCTAATTCCGGCGACTGCGCCGTGTGTTTGTCGAAATTTGAACCGGAGGATCAGCTCCGTCTTCTTCCTCTCTGCTGTCACGCTTTTCACGCCGATTGTATCGATATTTGGCTCGTCTCTAACCAGACTTGTCCTCTTTGCCGCTCTCCTCTCTTCGCCTCAGATTCTGATTTGATGAAGTCTATCGGCGGCAACAACAATAACGGCGGAGAAAACAGCTTCCGTCTTGAAATCGGATCCATCAGCCGTCGCCAAATACCGATTCCTGAATCTACCGATCAGCACCGATCTTACTCAATAGGTTCATTTGATTACATAGTAGATGACGTCGAATCCGAAATCTCAGAGTCAAATTTCAACCGGAGAAAACAAGAAGAGGCGGTTACTACGACGACGGTTGCGGCTACATCGAATCCAGCGTTTGAAGCGAGTTTAGCAGCGGATGTAGGTAACGAAGGTTCTAGAAGCTGGCTAAAGGATTACGTGGATAGACTCTCACGAGGTATATCGTCTCGTGCAATGTCGTTTAGAAGCTCAGGTAGGTTCTTCACTGGGAGCAGTCGTCGGACCGAGGAAATGACGGTGGTGGATTTAGAAACGAATCAAGCTGGAGAAGAGATAAGTGAGCTTTTCCGGTGGCTCTCTGGGGTGTGACCGGTGAGTGAGCATGAGACATTTTGTTCATTCTTCGCAAAAACAGAGCATTACTTTTTTATCTGTACATATCACTAAACACTAAGTATCTCTCAAGAGACTTTTGCTTCAGTTACGGATTCTTTTTTTTGGTTTGTTTCTGACCATACAACAAATGAATTCTCTACTAGTAATATATTACTATTTTCATTGGTCTATTTTCTCTTCCCATTTGGCAAAAAATGAGTTTTATAATTTGGGTGACTTATAAACTCTGTTCTCACTTTTTCATGGAGCACATGATTAGTAGACGAAAACAAAAATCAGGTGTCTTATATGATTCAAAAATGTAATTTTAATTTGGATAGCTTTTGTGTTTGGATGTCTGAGATAAACAAAAGCTATAACATACTCATTCTATTTAACTCTATTTAAGAAACTACATTAAATTAGTTTTTAATACTTTGAAATCACAATGTTAAATTTTAATTTAAACAACTCAACCAATAATAATAATAATACTACAGAATACTAATAATTACAAAATTCAATAACTTTGCTTATTTTCCAGATTTATAGCTTGTGTGTTGCCATGTTTGTGACCTCAATACTTTTAATAATTAACTCAAATATGAGTGATGTTAATCTAATAGTGTGTCTGAAATAACTAACTACATTTCAGGCAAAAATACCTACAAAACCAAACCGAATTGAGAACCGGTTTTCAAACAAGAGGAGCAAATGTAGTTCGGCCAACACAGTTGGGCCCAAACCAAATGGAACTAAGTAGATGAAAAATTGTAAAAGAAGAAACGAGGTCTGTAGAAGAAAGGTTAGTCCAACAACTATAAAACAACAGCGGAAGAAGAAACGAGTCTACTCAATTCAACTTCGTAACCTAAGAACTCGCCGTGTCGTGACTCGTGACTCAGAAGAGTACGAACCTAACCTTATCCAATGGCTTCTACTTTGGTTACAATACAGAAACCCTTATTCTCTATTCCCATCAGAACAAGTGCTCCTTCACTCTCTCATTCTCACCAGTCACTTATCGGTACAAATCTCAATCCATGTTTCTCTCTTCTCTGAGGTTTCTTTTTGTGTCTTCTTCAATTTCTCCTTTTACCTTTATTCATATCTACAGGATTTAGGAGGAATTCTCTTAAAATTAAGTCTGCTTCCACTAAATGGGAACCGGCAAAAGTACTACCTTTTTTTTTTTCTCGTCATCGCCTCCTTTGGTTTTTGTGTTAATCAGAAGATTATTTCTGTTTATTAGGTTGTTCCTCAAGCAGACAGAGTCCTTGTCCGTCTTGAAGTGCTTCCCGAGGTTCTCTCTCTTATGTTTTTTATGTGCAGTCATTCCATAGCTAAGGATCGAGTTCTTGCGGTTTCAATGTAGTTAGTTCCCTTATGATCTGAAATCTTAGCATCGTTTCTTCTTTTTGTTAAATATTACAATTTAGGAGATTGAGCTGGTCAGCTAGAGATGTTGCGGTTTCGTTTGGCAGGTTTTGTTCTCTGATATAAGCGCCTATGAGGTTTGTATTCCATAATGATGATGGGAGCATTGAAAAAACACTCTTCTGATCAATCATCATACTTGTGAGACTGAGACATCTCTCTTGATTTCTTCAGGTTGATTTTGGAACAGATGCTAAGCATTGCTTTTGCAAAGAAAGTGACTTGTTAGCAATTTTGCATTGAATTTGCATCACTTATTAATGACCTTCAGCCTTTGAGGTTTTGTTTTTTTCTTGTAATTTCAGTGACATCATCTGTTCTATTATTCGAGTTATTGTCATTGGGATGCCAGAATGTACGAGCTTAAAAGTATTTGAATTGAACAAGGTGATTGTTATGAGTCAACAATGATCCCCACATTTATTTTCAAATCTCATAAAAGGGAAAACATTGTTTTCATAGATTGTTAGTAAACAAGCATTGATTTGACTTATAGCTTGTGACTTGTTATCAGCTTTCATCAGACTTAGTCGCAAACTTGCAATGCACGCGTCCTTTTCCATTTGGTTACATAATAGTATCTTTCGTGTTGACCATTTCATGATAAATATCGTTTTAGAGTTTATTTTGTGTGTTTGAAATCGTTTTATATTTTATGACTATTTATTTCTCCAAAATTATTAAACTTTGAATTAGTGTCACTGCAATTTATTAATATAATAGTGTTATTTCTATTAACTATAATTAGTTATATAATGATTTTTAGAAACAGCTTTGCCATGGATAGAAAGTTAGAAACAGTCTCCGATAAAGCTAGAAGGCACCATGGTCAATATCAATATCAAATCTCCAAAAGTCAATTAACCTAAATTGCAACAATAACCTAAATCGTGATTGCTTTCGTCACACCTTCCGCTGTAAATACCTATCGCAGATTGACTATCGGTAAAATTCTGAAACTACATTCAAGTTAGATGAACTTTGTTTCATGATATTGTTCCTCTCAATTGTGAAAATTAAACTTTCGAATCAAAGTTATATACACATATTTTGAGCGTTACTTAATTTCTTTAAATGAAGTTTTTACCCTAGCTAGCAACTTTATGCCAATTTTCCTTCTATTAGCGTAAAGGAGATTTACGGACACATTAAGTTAAATCTCATGGACCCCTTTTCATACAAACTCATGGGTGAGTATACAACTTTAGCAAAGTTGAATTGAATCACTCGTGTCGTAATTGGATTTAATTGAATCACTCGTGTCGTACTTGGATTTTATTAGATGTCGACAAAAGATATCGATACTTGTGTCACAAGAGTGATTCTAATACTAGCTTGTAAGGCCTATGTGTTGAAGTGGAGTAGAGTCTAAGGATAGCGATTGTGAAACCCAAGATTAACTTTCTTAACGTGAAGACAAAAAAAAAACTAAGTCAAAACTGTCGCACTATTTATTATAGCCAGAAAAATCATGGGTCAAAATTTAGCTTAATGTCAAATTTTTACTCCCGCATTACTACTTTAAACACTATTGTTATCTAATGACCTTTGACCAGATGCAATGCGTTTGAATTGAATTAACAATTCAGCAGTGCTGAATCAGCACCATCAATATAAACCTGGTTCGATGCTGTGTGGATCTAACCGCGATACGTACCGATCCAAATTTGGACCAAATTTTTAGAATTACGTCCGGTTTGACATCTCTATTATCTATATCTAGTTTAGGACAAACTGAGTAATGACTTTTTCTAAAGTCGGATTGTGACTATTTGTGACTTTGACATGCATCTAATTAATACAACTTGATTAGATTTATTGTCGTAATATGAGTAAGTAAACAAATAATCTGATCATATGTTTCTTCTCTAACCTTCTTTTTTTTTATACGACCAAAAAGAAAAACAATTCTTAAGAGGAAAAATTAACAACACTACATATTGCTTCTATTAATCTCCTAAGAACAATATTTACCCAATCAAACTCTACAAATACAACCAGAAAAATATAAGAAAGGGAAACCAAGAGTATTTTTAACTAATTTCAATCTGATTATTCACATCAAGCCAAACAAAAAGCTTGATTTGGAAATATCTATCTTTAGAAGTAACGAAGGGTACTTACGTACTTTACTATGCGTAAGTCAAACGTTGACTAGACATCTCTCCAAAAATCTCAACGGCGGCGATCTAATTTACCTAAATCCACGAGCTTTTTCGACCTGTTAGCGCAAAACGACGCCGCAGCTGAGATATGAGGCTTTTCCGTTACCGTTACCTCCCCGGAATTTGGAAATTCCGACGGAAATCTGATTTTCCGTTTAAAAGGACAGTTCGGGCTAGCTCTCACCAACGGGCTCAAGCAAAAAGCCATTCCAGACATACTCTTCCCTATCCCCGACGCAATCCTCCTCCTTCCCGGAGTTTTCGTCGCCGGAGTTCTTTTCAATTCCTCAATTGATTCCGCTGGCTGCTCCTGCTCGTTTCCCGAATCCGTATCTCTCGCCGGAGACATTCCTCTACAAAACACCCTTTGAGGTCTACGTCCAGCGATGACGTCTTCGATGTAACAGGCACTGGTCGGTTGCTTTTTACGGCGACCGGTGGAGAGAATCGTAGAGATCCATGACAGAGACGAAGACGAAGAAGACTCTGAGGCGTCGCATGAAAATCTAGGATCGGATTTATGAATGGCATCGAAATCTTCAGATCTGGTTCTGAATAGATTAGAGAATCTAGAGAATTTACCTCCTCTCGATTTATAAGTTCGATTCGATTCAAAATCTTTGCATGAATAGCCGACGAGATCTACCTGAGGCGTGTTGATGAATCTCCGATCAGAATTTAAAGTATCTCCTCCTCCGGCGTCGAATTTTCTACGAGTTACATAAGGAGAAACAGAGCGAGGGAAAACCAAAAGCGAAGTATTATTATTATTATTAGATTTTCGCGATTGACGATTGTTATCTTCTAGGGCGGCTGTAGCGGCGGCGGATGCGGCGAGGGAGAGGAGGCGTTCACGGAGACAAGAAGCGCAGACGCCGATGCTGCTGCTGAAATCGATGGTGTGTCTTTTACACTTCATCGGAGGAAGAAACGATAAGAGAAAAAAGATTAAAAAAAAAAAATTGGGACTTGGGAGAGAGGATTATTTGGAAAAGTTTAGCTCCTCCAAGAGTTTCGTTGTTATAATGATGTGACAACCTGTAAAGATGAAGCAAGAAGAAGATCTACGGTTGTAAATATTTTGTCTTCTTCGTTTAAGATCTCTGTTTTGAGATAGAGGAGGAGAGAAATAGCTTTCTCTGTCGGAACGACATGATAGAAGAAAGAGAAAGTATTTTTTTCTATCTATAAGAATCGCCGGAGCTTATGGTGATTTCTAAGCATTACATTTGACAGATCATTATCACTTAACCAATTCTTTGTATTTTTTAATACCAATTACCAGTTTACACAATTATGCAAAATTGCCATTTACTTCATTTTTTGCTTAATTTAAACATTTTAGTTGGTAATTTTGCCACCTTTTTTGTCAGCAATTTCTTGCCAAGTTATAAAATTGTGAAAACTTTTAATATTTAAAATGAAACTAAAACCGTGGAGCAATATATCTTTTTATAATTGTTATTAAAATTTATGGATTCTTAATTTCTTATACGAATTCAACATATATGTATATATATATATATATATATATATTCTGAAACTGTTTTTGCTAATCAGATACATTGAAAAACCCGTCATCTCGGTAGTTACTTTTTATATAATCTATCTACTATTATATTAAGTTATCAACCATTTTCCATTCTTTAAATAATAATTCGAGTATTAAACGATATTATGAAGACTTGATTTTAAATTTAACTATTTTGTTTTAAGTAACTAACGCCATGATGAAATCATCTTCTACTGACTACTTGTCGCAGAAGATAAAATCTACTTATAGTTGACCTTACTTGATTCCAATATCAGACCAATACCATTGGATTTGAATGGGATATGTAGTTGATTACATCAGCCACTGACTTCAAAAACCACAGTTCAACAATTATATATATCTTGTTATGACTATATAGATATAATAATTAATAAACAAAAACCTAAAAGGGCAACATGTGACGGTGTATGGTAGAAGCCGACAAGGGTTAGGTGGAAACGAGCCATCGTCGTTTTTCACATCCCACACGAATGTTCGTCCGTTTCTTCAACTGCTTGCCCACGTGGCATCCAAATCTCTTTTAGGCCCTAGCTTCAATATTGGGCTTAAGAGCCTTTTGAAGTCTTCCTTATTTATTGGGCTTAAAAGCCTTTTGAAGTCTTCCTTATTTATTGGGCCTAACAAATTCCGATGATGGCTTCCGACAGACTCTGTATTATGCCGGGTCCACGTGGAACTTGAAAATTCGAAAATTCAAACGCGTCACAAAAGGGGAAAAGGACACAATCTTATCTTCACTATTATTATTTTAGATTTGACCGTTTGGGAAAGTAGGAATCAGACCGTACCGAACCGAGGCTAGACGACTCCGTGACTGCGGCTAACGAGCTAAGCGTCTGTAACTGACCGACCGACCGAACCACAAAGAGGTACACAAACCAGTCTTCTAGAACCATTAAGACATTTATTCTCTACTAGTATTTGTTTTCCTATTTTGTCCCTAAATTTATTCTTTCGTCTCTCAGCTCTTCAAGTCTTGGTCTGCTGCTGAATTTTCTAGCAGCTTTCTATTTCTAAACTGCAATTTTCGTCTCCAGAACTTAGAATTGTCATCTGAAACGGAAGGAGAAGGAAGATGACGACTATGGATAGTTTGATTGGGTTGGTTAATAGGATACAGAGAGCATGTACCGTGCTTGGTGACTATGGTGGTGGAGCTGGAGATAACGCTTTCAACTCTCTCTGGGAAGCTCTTCCAACCGTTGCCGTTGTCGGTGGTCAGGTGAATTATCCGGTTGAAATATCTTTGACTTCTTCCTAGGTTTTCCAAAGTTGACTCTTTCACTTGTTTTTGTTTTTGTTTTGGGGGTTTATGCAGAGTTCTGGGAAATCTTCTGTTCTTGAGAGCATAGTTGGGAGAGATTTTCTTCCCAGAGGATCAGGTTTGTGAATTTCAGCCTCTTCTAGTTTCGTATATGTATTTGTAAACAAGGCAAGGAGCTCAGATTTTGAGGAAGAAGTACTGTTTGTGCAGGTATCGTTACGAGACGGCCTTTGGTGTTGCAGCTTCATAAGACAGATGATAAAACAGAGGAGTATGCAGAGTTCCTTCACCTTCCCAAGAGGCAGTTCACAGATTTTGGTAAGTACCTTAACATTTCTTTCTATGTAAGTTATGTTCGAATGTATATGTGTTCTTCCTTGTTTCCTGTTTTCTTGGTTGATTAGTGGATGTTTAAGTGTCCTGATTTAATCATATTTTGGTTATGGGTCTGCCTAGAGGCTGTTGTTGAAAGTGTTTCTTAAATTATTTGATGTTGCAGCTATGGTTCGTAAGGAGATTGAGGATGAGACTGATAGAATCACAGGGAAGAGCAAACAGATCTCTCCAATGCCTATTCACCTCAGTATCTTCTCTCCAAATGGTTGGCTTTTATAACAGTCTGTGGATTTTATTTCCTGTAGTAAGCCTCTTTTCTTGGAACTAACATTAATGTTTGCTCCTTTTTTATGTTGTGTTTCTATGGAAACAGTTGTGAATCTGACCCTCGTTGATTTACCCGGATTAACTAAAATAGCTGTTGGTATGATTTTTCTACCTCTACTTTTGGTTTCCATTTATTTATGATTTGATGGCTGTATGAAGCTCATTGATATC
Organism: Nasturtium officinale; assembly: GCA_963854855.1. Taxonomy (NCBI): domain Eukaryota; kingdom Viridiplantae; phylum Streptophyta; class Magnoliopsida; order Brassicales; family Brassicaceae; genus Nasturtium; species Nasturtium officinale. Next base: position 1,028,197 of record OY978507.1, read on the forward strand.
GTCTTTGAATTCTAGAGGGACAGCCGGAAACTATTGTTGAGGATATCGAAACCATGGTTCGCACATATGTTGATAAGGTGAAAACTGCTACATATGCTTTATTTGCTTCTGGTCAAAATTTTAGACTTTCTGTTTATAATTCTTTAGACGCATCTTCTGGTTCCAAATTGGTTACTTTTGTTTGTTCGCAGCCCAATTGTATCATATTGGCTATATCTCCTGCTAACCAAGACATAGCTACATCCGATGCAATCAAGCTTGCGAAAGATGTCGATCCAACAGGTTTGTTTTGTTGTTCTGTTGCAATTCGTTGATATATTTGGGAGGAAGTATTGTCTTCTGATGGTGAAATTAGTTTTTGATCGTTTCAGGTGAGAGGACATTTGGTGTTCTTACCAAATTAGACTTGATGGACAAAGGAACGAATGCATTAGCAGTATGCACCTCTTCATCTCTTTTTCTTCATGTTTCATTGTCTACCTTTTTTGTTTTACTTAGGAATTTTGATCTAACATAAAGAACTGCTTGCCTTAATAAGGTTCTTGAAGGAAAATCATACAGGCTGCAACATCCTTGGGTTGGGATAGTAAACCGTTCTCAAGCAGATATTAATAAGAATGTCGATATGATGCTTGCGAGACGTAAGGAGCGAGAATATTTTGACACCAGTCCTGACTATGGCCACTTAGCCAGCAAAATGGGTTCAGAATATCTGGCCAAGCTTCTCTCAAAGGTGTTTAATCAACGGTTGAACCACATTAGATTTTTCCTTGCTCTTTTGTTTTTTGGTTCTTAGTTGCCAAAGGATTTTTTTTTTTTTTTTTTTTTTTTTGCAGCACTTAGAGTCTGTTATTAGGGCCCGCATTCCGAGTATTCTATCACTAATAAACAAAAGCATCGAGGAGCTTGAAAGAGAGTTGGACCGAATGGGTAGGCCTGTCGCCGTTGATGCTGGGGTGAGTTTCTATATACAAAGATAGTTCTCTTCTATGAGAGTTTCCTTTGAGTGTGGGTTAATTTTGTTGGTCTCATTCTCAGGCTCAACTATATACTATATTGGAAATGTGCCGTGCATTCGATAAGATATTCAAGGAACATTTGGATGGCGGGTAACGATCACTACTTATGTTCCTGTTGAAAATCTTCTAATGGTGGCTTAAGTTATTGATCTTTATTTTCAACTTACTATTACATATCTAGGCGTCCTGGAGGTGACCGTATCTATGGAGTTTTTGACAACCAACTTCCAGCTGCTCTTAAAAAGCTTCCTTTTGATCGTCATCTTTCTCTACAAAGCGTGAAGAGGATTGTTTCTGAAGCAGATGGCTATCAACCTCACTTGATTGCACCAGAACAAGGTTATCGCCGTCTGATTGAAGGGGCGCTAGGTTACTTTAGAGGTCCAGCTGAAGCTTCTGTGGATGCTGTAAGTTAGTTACTCTACACTGCCTCTTCACGTAACTTAAATCATATAATAAGCTACTGATGAGTTAAGTGCTAATGCAATAGGTTCACTTTGTCTTGAAAGAGCTGGTGAGGAAGTCAATTTCAGAAACTGAGGTTAGATTGTTTTGTTCAAACTATTATTGTTTTTCTTAAGACTGGTAAAATGAAAAATAAAGGTTTTACTTGATCTTCCTGGTGGCTAAAATGCAGGAGCTAAAGCGTTTCCCTTCGCTGCAAGTCGAGCTAGCTGCAGCAGCCAACACCTCCTTGGAGAAATTTAGGGAAGAAAGCAAGAAGTCTGTTATTCGGCTTGTTGATATGGAATCTGCGTATCTAACAGCTGAGTTCTTCAGGAAACTTCCTCAAGAAATGGAAAGACCAGTAACCAACAGCAAAAACCAAACCGCTTCTCCTTCGCCGGCAACATTAGATCAGTATGGAGATGGACATTTCAGAAGGATAGCATCAAATGTATCTGCCTATATCAGCATGGTTTCAGACACACTCCGTAACACCATCCCAAAAGCTTGTGTTTATTGTCAGGTTAGACAAGCCAAGCTCGCGTTGCTCAACTACTTCTACTCACAGATCAGCAAGAGAGAGGTATACTAAACTAAACTAAACTAAACTAAACAAAATGTCTTAAAGCTACATCGTATTCTCTTCGACTGCTCTGCACTGCAAATTTAAATTTGGATTGGAATATCCACAGGGGAAACAGTTGGGACTGTTACTAGATGAAGATCCGGCATTGATGGGTCGGAGACTAGAGTGCGCCAAGAGGCTCGAATTATATAAGAAAGCGAGAGATGAGATTGATGCTGTTGCTTGGGTACGCTGATAAAGCCTAAGTGTGTTTCTAATGATGACTTTTGTGATTATATAACTATGAATTCGTGTATTGATATTGCTCGTTGGCTTGTAATATTGTTGTTTAAGAAATTATAATTAAAATTTTACTTTATGATGAAGAGTTAATTAGAAGTTCAAGCCTAAAGTTTACGTTTGAAACTTTGTGAACCACTATGTAAATTGTTTTATATATTGATGAAATTTAGTTTTATTTAGGATAAAATAGAATTTATTAGCTCATGCAGATTATGATAAAAGTCATTTTCATTGAATTGACCTTGTAGGAGAGAACAAAGTTGCATTAGTTTGGCTGATTTGTCGTCTTACTTTGGACTGTGTGCCGTTTTAGACTAGGAGCGGACCAGACTGAGCGCTGTTTAACCGTCTCATTTAGGACTGCGTGCCGTTTATATCCCCAGAATATCGAGCCTGGAATAATTTTTTTTTCCTTGGTTTTTTTTTCTTGGCACTGAAACTTGTGATCACCGTCGTGTCGCCTTTCGGGTTCCCGGTAATCGTCAGTGACCGATCAAAGTTAGTAGATGGTAATGGAAACTCCTCCAGTAGATGCTCCGATGAAGGTGTCGTAAATGACCTGTTCACCTAATTTCATTATCATTACAACTAATCAAATCTGATTATTTGGTTACAGGACGAACACGAAAGCCCTATATCAACGGTGGTTTTTGTGCTGGGTAATTGTCATCAAGCTTTACTCTTTCTTTTAGATAATCATGCTTCAATGTTGAATTTTTGAATGGTAGGTGGTCCTGGAAGTGGAAAAGGTACTCAGTGTGCTAATGTTGTGAATCACTTTAGGTTTACACATTTGAGTGCTGGTGATCTTCTCAGAGCTGAAATTAGGTCTGGTTCTGAATTTGGGTAAGTTCTGCTTCACTAAATCTCATGTCTCAGACTGCATGCTTTAGGCTTGTGATGATTTTCTTAGTTTCCAATTTTCTTCTTTCTCATGAACTTTTTGCAGAGCCATGATCCAGAGCATGATTGCAGAAGGGAGAATTGTGCCATCTGAGATCACTGTGAAACTTTTGTGTAAAGCTATGGAGGAAAGTGGTAATGATAAGTTCCTTATTGATGGCTTCCCTCGCAATGAAGAAAATCGGATAGTATTTGAAAGTGTTGTAAGGCAATCTTAAATCCATTGTTAATTGTCTTCTCGTTGATGCTTTTAAGAGTCTGAAACTTAGTTTGTATTACTTTTCTGGATCTTGACAGGCTAAGATCGAGCCTGCTTTTGTTCTCTTCTTTGACTGTCCTGAACAAGAACTAGAAAGACGCATTATGAACAGAAACCAGGTTAGCATCTTTACTGAAAATTATATTTATTTTGGGTCCGTTTTTTTATTTATTTTACCAGTTGTTTCTTGGTTTATGTAGGGAAGAGAAGACGATACTAGTGAGACCATAAAGAAGCGATTAAAAGTGTTTGTAGAATCTACCCTTCCTATTGTTAGCTACTACGAATCTAAAGGGAAACTTCGAAAGGTATATATGGATTTGATTCTCTCCTTACATGATCATTTACTACCATACTTTGTTCCTTATTCCTGATTCTGTTTCCTCCAGATCAATGCTGCAAAACCCAGCGAAGAGGTTTTCCTGGCAGTCAAAGATCTATTTTCATCATACCAAACTTGATAACGTGAATCCAATGCTTATCCAAACGTAAAGGTGTTCTGTCTAGTCCTCGTAGATATTTTGTAATTTAGTTATCATTAACGTTATCTTTCTCTCGTCCTTGTCAGCATAACAGACTAGGTGTCGCCGAACAAAACAAAACAAAACAAAACAGAGACTTCAAAGTCTGCTTGCCTTGTCGTACACGTAACTAGGTTTACAGATTTTGGTTCATTATATATATATATATATATATATATGTAATTTACATTTTACATCTTCTCATTATGATATATATATATATATATAGCCATATTTTCGTCGTAATAACCACTTTTTAGGCTCAACTTATTAATCTAGTCTCCTAATCCACGAAATTACCTGACTAGTGAACTTGTAACAAACTCGCCGTTGACTAGCGTCAACATTTTGATATAATTTCACCATTTATTAAATCATGATCGTGCATATCTTCCAGCTTACAAAACATATATATAGACACCACACAAAAAAAAAAAAAGTCTCTGGTTTGTTCTTCAATTACTCATTAAATTAGATTAATAAAAAATTTCTTGGATCAATCTATGTTTAGATTCTACGAAGTCATCGCCGTTTCTATTTTGGTTGCCTCCGTCGCTGTCTTCTCACTCCGTCTCTTCATAAGATTCGCTACATTCCTCGTCACATGTCCGTGGCGTCGCCACCGCACATTCACGTTCCGGCAGAGGAAAAGGGCGGGAAACGATAACTCATCTCTGGAGTACTGCTCCGTGTGTCTACAAGAGGCAGAGGAAGGAGAGAAGATGAGGCGATTGACGATTTGCCGTCACTGTTTTCACACAGATTGCATCGATACATGGCTTGGTGAAATGTCAACGTGTCCGTTGTGTAGAGCTGAGATTCCGCCGGAGAATCCTCTGCTTTTACTGTTTGTTCCGGCCGCCGTGATCGATTTATTCAGCAATAAAGAATCTCGACGCGTACCTCTGATCTAGTTTCGACGCGTAGCTCTGATGTGTCATGCTTAGGTTAGTACTCCTTTTATTTTGGTGTTTAATCAAAGATAAGAAGATTAATTTTAAATTTAGAAGTTTTAACGTTTTTAATTAAACTTCTCTTTGCTAATGTCTTTTTAGTACGTTTCGTTTTCCTCTCACGTTAACTTTTACTCTTTTAACACGATGATATATCAGTGGATATATATATATATATATGTGTATATATATTTCGAAATTTAACACCGAATTTTTGAGAAAGCAAACTGAATTAGAATTTATTAAATGACCAGGAAAGAATTAAACGCTTCCCTCTATGCAAGTTCGAGAAGAGTCACAAGGTGGTGGAGGACAAGATGATGATGATGATGACGTTGTGAGTCTTTGGAGAAGCCTTGAAGTTTTCTTATTTAAAAAAAAAAAATGTAACCTACATCTTTTTCCAACTTAGAATTTATCAGAAAACCACTCTCTCTATTTGACCAAAATAAGAAAACCATTCCTCTCTTTAGTTACAATTATCACAAAGTTCATGGGCCTTCTTCATCTGATTTCTATATCTAAATTTTGCTTCTACAGTGGAGGCCCAAGCTTATACTTGACGATTAATTAAGAATATTTTTTTTTGTTCTTCACATTTTTTTTTATCTTGGGGATGATTTTGTTTTGTAGTTCATATTTCTTGCATAGACTACTAATTATACACATTCAAAAAGAATTGAGATGTACCATATTCGCATGATTAGTAGTAAGTGCAATGAATGTGGATAATAAATTATGAATTGTTCTTATGATTGATATATTATATATATATATATGTGTGTATATCATATATAACGGACGTTTTAGATTTTGAAATGTGGTGGATCTTTTTGATCATTCTTGTATTTTTCCAAAGTTAAGAAAAAGGCAAGTTGATGACGCAGCTAAACATAAGAAGAAAAAGGACTGAAACAGCCAAGAAACTCACGTGGAAATCACTAACAATTACCTACTTCGTGCATATTTGTTAAATGACAAGACATTTGAGAATATTTTTTTGGGTCAATTTAACACACACAAGTACTATATATTTGTTGTTTTTTTGGTTAACCACAATTTAATATTATAGAGATATTTGAGAAAGAGAACAAAATTTCAGAAGACCATTTTTTTTGTGAACCGGCCTTTGTTTATATCTCGTTGGAGTTATTTGTTCTAGCTTTCTCCACATCTATTCAAGCAGGATATGTACGTTAGTGGTTTATATTAGCACTTAAGAGTATATGCTGACAAAATATAAAAAGTTGGATATATTTGAATAGGTTACGATACCACCCAAAATAAAATTTGAACTTTTACAAATCATAATTTATCTTGAACTATGGCAACATTGGCAAGGCTTGGACGGGAGCACATATATATATATTATTTATATTTTGTTTGTCACCCGTATAAATATATACTTTTCCGTATAAATGAAACTTGTATCTACATTCGAACTTAAGCAAAATCAAGGCGTATTTACAACCGGTCCTTAAAAGATCGGTTATAGCAAAACAGGTTAAATCCATCCGGCCATGTTGAGACCGGTTACTCCAACACATTTTATAAGATAATATTGATAAGGAATGGAGACGCTTTTATTAAAGATATCTTTGTCGGTACGTATTTCGATGGAGAATTCTTGCGGTCAGTAGCACCTCGCCCGCTCGCCTCAATGATGGGCCAAAGACATCGACCTATTCAATGTATTCATCACTTAGCCTTATGTCTTTTATCGACCTCTAACCTCAACGTGCTTCTCCAATTTGATGTTATGAATCTTGCACACGCCCGCCACGAACATGCGTTTATTCTTAGGAAGTCCATCTATTTATCAAGGAATTAACTGTGATTGGTTTCTCACCATCTTATGCATTTCACTATTGTTAAGCTCTATCAAATAACTCTTGAGGGGAAAGTACAATTATAACAACACAAATTTGTAACTGTATAATAAAACTATTAATGTTTTTTTCTTTTCTTTTCTTTTTAAAAGTATTAAACTTCAAACTCTCACAAATGAAAAATGCACATGTAAGAAATTGCGTGTATATATGCTAAATTGTAAATATATTGTGACAGACATGTACAATCAACCTTTCCTGCAAGTACAATACTTTCATTAATTCGGGTGATTGTAAAACAAGAAATCTCTAACCAACGTACATAGAACTAACAATAATCAAGTAAATAATTTTAAACTTAAATATGTAAAAGTTGAGGAGACGATGTAATATCGCAGTCGAGTATGGTCCCAGCCACCAGCAATTAAGTGAAGAAAGCATTGGACTAAAATTGAAGTGGAAAATCTCTCACTCACTCTTTTCCAAAAGTTATGAGCCTAATTTTCATGTAAAGTTGTTTTTTACGAATCTTTGCCACGTACACCCTTATGCTAAATAACAAAACTTTCAATAGTACCAAATCTAACCAAATTTCTACGAAGAAACATGTGTGTTTCGTTAGTTCAACGATTTTATTATCGTATGTATCTCTCGTCAGTACGATATTTTACACGTGATTATGTTTCGAAAGTATCATATATGTGTTTTTTTCGCTACTAATATTGCAATAGAAATGTTGTAATTTGTATCAATATAGTGGTCGACCCAGAAATATGTATTATCAAAAATATTGTATAAATTTTGTATTATCTAAGATATTCTTAGATGTATATTACCAAACTTTCACAATGATTATATATACTCATAACTGTGCTAAAAACACATACAGGTAGCAAGCCGACGAATAATAATTCTTTTTCAGCGTGATATTTAAAAAGAAAAAAGGGATTCACCATGATTTATTAGAGTGCCTAGTATTGACCATAATAGGCATTGAAATGCGATGTTTCATTAGATTTGATTTGGTTAAATACATTTAAAAACCAACTATAGAAAAATGTATCCACTGCGACTATATCAAATATGCAATAAAAATGATGATAGAGTCGATGCATTAGTTATTTTTGATGAATTATATATTCATAAGAAAATATAACTATAGAACAGACGTGTGCAAATCTAAAATCTTTATCAACAACAATCAATGAAAAAGAGGTGCAAACGAGATCATGAAACCTCTTTTATGAGATTTAACCAGGTTCATGCAGTGCAAGCCAATAAACTAACTTTAGGTATATGAAAAAAGGGATTAAACATATTACAAAATATATATTACCGTATCCTAACCTGTGGGTTCGTCGCCGTTTGTATCAATTATATATTGAATTCATTAGCATTAAGATCACTATCTTTGCATGTTTTAAACATCAAATGGAATAATACATAATCCAGCAGACTTGTCTTCTAAGATCTTCTTTTTTCCACTTAAACAACAATATATCGAAGTCACCGATGACGTACGGTAGTAATATTCCATAAAAATTAAGTTAATTAATCTCTACAAAAGAAAAGCTATTTAGTTATCAATGAAAAGCCGGATCATCAAAGGTTATAATCATGAAGTGAAACAGCACTGTAATAACATAAAAGAAAAGGTTTCATTCATTTTGAGTTTGATATCTATCACTATTATATAAGTAGTCGTGTAATTTAATAAGAGAATTCAAATTGTTTTTCTCCAATGTCCCCAAACATATCAATCATTCATATGTAATTTGTTTTGTTGTTTTTGTAGCTGACATCACTAGTCACTATAAAATCAAAACTTTGTCTCAACAATTCTCTCTCTCCGGCTTCAGCAACTCCATCTGAAACAAAAATATACTAAACAAAGCATGAACTTGATCGTCTCCAATCATCTTTAGTGCTTCTCACTAAGACAAGACACGTGTCTTCTCAAATCAAGAAGAAGCTATGTTCAAGCCCTTTGGCTCCGCAGGTAAAGCTGAGATCTTTTACTAAAATAAGTTTATACTTTTGTGGAAACTTAATGTATATGATCATGAAATCCAAATACTATAAATTCAATATCTTCTTTATTCACCTGATTGTGTTGCTTTTAAAATGAGCAGCAGAGATGGATTTTCTTCTCCTGAGAACGCAATGGTTGCAAAGAAACTCGCTTTGCTTGAAGGAATATATAAGCATCAGTGTGGAAGTGGCCTTCCTCGCTTTCTTTGTTTTTCATTTGGCATTGAAATGGCTTGGTGTAGTGAGAAACAGAGGATCTAATGATGTAGAAGAAAACTTGAAGAAGCAGAGTGTAACCGTAAAGCAGAGCTTCTCTTACAACATCTCTCTTCTCTGCTCTGTTTCCATATTAGGAACTCATTGCTTTATCTTGCTTATGCTGTTTCGAGATAGCGCGGTGTCACGGTGTGATTCTTCTGTTTCTGTCTTCTTCGCTGAGATTTCGCAGGCTTTCTCTTGGCTGATTGTTTCTGTTTCTGTGGTGAAGATCAGAGAGAGGAGGCTTGTTAAGTTTCCATGGATAATAAGGTCATGGTGGCTCTGTAGTTTCGTCTTATCATTTGCCTTTGATGCTCATTTCATAACCGCGAAACACGAGCCTTTCGGGTTTCAGGATTATGCTGACTTGATTGGTCTTCTTGCATCCTTGTTGTTGCTGGCTGTTTCAATCAGAGGAAAGACCGGTTTTGGTCTTCTTGAATCCGGAGGAATCACAGAGCCGTTACTACTTGGTGAACAAACAGAGCAGAAGAATAAAGATCCTTCTTCGTTTTCTCCATATGGGAATGCTACTCTCTTCCAACGCATAACTTTCTCATGGATGAACCCTTTGTTCTCCCTCGGATACAAGAGACCTCTCGAAAAATACGAAGTACCCAACATTGCTGTGAAAGATTCCGCTCGATATTGCTCTCAAGCGTTTGAGCAGAAACTGAACACCACCATGGAAAAAGAAGGACCTGGAAAAGCTTTCTTCTATAAGTCGGTTCTTCGGTACGTCTGGAAGAAAGCAGCAATCAACGCGGTATTTGCAGTTGTTAACGCTAGCACAGCTTACATTGGACCATATCTCATCAACGACTTTGTTGAGTTTCTAACTGAGAAACAATCCCAAAGTTTAAACTATGGTTACTTTCTTGCACTCGGGTTTCTGAGCGCGAAAATCGTCGAGACAGTTACTCAAAGACAATGGATCTTTGGAGCTCGCCAGCTAGGAATGCGCCTACGAGCAGGTTTGATATCGCATATATATCAAAAAGGTTTACTTTTATCGAGTCAGTCTCGGCAAAGCCACACGAGCGGAGAGATCATCAACTACATGAGCGTAGATGTTCAAAGAATCACTGATTTCATTTGGTATGTAAACACCATATGGATGTTGCCAATTCAAATTTTCTCCGCGATCTATATCTTGCAACAACATCTGGGACTTGGAGCTTTAGCTGCTTTGGTTACAACTTTCATTGTGATGGCTTGCAATTATCCCCTGACAAAGATTCAGAGAAAGTACCAATCAGATATCATGAATGCTAAAGATGAAAGAATGAAAGCAACTTCAGAGATTCTTAAAAACATGAAGATTCTGAAGCTTCAAGCATGGGACAACCAATTTCTCAACAAGGTTAAAAGATTAAGAAAGAAAGAGTATGATTGTCTTTGGAAGTCTTTGAGGTTACAAGCTTTCACAACTTTCATCCTTTGGGGAGCTCCTGCTTTGATCTCGGTGGTGACTTTTGTTACTTGTATGTTATTGGGAGTGAAGCTAACAGCTGGAGCGGTCTTGTCTGCTCTTGCAACGTTCCAAATGTTACAAAGTCCGATCTTCGGTTTACCTGATCTCCTCTCTGCGCTTGTTCAGTGCAAGGTTTCTGCAGATAGAGTAGCTTCTTATCTTCAACAAAGCGAGACTCAGAAAGATGCAGTTGAGTACTCATCAAAGGATCAGACTGAGTTAAGTGTTGAAATAGAAAATGGAGCATTTAGTTGGGAGCCTGACGCAAGCAGACCAACTCTTGATGAAATAGAACTGAAAGTCAAAAGAGGAATGAAAGTGGCGATCTGCGGAGCTGTAGGATCAGGAAAATCAAGCTTACTCTCATCAATCTTAGGAGAGATTCAGAAGCTGAAGGGAACAGTTCGAGTCAGCGGTAAACAAGCTTATGTCCCTCAGTCTCCATGGATACTAAGTGGGACTATAAGAGATAACATTCTGTTTGGAAGCAGTTATGAAACCGACAAGTATGAGAGAACTGTTAAAGCATGTGCTTTGATCAAGGACTTTGAGCTTTTCTCTAATGGAGACATGACAGAGATTGGAGAGAGAGGAATAAACATGAGTGGAGGTCAAAAGCAAAGGATACAGATTGCTCGAGCGGTTTATCAGAATGCTGATATATATCTACTTGATGATCCTTTTAGTGCTGTTGATGCTCATACAGGAAGACAACTCTTTGAGGTATAAAAATCATCATGCCATTTATAATATTTGATCATTGCTCTGTTAAACTCCACCTTTGACAATGTTTTCTTTTGTTGGTTTTGTAGGACTGCTTAATGGGGATACTGAAAGAAAAAACAGTACTTTATGTTACCCATCAAGTCGAGTTTCTTCCAGCCGCAGATCTCATTTTGGTAAGAGAAACCGTCATTTATTTAACCGTAAGCAATTTCCAAAGAAACTGTTAGTTTATATTTACATGTCTATGTACTATATACCAGGTGATGCAAAACGGAAGAGTGATGCAAGCAGGCAAATTCGAAGAGCTTCTAAAGCAAAAAATTGGTTTTGAAGTTCTTGTAGGAGCTCATAACGAAGCTCTTGAGTCTATCCTATCAATTGAAAAGTCAAGTAGAAACTTCAAAGACGAATCAAAAGATGACACATCATCAATTGCAGAGAGCCTTCAGACACAGTGTGACTCAGAGCATAACATCTCAACCGAGAACAAAAAGAAGGAAGCAAAGCTAGTGCAAGATGAAGAAACAGAGAAAGGAGTAATTGGCAAAGAAGTTTACCTAGCGTATTTGACAACGGTAAAAGGCGGACTGCTTGTGCCACTCATAATCTTGGCTCAGTCTTGCTTCCAAATGCTACAGATTGCTAGCAATTACTGGATGGCATGGACTGCTCCTCCAACTGCTGAATCAAAACCAAAGTTAAGCATGGATCGGATTTTACTTGTTTACGCACTTCTTGCTGCAGGAAGTTCACTTTGTGTGTTAGCACGGACTATTCTAGTCGCGATAGGTGGACTTTCAACAGCGGAGAAGTTCTTCTCAAGAATGCTCTGCAGCATTTTCAGAGCTCCAATGTCATTTTTTGATTCAACTCCAACCGGAAGAATCTTGAACAGAGTAAGTTCTAGAATCAGTCCAACAAAAAGACATTCTACTTCTTTTCTTAACCAGGATTAAAATATCTTGGTCCTTTTTGTATTTAATAATAGGCATCCACAGATCAAAGTGTCCTGGATTTGGAAATTGCAGTAAGACTAGGTTGGTGTGCTTTCTCAATTATTCAGATTGTTGGAACTGTCTTCGTCATGTCTCAAGTTGCTTGGCAAGTTTGTGTCATCTTCATTCCAGTAGCAGTAGCCTGCGTGTTTTACCAGGTACGAGAGAAAAATTCACTTCACTTTTTGTCAATGATACAAGAAAGCTTTCTCATACTTTTGTGTGTGTTTCTTCAGAGATATTACACACCAACTGCTAGAGAACTGTCACGCATGTCAGGAGTAGAGAGAGCTCCAATCCTCCACCATTTTGCTGAATCACTTGCTGGTGCAACAACAATACGCGCTTTTGATCAACGAGACCGCTTCATTAGCTCAAACCTTGTTCTAATTGATAACCATTCAAGGCCATGGTTCCATGTTGCATCAGCAATGGAGTGGCTTTCTTTCCGGTTGAATTTGCTGTCTCATTTTGTGTTTGCTTTTTCCTTGGTGTTACTTGTGACTCTCCCTGAAGGTGTCATAAATCCAAGTAAGTCTCATATATCATATATAAACAAATACATTTGTCTTTTGGGTTCAGAATCAAACTTCATCTTCACCTTTTGGTCACAGGTATTGCTGGTCTTGGAGTCACATATGGGTTAAGTCTGAATGTTCTACAAGCCAGTGTGATATGGAACATATGCAATGCAGAAAACAAGATGATTTCTGTAGAAAGAATTCTTCAGTATTCTAAAATCCCAAGTGAGGCCCCTCTAGTCATTGATGATCACAGACCTCTTGATAACTGGCCAAATGTAGGATCAATCGTCTTCAGAGACTTACAGGTAAACCAACAAAGTAGATGCTAGTACATTCAGAATCTAGTTGACATATTAGAGAAACCACCTTATTGCAAGCCTTTTCGTGCAGGTCCGCTACGCAGAACATTTCCCAGCTGTCCTGAAGAACATCACCTGTGAGTTTCCAGGAGGGAAAAAGATTGGAGTTGTAGGAAGAACAGGAAGCGGCAAATCAACTTTGATTCAGGCACTATTTAGGATTGTAGAGCCAAGTCAAGGAACCATAGTTATTGATAATGTGGATATTACCAAGATAGGTCTACATGACCTGAGATCAAGGCTTGGGATTATTCCTCAAGATCCAGCACTCTTTGATGGAACAGTAAGGTTGAATCTAGACCCTCTAGCTCAGTACACAGATCGCCAAATATGGGAGGTAAGAAACCTGCAAAAACTTTCGCAGTAATTCTTCTCTGGTTAGCTTTGACAATACTGTTAATACATTGTAATATTTTAGGCTCTTGATAAATGCCAATTGGGAGTAGTTCTTCGTGCAAAGGATGAGAAGCTAGATGCTAAAGGTGGGTTTTCAGAAATTATCATGAGAAAAAATAGCTTTAAGATTTTTAAGATAATTAAAACTAAGATTCTTGAATGTATAAAATAGTGGTTGAAAATGGAGAAAATTGGAGCGTAGGGCAAAGACAGTTAGTCTGTCTAGGGAGGGTGTTGTTGAAGAAAAGCAACATACTGGTGCTCGATGAAGCCACTGCTTCAGTTGATTCTGCAACAGACGGTGTGATACAAAAGATCATCAGTCAAGAGTTTAAAGATCGAACTGTGGTCACTATAGCCCACAGAATCCACACGGTAATCGAGAGTGATCTTGTTCTGGTTCTAAGTGATGGTAAGACCAATATACATGTGATTTCAAATACATACACACAGATAGTTATGATGTTCTAAATCCAATTTTCATGAACAGGACGAATTGCAGAGTTTGACTCACCTGCAAGACTGCTAGAGAGGGAAGATTCTTTCTTCTCAAAACTCATAAAAGAGTATTCACTGAGATCTAAGCACTACACCGGCTCGGATAATCTTCTCACCTGAGTATCACTGCAAGATGATGATCTGTTGTAGAGACAATGAAAGACCAATAGGTCGAAAGTCAAGTCTACCTAGTTACTTAGTACATAAGTTGAACATAGGCATGGAGAGAGTGACCATGGTTACAAGCATGGCGCACCGACGAAAGTTCAACATTTTTTCATGTATAATTTATGTTTGAACACAAAGTGCTTGTGGTTAGATTCTTCACTGAGTTATCTCAGTGTTATTGGAGAACTTTGGATGTCATCAATGAAATAAAGCAGGAAACTATTTTCTGTTTTCAGATAAAGCTCAATTATTTAAGCTGTGAAACAAGAAAAGTTTCAGTATTGCAAACAGAGAGTGTGAAACATTTCATTTACTCTAGACAAGGCCGTTCTGGTGTTTCAACTACAAAGATCGAGCTCGAGTTGTTTCAACTAAAAAGTGTTGAGTTTCTTAAGAAGTAACTCCGTAAGGAAGCAATGCAGCGGCCACGATCCTGCCTTCTTCATTCAGTATGTTGTAAGTAGATGCAGCATTTCGCTATACAGAACAAGGAGTTAATGAATCAATAATCACAGAGAAATATTCCAAAGCAAGTGCACAAGGATAGGAGAAGGTGGAATGGATATACATACAGAATCAACTGTTTCTAGCTTTATGCCAAGTGACTTAACGAACTGACGGAGTTGGGGATTAAGTGGATGGTTGTATCGTCCACACCCGATAATCAAGAGCTCTAGAGAGTGTAGAGGAAAAACATAGAGAAACCAGTGATGATACACTTGAATTAGTAGCAAAACGTATGTATTTGATGGTTTCTTTGTTTCAACTACAAAAAAAAACAAAAGTAATGTGTAAATTGGAACAACTTGGAATGTATAGTACCTGGAATTGGTCGAACTGTCTGGAAAATTGACAAGCTGCATCAATAGAATAAAACAAGAACTTATGTCTTATTGTATACCAGAAAATAATCTAAAAGAACATAACTTTGCAATTTCATACATTGCTCAAGATTCAAGCTTCAAGACAAGAGAAGAGAAGAGAAACACAGTACCTATCCGTTGTGATCTCAGACAAGTTACGAGGGCTCCAGGACATTAGCAAATTCCCAACACAGAGCAAGCTTCCTTCATATTTAACTCCATTCACCGTGAAACTCGTATCATCGAATCTGCAAAGTCAAAGACCAATCCAAATTCCAATTACTGAAATAATCAAATTAGAAGCACGATTCAAATAGATTGAAGGGAATTTGATATAATGAGTTACTCTTGGAAACGGAGCTGATCCTCAGGAACATTATCGATGAGATTGATCTGATCGTAAAGAGAGAAAGCTCGTCTCAGAGATGGCAAAACAAGATTGGGCTGCCTTGGAACCTCCTTCCTCATGCTCTGAATCAATCTCGGTAACGTCCCCATAGCTTTCTGTCTCACCGCCATCTTCACCGTCTTCAACCTCTCCGCCCTCGATAACTATGATTTCCAATTTCTTAAAGGACGACAACATTCTTCTCATGGACGGTTCAAATTTAAACCAAACCAGTTCATTTGGTTTACAACATTAACGATTTAACCAGTCGGTTAACACTAATTAACAAAATTGGCACTTTAGGAATGTTTAATTCGTATCTCGATTTTCCCTTGCACTTGGAGTGTTTTATTGTTTACCAATATAGCACCGACTGTTTTCATAGATTGGTTTTAAATGAATGTAAAACCGTTTTAACCATGTTAATTATTATTAGTTCCTATTTCTAACTAAAAAGCTTCTGTTTTCTGTATATCCAAATTGATTATACAGAGAGAGACACTTCACGACGATTCATGACCAGTTTGCTTCGAGAATTTGGAGCGACTATGAGTTTGGCTCTATTTTACAGAAGAGAACAAAAATCTACTTGAAAAGTAAATCTATGAATATAGACCCATTTTTATTTATGGGTTAAATGAAACATAATATATGATTTAGTTGCTTGCTTGTTATTTTTTCTTTTTTACTTTGATCCAATGTTTTTCTCATCATTTTATGCAAGCGATAAGCGTTGTTGACGAAAAACGAAGAAGAAGATAATGCTAGCGAAAGTTTATCTCTGACCGCTCGTGTAGTCTTTGACTTTGATCTACTAATGTTTTAAGAAAGCCCCTATTAAACACTTGTCACATAGAGAACCATTATTTCAATGATAGTAAACTGAAACATTAGCATAGAATTAAATTTTTTTATAGGATCTCATTTAGATTTATATATATATATATATTGTAATTTTTAAATAGTATAATATTTTTTGTTTTGAATTGTTGTTTAGATAATTTATATTTGCTATTAATTTTTTTGTTATATTTAAAACTATTTTATATTTTGCTTAACGGGCTATCCTTATTTGAGTTATATATTGGATGTGGTGAGAAAAAAACAAAAATGTTAGTAAATAAAATTGATTAAAAAGAAAATAGTAAAAATAGCAGTAAAATAGTAAAATATTGCTGTAAGAAATGACAAGAGATCGTTAACAAAATATATATACATAGCGGGGAAATATCTCCGTTCGTTTATTTACTTCAGAAAATGACAAAATGTTCATATATATATGATGAACTTAATTCTAAATAACAACATGTTTAAAACCATTAAGGATTAAAAGACAGAAGGAAATTAAAATCAATAAAATAGGGATGGGTTCTCCACTTCACCGAAATGATTTATAAGGAAAATCAAAGGAGCAACGATTTTTCTCTTCCTGTTTATATAAAGTCTTATTCCCCTCCGCGCGTGACATCTTCTCCGACCGATTTCTTAAGGAACCGCTTAAACCATTTGACCGAATCTTTTGGATAACGTTTGAGACCGTTGACAAAGTCAACATAGTAAAGACCAAATCTAGCAGTGTACCCATATTCCCATTCAAAGTTGTCCATCAATGACCATGCGTAATATCCTCTTACATCACACCCATCTTCCCTATAACATATTATAAACTATTATATCAGTAATAATTATTATTATAAATTGAAACGTATTTATACATTGTGAGCAAGATCAAGAACTAACACTATAGCTTTGTGAAGTTCCTGGAAATGTCTCTCGTGGTACTGAATCCTAAATGTGTCTTTAAGAACTACTTCTCTCGGTTTTGTACCATCATCGTTGTCATTGACTCCTGCAATTCGATGATCAACATAAATTATATATGGATCGTCACATTCTAAAATAATAAATAAATAAAAAAAACCCATCAAAATCAGTAAGTTCAACCGGCTAACGATATACTTCAGTGCTACCTAATTTAGGTTCAAAAAAATGCTAACAAAAATATTTATGCTTTCTGGAAATTATATATTAATATTTTTTCAGAATTTCTAACCGTTTTCTTTAATGTAGACCGGCATGTTATTGTATTTATCTTTGATATAGTTTAGAGTTTTTCGCAAGCCTTCCGGGTGTGACAATATTATACCCCTTTCTTCATCCTGAGAAAAAAATGCAAAATTTAAATATCATAGGGTGATTATGTGTCACATTTAGAATTAAAAATTAGTTGTTATGAAAAAGAAGGAAGTACGTACCCCAAGTCCAATAACGTGGCCACTGTGGTTAGTCGCTGTTTCAAAGCAATTTATAAAACCGTGTTTAGTTTACCATGTAAAGCTTAATTAAAATTAGTATGGATCATTAATCTTTAGTAATTAGCATTACGTACGTTTCCATTCGACGTGATGATCAGTCTTGAACCGAGGCTTTGCAGGGTCGATGTGAGGAGTATGAACGGCGAAGCGAGCTGTATAGTAATTTATTCCGACAAAATCTGATGAATTTGTTAGCATCTTTGATTGTTCTGCAGTAAACGAAGGTAACTTATTTCCCGCATATTTTTTTACTATTTCTGGATAGTCTCCGTGAATCACTGGATCAAGATGCCTATATAAATATAGAACAAATTTTACATTACAAAATAATATAGACAATTAATATAAGCAAAATTATTAAAATTATTTAGTAAAGATAACTTGCCATCCAATTTCATAGGCAAGAGCTCGATCAGCTGCTTCTTTATCATCAATAGAGTCTGAATGATAAGGCTCTAACCATATTGGTGACAATACTATCCCGATTTGGCTATCGTGAGAAATTGTATTGCATTTTCGGAATTCTTCTACAGCAGCAGCATGAG
The DNA here is from genome assembly GCA_963854855.1 of Nasturtium officinale. Lineage (NCBI taxonomy): Eukaryota > Viridiplantae > Streptophyta > Magnoliopsida > Brassicales > Brassicaceae > Nasturtium > Nasturtium officinale. The sequence continues at coordinate 1,046,536 of OY978507.1, forward strand.
CAAGAAGAAAGTGATGTGAAACAATATAAGGCTCGGTGCTTGAATCACCGGCCTGACACTTTTCGTTTACCCATTTCGAGCATCGTCCAGCTGCCTTGTTGCCTTGGTCGTAACCGGCAACAGTCATGATGTAAGGTTCATTGATTGTTGTCCACATCTTAACCTTTTCTCCAAACTCTTGGAAACAAATTCTTGCGAAATCACGAAAATCTTCTCTGTTTTGAAACAAATATCAAAATCAATTGTTTCTACTGTAACAATGTTTTGGTGTATGAAACTATTATATATATATATATATATATATATTAGCTAGGCTTACACAATTTTAGGGCTTAAAAAGCCACCATATTCGTCTTCCAAAGATTGTGGATGGTCCCAATGATAGAGCGTCATTGAAGGTTGTATGTCTGCATGTTTATGAAGCAATATAATTAATATAAGACAATGACATTTATGGTAGAATATAATTTTGACTATTTAAGTTATAACCACACCTTTAATTTAATTGGAGAACTTTAGTGGATGAATGATCTTACCATTAGCAAGAAGCTCGTCGATGAGATCCTTATAGAATTGTACACCTTCTTTGTTTACTCCATCCTTTAGCTTTCCACCTATAGTGGATTAAAATTTTACCACATAAATAACTCGTACAAATAATTGTTTACTATCAACAAAAAGAAAGAGTTCTAAGTAACTTACTGGGAATTAATCTGGACCACGAAATTGAGAATCGGAAAGCGTCCATGTTTAGCTCCTTCATTAGTCTAATGTCATCCTGTTTGTTTTTTTATTTTGTCATAGATAAGAAAACAATTAACAAAACGAAATATTCATGTTTAGCTCCTTAATCTAATGTTATCCTGTTTTTTGGGGTCATAGGTAAGAAAACAATAATATTATTATTAGTATTATTATATTTTATTAAGAAACAGTATACCAACTCTTTAAGAAAGTATATCGACTAACCAAAACAAAAAACGATAACTATATTGATCAACCAAAACTCTTTAAGAGAGCAATATTGATTAACCAAAACAAAACGATAAATGTATACAGTATATACCAACTCTTTAAGAACGTATGTTGACTTACGTGGAAAGTTATTTTTATTTTGATATTTATTTATAATTTTTGGAGCTAACCTGAATCTTTTTATTTAATTCATTAATATGGTAGTTTGACTTAGTTTTAGTTTAAATAATAATTTGACTATACATATACATGTTTTAAAGGAGATTAGTTATAGAAGTACCTTATAACGATGATAAAAATCAATCGCTACATCTGCATTGTGCATTTTGGTCCTTTCTGCAGAATTTATAAAATAATCATAAGTGCAAATAATTCAATATAAATATGGTCTTGTTAGTAATTATGCGTCAAACAAACGGTCCGCAAAGTTTTTGTCTTCCGACATACCTGGATAATTGCGGCTGAAGTGGTCCCATATTGCTGGAGACTTGCCACCTTCATTTGTTGCTCCTTCGTACTGCATAAATATATATTTCACAACAGGTATATATATATATATATATATATATATATATTACAAACATTATTTTCGTCGAAAAGCTAATTTAGAATGAGAAGACGTGAACATTCTTTTTTAACTAAAGTCTGTAATATGTAATTTGGAAACGAAAGAAATTTAAACTTTTTTTTGATAAAAAGAAACTTAAACTTGACTAGATATTTTGAAATAATATAGCTCTTTTACTTTTGTTGTGAAGTGTTAGAAACTTAGAATTATCGAAAAGTTTTTACGATTTTTCGTAAAATTTTGATTTTGTAAAGCAGATGTTATTTTGTCCCCTAGTCAAGCATTATAACTTTGTTAGGATGATGCAAGTTAGTCTATATGTTTATTAGTTTTTGTGACAAATACCAAAGGATAACATTTGAGAAAAACAAAATGATAGGCATTAGTTGATAAAATATATGATTTTCTCGTAGTTAAATTGAAATTCAAGCAGCCTTCTTTACTTTCAAATCCATCTGTCCAGATGTGTGACACAATTAATTTTACAGGTTCATCTTGGGCTCTTCTAACCAAAAAAATAAAAATAAACCATATATAAATTAAAATTGGACTAAAGGATCACAAAGATAACCTTCCGAATCATTTTTAATAAACTATAACAATAAATTAACTAATATTTGTTATAGTATTTTTGACATTATGATCAAACGACAAAAATGGTTAAGTTATAAAAACAAGACAAAGGTAAAATGAAAGATAAAATCAATAAGAAAAAAAAAATATTAGCTTAAATAAATAAATTTAAACCATTATTTTGTATAATATGATATTGATTTAAATCGTAATTTACATAGATATTTTCTTGCTATTTTATAGTTTACTAAGCAAAAACATAAAAATTACCTGAAAGGCTGAGGCAGCCGTTCCAAAAATGAAACCTTCGGGGAAATGATGTCGATTTAATGTTTGAGAATGAATAGAATTGGCTAACAATGAGATCATCGAAATGATGATGAAGAAATGAAATCTCCTAGCCATTTTCTTTTCCTCGCTCTTTTTTTCTTATTCTTTCTTTCTGTTCTTTTTTATTTTGGTTTTGTTTTGGTGTTTCGGAGATTTCAAGGTGATAGAAAAGAGATATGCTACTCTTCCTTATATAGAGGATTTCACTCGGTAATATACGTCATCTACGTGGAAATGTTTGGACATATATATCATATTTAGATAGGGAGAGTACTAACAGTGTTTTCTAATTAAAAAAAAAAAACTTTCCAAGTTAAGACTATTATGCATAAAGGTCTCTCAATTCCATTTTGGGTTCTTGTTTTTTTGCTATATTTTGTAAACCAACTAAAACCTCGGGGAGCTCGTTTCGTCCATTGTCATCTCTAAATGTGCCCGTGATTACTACTCATCTTCTCTGAATAAACCCATGATTACAGCTTATATGTAAATTAATGTTGGTGCTGACTGCTGATGATGAATGTGGTCTACATCATGGCTACGTTCACTGTTATAACATATCCTGCGAAGGCTGCATGTACTTCGTGGTACGGTTACACAGATATATACCATCATTGGAATTTCACGATATTTTCGTTTTGTGCTGAGTCATGATTTTTTGTACATGGAAATATTTAGATTTTGGGAAATAGTACGTGTCATCTTTATCCAAAAATCACGCTAACTTTTTTTTATGTATCCTTATAATTGTACAGGATATTTCATAAAATAAAATTTCATAATATTTTGACCGATGAAGTTGTGACAAGACGTTAATTTCAAGACTTTTTTTTTTTTTTTTTTTGAAATTTAAGACTTATTAGAAACAATCCTCAACTTTGATATCATTTTAATTGCTTATAACTTATATTATCTTAATTTAATGATGGATATGCCTATTTTAGATACTTTGACTACAGATGCATTGATTTGAGAATGTAATTGGTAATAATGATTATGAAGACAGCAATAAAGTTCATTTATTTTTCTTTTTTTTTACTGAGTGGAGATTTGATGTAGAAAAATAGTTGTCTTTAAGAATAATGAGACGGGAGAAATTACGCTGCCAAAGCACCCACAAAAAGAGAAAAGAGAAAAACAAAATAGATATGACCTATTGTCCTTATCACATTCCAATCGATAAGGAAAAAAAAAGAGATGAGAACAATTAATTGGCAGTGACATGTTTTCCTTTTAAGAAATTATATTTGTATATGAGCAACTAAAAATAAAATTCTAACATAAGGAGATGAGCTTATATCTTCGGACCATGCATGTTTTTGTCACATGATAAATTTTCTTTTTCTTTTTTCATCTTATAAATTTATTAAAGCCAAGATGCATGAAACATGGACCCAATCGAAAGTCTAATAACAAAAATACAGATGCATAAAAAAACTAATCCTCGTCTCTTTCTTTTACTACAGTTTCAAGCTTTGAAAGTTTTCTTTAATCTTTTCATATGTTTGTAACCAAATATATGTTTAGTTTTCTGCCTTTTCCATTTTGAAATGTTGTATAATCTTTAATTAATTCGTTATATCTGAGCATGTCCATCAAGAATTTCTTAATTAGATATACCTTATTAAAATAATAATAATAAAAATGTGGAGAAAAATGAGATAAGATTCTTCGTAGAAAACCTTTTGTGTCTAATTTTCTATATTTAAAAATGTTTAATATATATATATATATATATATATTGTTTAATCATATAGAAATGGGGTACTTTAACGCGAAGATTACCAACATAAAAACTTTAATATATATATATATATATAATTTAAAAATCGAAACTTTAAATAACTATACAGTAGCCTGCTGGGGTCCAAAAATAGTTCGTCCTAGGATCCCTAATAATTTTTCCAAACCTCGGTCTAACTCGCATCATTTGCTCCTGATCTTCCTTAAAAGTCTCAAATTTATGTAGTAAAATTCTAAGTCATAGGCTCATAGCACGTTACACTTCCCTTTGTACATACAACTCTCATTTTTTGTATCACCACTCTGTACAAACATATCATAGTCTTACAATCGAATATTAACCAGAAACCTTCAGATTATTATAGACCGTCTATCATCGCAAGATAATGAGCTTAGATTTTTCAACGTGCCTAAGCCCCAAATCCCAAAGTTTTGTCTTTTTGGATATTCGCCAAGACTTTTGTCCGCAGTGGTTTTTATTCAGTAACTATCAACTGATAACTAAGTTACCGTATTCCTTAATACTTTGTCCAAAGATTATATATATATATATATATATATATATATATATTTACTAGAAATATATACACTCCAGTCCTTAAATATATATAGTACACTCTTTTTGATGCGGTTCACAAGAAAAAACATTGTAATGATATAAAGTAATTCGATTGCAATCTCTTACAGTTTTTAAAATTTATGTTTTCCAAATTCCAACAGTAACAAAACATTTTTTTTTTATCTAAGGTGTGTGAGTACTCATGCTATATTCTTGTTTGAATTCAACACATATATCGATAATTTATCCTCAGTTGTTACACATTCATCACTCTCCTTTTTATCAGTTCAGTCCATGCATGAGAGTTCGAAAATATATGACTCCTTTCTTTATACAGAATGCATAATTAAAATTTTAACCAATTGAACTAACTTGCTCTAGCCAACAGCATGTGTAAACAAACTTTCAAATTTTTAGATACTCAATTACAATTGAGCTCACATATCTTTACTTGTTTTGAAACTAACGAACGCCCAGAATCACCAATGTGTATACAATATTAAATTTTGTAAACAATCCAAAGAAAACCACCTCTTATTTTGAGAATTTATTTTCTGTACGACGACAAACAGTAGAATGAATTAAACAATGGCTCACGAATTATTAAATAACAGCCACCTGCTGCTTCGTCCCATAGTAGTCTCTCTTCAGCAGTTTCCTAAACCACTTAGCTGATTTCTTGGGATACCTCTTACGTCCATCTTCAAAGTCCACAAACACTAGCCCGAATCGGACTGTGTAACCTTCCGACCATTCGAAATTATCCATCAACGACCACGCGAAATATCCCTTCACATTCACCCCCATCCTACATTTCATTATATTTGTTTTTGCGCTTCCATCATTAAAAATGAAACTACATTATGTTTTATAGATATGATCTAAAAAGGAGAGCTTACGAGATAGCATCGGAAACCATCTTAAGGTGATGAGCGTAGTAGTCAATTCTCAAGTCATCATTCAGAAAGACTTCTCCAGTATTAACTTCATCCACTCCTACATGAATTTAAGGAAGACCATAACAAAATTATATCAGTCCTAACTATTCTTGAAATCGATTATTTCAAAATAAATACATTGGATGCGATAAAATTACCGTTTTCCGTTACGTACAAGACGGGATCATTATATCTGAATTTTGCGTGAAGTAGGAGATCACGAATACCTTTGGGGTATATCAAAAGCCAATCCGACCCAGCCTGAATTGAAATCATAGACCATAACATATGTTAATACATAATTTTCATAAATAAAAAACATGTGTTATACATTACCACTATTTCAGAACCAAAATATACTACGACTATTTTTTTTTTTGGTACAGCATATGATATATTAGTTTAAATTTATTAAGTAATCATAATACTCAAATATTATCATATTGTCAACCTATTAAACTACTATATGTAAATAAATATTGATCCAATCGGGATGTAATACCAAAACAAAATTGAATAGAGTAAAACGTACCGTTGGACCAATAGGCACTCCATTTCGTTCACCTAAAACAGTGTACAAAATAAAACAAAAATAAATTAATATGACAATGTAGAATTTCAATATTAATTCGAAGAAAATGTCAATGTGTTGTATATGGTGCACGGACCTACGACACTGACGCAAGCATCGGTGGTCATGGTAATGTTTTCAGTTGCACACGGCACATCTTTTACGTAAAAAGATGAGTAATAGTTCACGCCTATGAAATCGTATGATCCTTTGAGCATTTTAGACTCTTCTGGTGTAAATCTAGGAAGACGACCGTCTTTGACATGGTTGACCATTTCGATTGGGTATTTACCGTTGACGATTGGCTCCACAAAGTAGTCAAAGGTGAAGGCTGTGGCTCGAGCCGCGGCTAACCGGTCAGCATTTGACTCTGAATAAGGATAGTGCCACACTGTGTTTAAGGCGATACCAATTTTACCCTTTTGAGTCGCCTGTAGACAATACATACATATTAGGAGTGAATTATATTAATGTTCACACGTTACATTTTACTAGGATTTATGACGGTAAAGCAACAGGCTAGAGCAAGAGACAGAGACAGAGTATTGCGGGAACCGAGCATACCAGAAACAGAGTAAAAGCAGAGCAGATTGGAAACAGAGTAAAAGCAGAGCAGATGGGAAACAGAGTAATAACAGAGCCTATGAGAAACAGAGTAAAAACAGAGTAGATGGGAACAGAGCAAAGAGCAAACATACTCAAACACAAACAGATGACAAAATTTGTTTGTTTTATGGATAGGTGAAAGAACATTTGGAATTTTGGTTTACAAAAAATGTAAAATCAAACTCAAACACAAACAAATGATTAAAGTCTCAAAGAGTAAACCTACCTGGTACTTTTCTCTGTAGACTTTGACGGCGGCTCCATGAGCGAGGAGCAAGTTATGGCCGACAATGTACGGCTCGGTGGCTCCATCGCCACCGGTGCAATCAGGTTTAGTGTAACTGGAACATCTTCCAGGTGCCTTTTCACCTGTTATATAACCTTCATGTACCACTGTATATGGCTCATTTAGTGTCATCCACTGCTTCACTCTATCCCCAAACTTCTGGAAACAAAGTTCTGCATAGTCCCGGAAATCACTCCTGTATAACGATTAACATAAGCTTTTAATCTTTGCAATGTTGTAATCTTCGCATTTAGATATATGAAATGAATGCACTTACACAATCTCGGCTCCAAGGAAGCCACCGTAAGCATCTTCAAGTGCCTCAGGCAAGTCCCAGTGAAAGAGTGTGACAAATGGCTTCACTCCTAATACGTTTAAAACAATACAAAACAACAATAAATATTTGGTTCTTAAAGAATCTTGACAAGTTTCAAGGGTTTTCGCAAGATCATATACATCACCAAGATTTTCTCAATATGTTGTTAAAGTTCTCTAATGTTACTATAGACTGAGAAACAGAGAATCATTACCTTTAGATAGAAGTTGATTAATCAAGTTGTTGTAATAGTCGATTCCAGCCTGGTTGATACCTCCCTTTAGATTCCCATCTAATAAACAAAACAAAACAATGCGATTACTATTTCACTCATTAAGTATATATAAAAAATAAAGTCTTACAGATTCTTACGAGGCAAAATCCGTGACCATGATATCGAAAATCGATAAGCATCAAAGCCAATTTGATGCAGCAAATTCACATCTTCCTGGTTTGCCAATAATATTTCATGACTAAAAATGTAATGTTGGATTTATAGTTGACATTTTTATTTTGGGGTGAAGAAAGCAAATACCTTGAAGAGGTTGTAAGAATCATCTGCAATGGACCCATTACTACCATCCAATATCTTTTCTGAAAAAAATAAAAATTTAATTTTAAAACATTAATTGAATAATTTAATATCAAGAAAAATAAGAAAGGATCAAGAAGGTTTTATCATCAATCCATTTTTGCTATGAACAAAAGACAAAATCAGATTCATAAATACAAACCAAATTCCAACATTTTGAGTCTTAAGCGTTTAAAGAGATCCAAAACATTTAGGGTTTTGGTTTTCTAATAAAGAAGAAAAACCTGGGAATTTTTCAGTGAAGGTGTCCCAAATACTTGGTCCTCTACCATCTTCATGAGCAGCACCTTCACACTGCAAAATCGAAAAAATGTTAACCAACAAAAAAAGAAGATTAAATTAACGGAATAAGTACACAAGAGCTAAACCTGATAAGCAGAAGTTGCAGATCCAAAAACGAAATCTTCTGGAAAATCACTTCTTCTTAATTTAGGCCTTGAGGAGTGGTTCTTGGCGGAAACTTCAATGTAGGCCAAAGTAATGAGCAACAACAGTAAATGGAGACATTTACTTCTCATTCTCTGTAAATATTAATTCGAAATTTATTTTGTATGGTTGTGAAAAATGTTATAGGAGAAAGGTAGATGTCTGGATTTGATATGTTGTTGTAATCTATATAAATAGAGTTGTTGGAGGGACAGAGCTTGTAGCCAACTAGCAACATTCATTATTTATTTCTATTTTTTATACGATTTTCTAATTGTTGCAAGAAACCTTATCCTATAAAATTCATTGAAAAAGAAACCAGAAAATATTAATTAATCAAAAGCTGAGTCATCACACGAAGAATAATCTTATAAAGCTAAGACGTGAGAACTGAAAATACCTAATCAAGCGCCTTTTGGATAGGTAAAGCCTCTGATAACGAGACAAATTGTTCTTCTCAAACGATAAAAATGTCAAAAAAAAATTTATAGAGTTTTAACACATTAGTTAACTTGAATTTTCTAATGCATTGATTTTTATTGAGTCCTTTACTTTGCAATATACATTTCGTAAATAAATTCGCTTTATAGAGGGGTTAAACAAGTGGGCACGGCTATTTTGGTCAACGTAAAGAAAATTAATAGTGATAAAACCCAACGTCGGGGAATTAATTAAATTGTACTAGTCCATGATTATCCATTTCTGGAATGCCCTTTGTTTTTTTTTCTCTTATAACACCGTTGAATGGCCTTGTTAAAAGGAAATACTGTATAACTGAATAAAAATATAAGATTCCTTACATTTACTTTCTAATAATTACTTAAAATATTCTCCTTTTTAACTTCTTTTTGGGATTAAGACAAAAATATTCCTTTGAACTAGTTCACAGAAGCAGGCAGCAAAGTAAACTAGATGTTTCTAGTGGACCAGCCCGTTGTGGCCCGCACAGTTTACAAACATAGAAAATTAAGTGTTTCTTTAAAATGTAGAAACAGGCCATGAAATAATGGGCCCAGCCGCCCAGGAGCCCATTTATTTACTAGGAAAAAAACCTCACAGTGAAGCCCATTGATATTATTTTCTTTGTTTACCACGTTAACAGGATGCGTTATTTATTTGATACTTTGTATTATTTAAATTGATTTGAATCCAAGAATGATAGTAAACAAAAGGATGAATAAAGTTTTGAAGCCGCAAAGAACCCTTAATCCGTCTTTGTTGAAGATAACTATTTTGGTTTTAATGTTATTGTTGAAGATATATAACTTTGATTTGCACCAAAGCCTTTCTTACACAACAAATTGGAAAAAGGAAAAAAAAATCTAAAAAAATAGTTCAAGAGCTTTAGAAGATTCAGACATCTTAGGAATGAAACATGAAGCCGAACCAGTTGCTAATAAAAATCTTTTCTTGTTCATTGCAGACTTCAATACGTACTCTTCCTCAGAATCTTCAATCTCTTCTTCTTTCTTCAAGAACTCTTTGAACCACATAGCTGACATTTTCGGGAAACGTTTTAGCCCGTTGTTGTAATCGACGTAGAAGAGTCCGTATCGAACTCCATAACCGGCGTTCCATTCGCAGTTGTCTAGTAAGGACCACGCAAAGTATCCTTCAACCTCAACGCCATCCTCCCTGATAAATAAAACACTTCTCATCAGTACGTAAAGCTAATTAAGTTAGGGTTTTAACACATTAATACACTTTCTTGGCAGTTTTCGTTTTTAGAGATACACTTACTGGATGGCTTGTTGGATGCTTTGGAGATGTTTCTTGTGGTACTCTGTCCTTTGGAGATCCATCAAGGTAGAAAGTTTTGGTTTTTTCTCGTAATCTATATCACAATGTCCTGAACAATTTAAACAAAAAAAAAAAACAAAATTAGTAAACTATAATTCACTAAATAATTGAGTAAGAAAACTTTGAGAGAGCTTATGTTAAAACTATTACCGTTTTCAGTAATAATAAATTTCGGACTTTCATATTTATTTTTGGCATACTTGAGAAACTTTCTAAGTCCTTGTGGGTATAGAAAATCCCATTCCGAACCACCTTTTACACCCAATGTCTGTCCTGCTTTGTTTTGTTCTGTTCCAATTAAAAAAAAATGCTTATGAGACAAGAAACCGGTAACAGAAATCAATACATTCAACCCTAATTGAGAATCTTAAATGTGATATCATGATACGAGTGAGTACTAAATAAAATTCCACATACTTCTCCATTCGACGCGTGCATCTGATCTCCAATTGGGAGTGTTATGGTCCACCTCAGGAATACTTTTAACGTAGAAAGCACTGTAATAATTCACTCCAACAAAGTCAAAAGACCCTCTCAGCTTCTTGGACTGAGTTGGGGTAAATGAGGGCAATCTTTTTCCAATCGATTTTTTCATGACTTCTGGGTAATCTCCGTACACCGTTGGATCCATATGCCTATTAATTAAATTATATTTATATATACCCCAAAAATATATCAGAATTACTCCACATAACATATGTGGTTTTTATATATAATTTTCAATAAGTAAATAAAACCACTCACCAGCCAAACATAAACTCCATTGCTCGTTCGCATGCTTCTTTATCATTAGGGCAGTTCGAGTCATAAGGTTCGAACCATACTGGACAATGCGCGATACCAATCTTGCCATCTTTACACTGTAATTCATCAAATTACAAAATGTTATCAATAAATATGTTCTCATAGACTTATAATGCTTATCAAAACGAAATCAACTATTGTTTTTTTCCGTACCTTGGGATTGTTCCTGAAGACTTCAACGGCTTCGGCGTGAGCCAGAAGTAGATTGTGACTAACAGTGTAAACTTCGAGGCCAGATTCTCCGGCAACAGCTGCTTCGTTCATGTATTTGGAGGCACGTCCAGGTGCTTTCCTTCCCGTGTCATAGCCACCAATACTATAGACCCATGGCTCGTTTAGTGTGACCCACAATTTCACACGATCTCCAAATTCTTCAAAACATAAAGTCGCAAAATCTTTGAAGTCGTCACTGCACGATTGGTTATTTTGCATCCACGTGTAAGAGACATCGATCCGCTAGATAAAAAGTCATAAACTATGATATACAGATAAAATCACTTACACAGCTTTTTCGCTTAGAAATCCATCGTATTCATCTTCAAGTGCTTGAGGAGTATCCCAATGAAATAACGTAGCGAGAGGTGTGATTCCTGTTCATACGCACGCATATATATATGGTCATGTTAGAATATTTTAATCAAGAAATTAGGTTAATAAGATAAGATATGTGCATGTAAATATTAAGTAAGAGAGATTAGTTAAATACCGTTTGCTAAGAGTTCATCGATGAGATCGTTATAAAATTTGATTCCTTCTTTGTTCACTCCTTGGCTTTTCTTTCCAACTATTTTTTGGGGAATATGAAAATAAGTATTAAATCTATTGAATTGTTGGAAAGATCAAAGATTAATATGTGTATGTATGTATGTATAATATATTACAATATAAGAACTTACGAGGCAAAATCCGAGGCCAGGAGATAGAGAATCGGAAAGCATCCATGTTAATATCCTTCATTCTCTGGATATCTTCCTTGTAATGGTTATAGAAATCGACCGCTTGATCCGCATTAGAGTAGCAATTTCTCTCTGCAAAAAAATCATTATTTTATGTATTCAGGTGATTGTCATAAGTACGTAACAATTTATGTATATATATATATATACCTAGATTTTTTTCTAGATGTTAAAACTACATCATCAAAAGATTTTTTACATATATACAAACCTGGATATTTGCGAACAAACGTATCCCAAACACTCTCTCCTCGAGGAGCTTCTTCCATGGCTCCTTCATATTGGTAAGCTGATGATGCCGTTCCGAAGAGGAAACCCTCCGGGAAATCAGATCGGCCGAATGAATTTTTCTTTGAGAACATGTTCTTCCTTCTGTTAAAATTAGTTATAATTAACCAAAAAGCAATTAGAAAAATGTTTTGTCTAAGAAATAACTTTTTGCAGAGCAATGTTGTTGTGTTATAGTTTAATCACTTACTGCGTCATTTTTATAAAAGCACGAAGATTTATAAGCTTTTTCGTTGGATAAACCCTTGAATCTGCATAAGCATATACATATATTGAGTTAATTTATATAGCAATTAAGAACATAACTTTGATATATAAGAGAAAAGATAATATACCAATTTGAAGATTTTGCAATGTATCCTTTTTTTTATATCGACTGTAGCAGATATTTTCTAATATAAAAGAATGAAACAAATGATTTAGTTTTGTTTGGCAAAATAATAAAATGAATGAATATATTCTTTCTTTCTTAATGAAAGACTGTATTAGAGAGTGTTGAGTTATGAGAGAAGTAGTGGGATATGCGAAGGTATATATATAGGCAATGCAAATATTTAACGAGAAGGAACGTCGAAAATTCATACACTAATTAGTCCAACCAGTTGCCAGTTGCCAGTTGCCACTATGTAATTACGTAGGCTGACCGTTAATTTCTTCTGTATTTATTGTTCAAATAATCTGCGGCAATAATCAGAAAAATGAATAAAATAATAATTGTCACGTCAATCTGCTGCAACTGTTCGAAAATTGAATAAAACTAATATTGGTCACTGGCGGTCTTGCGCCGTGTGATTTTGAACCGACTAACATTATTCCAATGTTGACTTCGACTCAAATATGATCAGAGAATAGAGACATGACTTAATTAATTTATACAGTGCCGGGGAGTTTCATTTTATTGTTTAGGTTTGAACTTTAAATTTTCTTGATTTTAGTTTTAAAAATAAAATAATATTAAATTAATATGGACTAATTCGCTATAGTTTTGGACCTTTTGATTTCTATGGTTTAAATAAGTTTTAGTCTAATATATATCATTACTTTCAAAAAGATAAACTTTATTTTGGATTTTTTTAAAAAATCTGTAGTTCCGGTTTTTCTGATCTTATAAAATTTAAACTGATTTTGAATTCATTTTTTTCCTTCTTTTCGGACTGTTATTACTGATGAAATACTTACAAATTTCATAAATACATTATATGGGTTCAAGTACGGAGTTCGAATCATGAATAATCCAATTTTCGCTGTAAGAAGTCATTTAAATATTTTCAAGAATTATAATTTCTAATTAATCCACAATAAAAATTCATCTAATAATTTTAACAGAAGTCCTTCAAATTCTTGATTATTTTTTTTATAAAAAACTAAGCATACAAACGTTTCGCTCATAACAATTATAAATGTTACCATCTGAAATACTTCCTTTAACGAGAACCAGATACCAAGTAGTAAATGAGTGATCCTCGTGAATAACATCCTAAATTAAGCTATAAGGCACTACCATTTAGAACCTACGTACATAATGGTGGTAAATAACTTATCTTAAAAGTGTTAGAATATTAATTTTCACACTTTCTATTTCCAGCTCACATTTTTCTAATCATATTTGTTTGTTGTGTCTCATTATCATTTGGGGGTTACTAGTAAACAGTGCTTAAACGTGATCTATCCCTGTTTTGGCTATAGATAAACAAACGCGACCTGTCATTATATAAAAACAAGACAACGAGTTGTATCAATGGATTATTCATGTGAACAAGTGTTCTTTATTGGCTATGTCCAATTGTTAAATTAATAATAACTTGCTACTCATAATATATCAGAAGTAAAAAATGGCTTTAGATCGACGACTTGCGTAAAAGAAACAAAATGTTATGTTAACCTGAGTCTCTGGATAGTTTTTGGTCAATAAAGCTGAGCAAAGACTTAGACTTTATACGAATAAAAAAACTTGCATTTTCTTAGTCAATATACTGACTTACTGATTATGATTACAAAATTCATTATGTGACAAATCTTACAATACATGAAATATAAAGAGGACTTTCAATCACGTGCCATAATTCCCAGTGAAAACTTCAAATGCTTTTAACAAAAAAAAAAAAAAAAAACTTCAAATGCATATACGAAATGGAAAATTGGAAAAGTATGCACGCTTCCGTTTCAAAGTTGTCCGTACACGTTTTATTAATACAAATACAAGACTCAATTGAGTCTTACGACTACTCATTTAGCATACAAAAACGCTCTCTTTTTTTATAAATAAAAACCCCTATTACGACTGGATTACCAACATTGCCAAAAAAACAGACTCATTGACAAATGATTTTGTACATAGAGCATAACTTACATCAAAATGTAATAATTTTTATGATGAATTATTAGACAATATATGCTAAGCAACCAACATAAATCTAATATAATTTTTGCTGTCACAAGACCATATGATCATGCCAGAAAAAGGGACCTGCAAATTTTCTGAAAAAATAGTTATAAGATTTTAGAACGGTCGGAAAAGCTAATATGTATCTATTTGTATAAATATAACTTATTTAAAAAAAAATAGACAAAAATAAAAATCTTATCTGCTGTTCTCATAATCTCATTCGCTTGCGTAACCATGCAGGCCAGGGTAGGTAGAAATAACGGTCGTATAGAAAAGCTATATATCTATAAAACGAAACAAATAACTTATTTTGACTGTCGTTCTCAATGCGTAAGCATTCACAGTAGGTAGAATAAAATAAAAAGAATATGTTTTAAGGAGAGTGGAACACATCAACTTATTATTCGAAAATTTACAGGCTGTAATTTTTAAGGAAATTAGGGTTAGATCCGTATCGGGATGTTAATTATGCAGCGGGATTTTCTCCTTATTAACTTTTTGGTTTTAAACTTAATTTTATTTAATGTGGATCTTCTATTGGCTATTATATGATACTGTCTTTATATATGTATAAAACTTTGGTTATGAATTTTGTAATTAATGACTTATTACATGCTTAGAACTTTTCAAAAAAAAAAAAATTTCATAGAAATAAAACATTTAATTTACTTAACAAAGAAGAAAGAAATATCAGTTTAACAAATAAGATATAGAAAACTCATATTATTTCTGTTTTTGAACCACATTTGCTTCTTCATTTCTTTCATTACTATATTTTGAGACATATTTTTCTTGGACTTTTCTTGCAACATATGTGAAGAGAAACTGCATTGTGAAAATGAATCATTCAATGGAAAGCAACAAAGAAGAGAAGGGAGCTTCAGAGAAATCGAAATCGAAAATGATATTTCTTCTTCTCGATGAAATGAAATAAAACCCTAAAACTTTATTAGAAATGGAAAGAGTAAAGTTGATCTGGTATGTGTTAATTTCCGATGATGTGAAAAAATGAAATGTTTTTACTGGTTGATAGAGTTTTACATCATTAGAGATTTTAAAGTGTCAACACTTTGAGAAACAAGTGACTAAATTTTTTTTATATCTAGTTTTAAATTTGTGTTAGGAGAATGAAGATGTTTTGAAATATTGTTTGTACTTCCGAAAACAAAATATTGGAATGCCATTTTAGGTTTATAGATTTGTATTTGATACAATTAACGAGACACATCAGATAACAAAAGAAGTTAATATTGCTAAGAAAATCTTGAAATGTCATTTTCTGTTTATCTATTTTTGTATGAACACGACACCACAAATACTAACAATCAAAATGTGATATGTGATCGTTGATAAAGTCATATCAAATTTCTCTGAAGAAATACACATCAGATTGTTAATTTCGTACTATTTATAATTGAAAATGAGTTCATATATGAAAAATTATGCAGCTATAGAAAATATCACATTATCTTGGATGGGAACAGATAAAATCGACATAAAATGGATAAATCACCATTATTAATGTGGTGCCATGTCCGTCAAGTAACTTTGAACACTGCCCCGCATTAAAAATGTAATGTTTGATTTATACCCTAGAAACCACAAGTTGGGATATATTGTGAGGATGCCCAATAAAGTGGAAGATTTTGTGGACTTCCCAAAACTCTTAAGACTTAACCTAATAATACCTTTTTATTTAGTGAATGGAGAAAATAATTCGGCGCTAATAAACATTTAAGGGATGATTGGTTATTTTTGGAATAAGTAAGGTGAAAAGTAGACTTCATTATAACAGAGTAATAATGTTTTCTCATCAAATGAATTTCTTTTTTTGCTATTGTAAATCTTTATTCCATTCAAAAGGAACTGGAAAAAATTAGACGTGTACCCTTATTTTTGCGCTAACTTGAATTCCCAATCGCAAACCTTGAGCATTTGGCTTGCAATCTTTTTTGAACTGTCTACTAGTGGAGTTGAACTTGACACTTAGAAATTTCTTTATTTCCTACTTTTTTTTTGTCTAACACTTTGTTTCCTAGTAATTTCGTTTTAGTAGTAAGGGTGCTTTCAATATTTTCTCAAAAAATTTAAAATAAATTAGTATTGAGCTTTGATAAATATCTTAATTCCTGTTATAACGAACAAAGAAAATTCCAAACTTCACAAGTCGTGTCCTCTCACGAGTCACGACTGAAACAGTACGGTAAAATTATGGGGCCGTGGAGATTCAAATTCCAAGGTCAGAGTTTTTCTTTTTCTTTTCGCCAGGTCAAACCTAATTTATTTAATGTTTGGGCTTTGAGCTTTTGCAATGGGGATCCTTTCACATTTAATTGTAAGTTTTTTCTCATAATATCACCTCTGGCCCAAAACTAACACAGGCCGTTTTGAAAATAAAAGGGCTAAAACAATTAAACATGTTGTTGACCTCTTGGGCCTAAACCGGATTTCAGGTTTTGTGAACCTGGTATATTGGTCAAACTACAAAGCAATGAACAAACAACATGTTTATAAGATAAGACTATAACCAACCATATACCCGCTCTAACAAGAAAACACAGGTTAAATACTATGATGAACCCAACAAGACCTATGAATCCCTCCAAAACACTGATGTGTTAAGAGGAACGATGAATACTTACTGGCCCATCAAATGTACAAATACGAATCAGTTTCATCTTCTGAATCTTTTCTTTGGTTGCTTCTCATCTTTTCCACATTCCCTACCTCGTTTTCTTGTAGCTTCGGCTGTTTCTTTCTGTTGTTTTCGTTTCCATGAGCTCTTATTATTGTTATTCTCTTCCTCAACCTTCTTTTTATCCCTACTGTTACCCCTCAATTCCCTCGGTTTGGCTTTACTGTTCTCTTTCTTAACCTTTCCATCATCACTCTTCTTCTGATTGCCATTCTCTTTCTTAACATTTTCATCACTCTTCTTCTGATTACCATTCTCTTTCTTAACCTTTCTGTCACTATTCTTCTTACTATCATTCTCTTTCTTAACGCTTCCATCAGTCTTCTTCTGATTTTTACTAGCTGTTTCTTTTCCTTTCTGTGGAGAGTTCTTCTTTATTCTCTCCAAGAAATCAGCCACACTCTTCTTCTTATCTGATGCTGATGCTACTGCTACTCTCTTCTTCTCTGTTTTAGGAGTCTCTTCCTTCTCATCATCATTGGATGACTCTGCTTTCGTATCCGTTTCTTTCTTGCTATTATTCTTGGCTCTTCCCGTTTTGGTATCTTTGGCAACAACAGCTATACCTTTGCTCGTTCTCCTCGAGATTCTTGCACGAATAGTAGTCACTGTCTTCTCCTCTGAAATTTCCTGAGATTCCTTCACATCTTTTTGTTTAAAGCTTGAAGAAGGAGACCTCTTTTTCGAAGCAGAACTCTTCTTCTTACATGCAACAAGAGGAAGAACAGAGGATTTCTGTCTAGGAACCGAAGACTCAGCCTCTGCTTTGATGACACTGCCATCCGATTTTCCTGTCCGTTTCTTTATTTCGTTTGAGACGAGGTTTCTTAGCTCGTGTGCAGCCATGGATTCTGAGGAAGATGTAGGAAAGAAAACAATGGCGTTTGTGAAGAGGAGCTTGAGGTCTCTGTAAAAAGAGAGGCTTGAAGAAAAATAATATCCTTCCTCCATCTTCTTCTCGATTTTCTTGATGTCCAAATGCTGCCTTATCAAGCTCTTGTAATACTTTGTTTCCTGCGAGATGATAGAGATGGAGAGTTGGGAAAACCAAAAAAGAAAAGAAAGAAAAAAACGTCTTCAAGTAATGGGGGGCTTCCACAATTCCATGTATACGTATAAATAGTTGGAGCTTATAGGCCCAACTAAAGCCCAAACATTTTCTGGCTTAAAGGCGGCGGAAAAGTCAATAAGTTGACCATATCTTGAAAGAAACGACAAAACCATGTTTCAACGGGAAGCAGCCAGGTGTCAAAGGTTATGCGACCAAATTGTAAATGGGTGATCGAAAAAAAAAAATTCTTTCCAACGAAATTTTTTCTCTGTATGCACTATGCAGCAATAATAACGTTTTAAAAATGGCTCCCTTGGGAAAATAATTAACTGTTATGGAAGTAAACAGTTTAAAGATCAAACAAACACGGAAACATTGATACGATTCAACTCATAGAGATATTCGCTACCTTGTGAATAACTATATAAGTTTTATAATATAACAATAAGAAACAGTAAAGCATAATACGAAAATGGAAAAGGTGATGGTGAAAATATGTTTTTTTAATCAAAAATATATTGGAGTGGTCCTCACCAAATTGGACAATGAGTGGATAATTAATTATATTGGTCGTCCTTGAAAATTCTAAAAGGGGGAAAAATAAATACAACAAATATACCATCAAACCCACAAATATATAGTGCGAGTTTAAAACTAAGTTACATAACAAATCACTCTTAAGGAAAAAAAAAGTTTTGCATGGTGAGATAGTAATTAAGTTTAGAAAGAAGTATACTATTAGGTTTGAGTAACACATTACACTGATTCTATATAGGCCTGAATATGTGGCCAACTATATAATATAAACATTTTCTTTTTAGATTAAAATTATCTATTGAATACTTTGTCAAGTCTTATTAAGAAAGCAATAATATATTAATAGAATGCAGTATATAACATTTAAATGTGATTAAAAATATAATTTGAGAAAATAAATAAAAGAATTGTTGCAAAATTTCTATACTATTATAAGGAAAATACTTTTTTCATTCTTATTTTGTTTGCCTTGTGTAAGGAAAATAATTTTATAAAATTAACATTATGGAATATTACAAAAATACCATTGAAACAGATAATTTTAGTCAATTTATTATGGATAAAAAGTCAATCAACTTTTAATTAATTAATACATAAAATATAATATCTTTAATATCATTTATTTATTTTAACAATTGGTTTTTAATATATTTTATTTTTCTTCACAAAAATAAAGAGAAACTTAAAACTTTACTAACATATTTATATTTTTAGTCATGAAAATAAGACTAATGCGGGATAAAACGATAATGTATAAAACACTGAAGATATGAAATTTATATTAAATTATGAATCCGACTTAAGCGCGAGATATAATGATAACGTAGAAAACACGGAAATTATAAAATTATGTGTTAGTTATAACTTATAATACTTAAATATGAAAATGTGAAATTATGTGTTAATTATTTAGTATTTACTACAAATAAAAATTTGAGGAAAATAAGGCATTTGCTTACCTGGCTCCGAAGCCGGGATTCGAAGACGGAACCACGCGGATGAGAGCGAATCAGCTTAATGATATCCACCAACGGCTGTGAATTTTCGCCGGCCGATTTGATATCACCGCCGCTCATATATTTATGTACATTCCTTTTACCAAGAACTTTGGACGTTCCCGATTCGTTCAACTCGCCCGATTGACTCATTTCGGTTCTTCTACTAACCGTTATTTCTTCCTTCTCCGGCACAGCCTTGTAAACCGGATCGGGATCTACGGGTATATCTCCGCCTAGTCGATCGTGATCGGCAGTTTTATCGACGGAGGCTGTCGAATTGGACCCGTTAATCGACCTATTGTCCCGGTTAGACTCCGTCGTTTCCCGGTTAAACATCGCCGGTTTAATTTCATCAATTCCTAGATCTGGTTTATTGTCACCATCATTTCCGTCTTTCTCCTCCTCTAATTTCTTGACTTTTAACTGAAGCGACCTAATCAAAAACCATTAAAAAGATTTCAAGAATGAATTGAAAAAAAAAATATAAACTCAGATCCAGCGGCGGAGAAATAGAGACTCTCCCATACAGTATCGAGTCATCACATCGTTGAACCTCTCGCCGGAGCTCCTCCACACGAAGACTCCGTAACTTCTCGAGCCAAGATATTTCACCGACTGCATCCTCCGCCGGGTCTTCGTTGTTTCCTTCTCCATTGTCGACGGAATCTTGGAACCGACGCTTGAGATCTTCATACTTAAGCCTACAATTGACGGCGGAGGCGACGAGAGAAGTCCGGGAACGAAGTTGAACCTCCTTAGCGATAGAGTCCCAATCCGTAAAAGCATGGCGCTGAACGGCATATGTTAATACCAACTCCTCCCACGTGCCCCATGCTTTGATTTGATTGGTATCACAGTTATCTTCTCCGTCTCCGATGCAATTGTTATCGAAGTCACTGCAGCTATTAATATTGCGAGTATTGTCATCGTTCATGTCATTTGTTTTCACTCTTTTCTTTGCGTCTTCTTCCCTCATAGCAACACGCTCGCAGTTTTTAGGGATCTTATTTTTTAACTATAATTTTTTGCTCTTTTTTTCTTATCACCCTGTTTCGTATATTTTGAAGGTTTTATATGCATAATAAAATTATTTTTTTAGGTCTTGTTAGCTAATATATATCTCTTCATAACAGACCTACGTACAAGATTTTCAATTTTTCACCATTGCTTTATCCATTTTGGGTCGGGTCGGGTCACCCAACCTCCATTCGTCTACTAAAGGGAAGAAGGTAGACATATTTACAGGAGTACCCTCATGGGTTACTGGAAATGGAGTGTTCATTTCATACTTTGATAAGGTTGGCCATGGAATTTCTCCACTTCAGTAAGATATGGGCCTTGTATTATGAACTTCATATGGGCCTTACATTATTATGAACTCAATATGGGCCTTACAATATTATGAGCTCAATATGGGCCTTACATTATTATGAGCTTCATATGGGCCTTGGATTGACAGAACTAACCGTTTTGACTTTGGATTGAACCCGGATAGGTCACCTATCAATTGACAGAAAATAAAAAATGTTGCAGAAATAAAATATTCGCATTTAGTACACACACGATTCACGAACGTCTGTGTGATACAGACAGAGTTACGGACAGGGCTTGATGGGTGAGGACATGATTCAAAACTTTTAAGTTAAATCCATCATTTAAATCAATCAAAAACTTTAGTTCACTGACACGCCATGATAAAAGAAAGGATATTGAGTTTGGTAAACTTAAGAAGAATAAGAAACTCGTGACTAACTTTGCAAGGCGAGACGGGTCAAGCAAGCCCATAAAACGCGCAAGGATTGAACCAAGAATTAAGCCCTGAGGCTAGAACTCATATACAACCAAGAATCTCGTATGCCAGTATGTGAATATCCCTTTTCAAAGTTTGTATTAAAAAAAAAATACAAAAAATTCTTATGCCTTAAGTAGGAGGTGAGGTGTCTTGTCCCTGTATGGTCATGTCAAGACTTTGAGTCACTTAACTAGGGTTACAAACGAGGATTAGTGCTTAAGCCAAGTCCGTCACTTTGAGATTGTTCATTGAAGACCAGTCAAAGCAAATCATTGGATGGCTTCCATCAAAATTTTGGAATAATAATATAGCGTCTCAATCTGAGAAAGACTGTTTATTAACTTGTTTGACATCATATTTTTTGCGGAAGAACCAAAATGAAACCTCTAAAGACAAAAACAAAAAATATAAGAAGTGCCAAAGAGCTACCCATCAAATTTAAGAAAAATGCTGTTTTGATCAGAGAGCGAGAGTGAACCTTGACCAACACAGCCAGAGGTTAACTTAGCGGCTCGAGCGCATGAAGTTATCGAGCCAATCTATGTTTACACTCTTTGGCCTCTCAAGTGGTAGTCCAAGAGCCCGGTTCCATATCAGCTGAAAAAAGAACAAAAACAAGAGAGTTTGATTTTATTGTAATGGATCGTAGACTCTATATAATTTTTGGATGGCACGAATGTATGTACCTGTGAGCAAATGCCCAGACTCATTGAGACGCCAAAAAGCATTGTGTGGTATCTATATTTGAAAGAAATACCACTCTATTATAACCAAGATTCAGGGAAATAAGGTCCAAGCCTAGTCTCACTAAGATGAGAGGCTGCAATTACTACCTTGCTTCGGTTAGACCATAATAGTTCAACAGCACTCCACTGTGAGCATCAACGTTAGGCCACGGGTTCTTGACCTGTAAAAGATATTTCATGATTCATAAATCCAGAAAAATATAAAAATCTGGTAGCACATGAAGTGATGATGAAAACAATAACAATACCTTTCCCAGCTCGGTTAGAATAGGAGGCACAACTTCATAAAGCTTTGAGACCTATATTGGGTTGAATAACTTGTGAGGCAGAACAAATTTAAGAGCATGGTCAAATATATTTAAAAAGAAAGCTACCAACTGAAAAGAGGGTCATCAGGAAGACGCTTCAAGGCGAACTCTCTTTGGCATACATATCTTGGATCCGTCTTACGCAAAACACCATGGCCATATCCTGGAACAACCTGCAAGACAAAATGTTTGATTTAATGTCCTTGCAACATTCATGGAAACTCCTGCGCTAAATAAAACATAATCCAAGCTTGTATTCATTAATCAAACAATAGTTCAAGTTATGGTCTGTTTTCACATATTTTACCGCAATGCACAACTTATTTAAAGATCATGTTTCAAAACGCAAAGCAGAATTTTTTTTTTTTTTTTTTTACTTTTCCACTATTTAACGTTTTCCAGACATAATCTTTGAGCTGTTCCTTTGATATATTCTCGAAATCCCCACATTCCTCGACAACTGATTTGATCCACAGCAAAACTTCCTGAAACAAGACCATGCAAAAAAAAAAACAGAGTAAGATTCCAAAATGTTTAGTTGTATACTTATAGATTTGCACAAATGAAGATCATTCGGGAGACAAATTAAATGGGTTACCTGATTAGCTAAACCATGGAGTGGCCCAGCTAAACCATTTATTGCAGCAGCAAATGAAAGATATGGATCTGAAAGTGCACTTCCAACCTAAATTATTATCATCAGCAAAACAAAAGAACCATCAGAAATGTCTACAAATTCAAAAAAAAAAAACTTAAAACTTAAAACATACATGAATTCGCAAAAATTAAAAGTGGAACATTATCATGCATGCATGAAGACCAAACTAATATTCACTTGATGGCATGTAGTGATACATACCAGGTGACCAGCGTGAGCACTAACATTCCCACCTTCATGATCACTAAAAAAACCAGTAGAAACGAAAAAAAAACCTTTGATCATGCTTACGAGATTTTGTAAGAGTAGGTAACAGAAAAGAAAGTCATAGTAGACAATTTTTTGTTATTAATTATGTTCGGTGCGACATGTTGAAACGAAGAAAACCAACAACAAACCTATGAATTGTGACATAAAGCCTCATTAGCTCTTTCATCTGCGGACTATCAAATCCCAGCATGTGTGAAAAATTTGCACCATAATCAAAAGAATCATCTAAAGGAATGATGCTACCATCCTTATACATCCTGAAATGTTAATTAGAATGTAAATTCAGGAAACGTAACAAGAGTACCTTCACAATATTATATATATATATCTATATAAGAGTGTATTTTTTAATAAGAGAAAGCTCTTGTAATCAAACAAAGCAAGCAAAAAACATTAGAATCCATACCATATCAACTGTGATGTTTCACACTGGGACCTTTCCATGTTCTGATCTCAGTTTCTTCAGACGATCCTGAAAATTGAAAGTTTTGTACGAGAAAGACAACAATTAGAATAGAGAGAAGAGCTTCACTGCATGCAATCTGCTCTAAACTTAGAAATAATGTCAATCATTAAAACCAAAACGTTGAATGAAAGACAAAGAAGTAGAAACTAACCTGTTGTTCTGGAATAATCTCTTGCAGCTGCGACTTAAGGTCCTGCATTGCCATTATTTAAACAACATCATCCATTTCGTAAATCAATCTCATGAAAGGAAAAATAAACACTCTAAAAACTAAACTTCTACTTTGTTTGAAACCAATTAATGTTTCCAAATTTACTACCTTTTCATCTCAAATATAACCGCATGATAACGGAGTAGAAACATTAAAAAATAAAAATTACCAATTCAGAAGAGCTCTGCATCTGAAGCAATCTGACCGAGTTGCAAAGTGAAGATTGCTGTCCCTGCTTATATTAACATCCCATCATCAATCCTTTCACAACAAACAAAACGAAAACAAAACAAAAAAACACAAAATAGTCAAGCTAAATCTACTCACGACTCGAGATCGAAGTCTTGAAATGGCTGATACGCTGCGGAAAAACTCCATTCTTTTAAACTCACACCTAGTCATCATTTTTTCAGACAAAAATGATTTGTTAGAAATCCAAGCAAATAACAAAAATGATTTGTTAGAATATTTAGGTCGGGCGGTATGAAAATCTTCTTTCTATATTGGTTACTAAAAATTTCCATTATTTAAAATATACCGTTGAGTGTAACAGAATAATTAAAATAAGGGATAATGATTAGTAAATCATTACGTATCATGTCTTATGTTATGACATTATTGATTATGTTATTAGTCCGGTGTGTTTGAGAAGTACAATTTAGGGGTTTATGGTAAAATCAAGAAATTAAAACAAATCAAGAATGTTACTTTTTGTGCTTGATTCCAATAACTACATGTCTTTTTTTAAAAAAAAAATATTAGTTAACCTGTACAAATCCCGAGTTTGTGTAGTACTTTTTCTTGTTGTGCTTGATTCCAATAACTACATGTTTTTTTGTCATCACAATCATTCATGAAGAAACAAAGCAATTCTATCACAGTCATTCTCGCGTTTTTTATATATAAACTTCCACAACGCTAGACGATCACAAATACACAAAAACAAAATAATAATAAAAAAATACACACGCATGCGTGACGACAACGTGTTACACAAATTTTAAGTAGAGTTCTCATATGATCGGAGATCAAAACTCAAACTCACTTTCTCTTGGAAAAATCAGTCTATCAAGTTAAACTCATTGCTACACTCTTTCTTGGCAAATTAAGTCAGTCTACCAAATTAAATCAAAGGGCATCCAAATAAATCCAACAATCATGTATGTATACAATCTATGTAGATGATGGTCTCTTCGTCTCAGCCTCGTACACCTCGGTGGCCTATGCCTCAAAACCATGCTTTTAATCCCACACATCGAGAAAAAATTATCACAACCAATAGGAGTCACGGTTGCTACAAACTCTATAGACTATGCGATGCTGTGACCGAGTCAATTGTTGTATTATTGATCAAACCATCGACTCGAGAATATGTTGTCGTCATCATCACGATCGATCAAACCTTCTAAGTTAAAGTAAGTATTTGTGTTTGAACTTGATCCCCATTCTTCCTTCACCACGTGGCTCTCTATAATTCTGTTGACCAGCTCCGCCGTTTGTTGTTGGCCGGCTTCTTGAGGTAGCGGCGGTGGTTCGGGAAAATTTGTTTTGGTTATCTTTTTCTCAGAACCGGTTTTGGTGACTGGTTTTCCGGTCAGACTTTGGACTAGTGTACGGAAGTTTTGGACGTCGGTGTTGATGATCTCCGGCGCAAATATATGGATGATACGAATCTTAGGCTTGATCTTGGTAATTATTTGGGAGTTCTTGTTCATGGGAACCGAAGTTTTTGAATATTCTCCATAAAAGCTTCGATGAGGAAGATGACCTAGATGGTATTCAGCCTTCATTGAATTTCTCACCATCCAATCCCAGTTTTTTTTTCTTTTCTTTTCTTTTGTTGGATTTGAGGTTTTTCTTGTATTGTTTCAAAAAAATAATATGCCTATGTTGTGGATAATCTGTGTCTATATATACACACAGACAAATTGTGAATATGATAATAAAATTTGTGATTAAATACAATATTATTGTTGGTTGGTCAAAACATTTATAAAAGTAGCATTTATCAACTACAAACTGAATATGAAAATAATAAGAAATATTGGACGAAGTAGCTGTGGACCTGCCCTCCATTACAAGTTAAACAATTTGATTTAAATAAACTGTAATTTTGCCAAGAGAATGATCTGTTACTTTTACGCTATCTGAATAAAATGATTCTTTATATTTCAACTGATGTATTATAAAATCAATCAGCTATAAATTAGTTAAAACATAAATAAGGGTTGATGGCGTGAACGATGTTTTATTTATTTTATGACCAAGTGAGGTTGACTTTAGCTCATCGACTTCACCTTTGGATGCAAATTTGACTTAGTTTATGTTACGAATTTTTTCATTGTCGACATATCTTATACGGCCTTTGAAAATAGGGTTCCTTCTAGTTGTAAATATATATACACTAATACACAAAACATTCATTTGACGGTTCGAGTACATATGTTAGTTTAAACAATATTTCAAGTATATATTTTTGCAAGAAGAACATGTAATTGCTTACTGTCTACTTTAAACAATAGTATATGACCAACACTTTCGTCTATATTAAAAATAACATCTGTTTCGAAAATAGATTTAGATAAAACCGCCCAAAAAGAAAACAAACTCTATATATGTGACCTAACTAATACTAATACGTAATAACTTAAGAAACACGGCAGATACTCGTCCAACGTGATAAGTGCTTCACTTTGCACGTGCAACACTTTTTGTTTGATTCTGATTCCATTAGATTGTTAAGTATCCAAAAAGGCGTCCAATTATCATGTGGAGGGGTCAGACATTTTCGTTATCCAAATTCATAAGAAAATCATACAATTTTTTTTTTTTTTAAGTTTGATCGATAACCAAATCCTTAGGAGAAACCTGATCTATTGGATAAAAAGACCGGATCATTCGACTAAAACACTCGACTAAAAGCATTTCTCCAAAAATGAGATCAATTCTGTTTTTGTTTTTGTAACATATGTTTTAGTAATACGAAATGTAGTTTATAATGCTTTACATTATGACTAATTGACTAGTAAAAATGATTATAGTTACATCAATCGAATTTTCTCAACTACTTGAATGTTGCATTAACCGAGGTAAAGGTAAAGTATACATATTTAATTTGTAAAATAGATGATAGTTTAACATTACCGTGTTTCGGTTATATAAAATTTCAGAGGTTTGATATTTGTTGGTAAGTAGCTGTATGATATGTTGTAAGAACAGAAAACATAATTAATAATAAAAAGCGTACTATTTCAATTTTATTTAATGTTTGACACGCAGGATTGTTGAATTAATCTCCTTACTACAGAAACGAATCTCCTTAAGCTGAATACCATCTATTGAAGAAGACAACATGTACTAGACATCATAGTATTAGATAGAGAATATTCGATAACTATAGAGAATATTCGATATCTAATACATACAACCGTTTATCCAAATTTATTTGATACACAAAGTTTCTACTTAATTTGATTTTTCTCGTGTTAAAAGAAAACATTTTTGTTAGTCAAACCTTAATTTTCAGGATTCTATTTTATTGCGGGAGAAATCTTTTCCGTATAAATAATAATAATAATTAGTATAATTGTGAACAGCAAGCCAGCAACCCAAATAATTGATATAATCTAAACCTAATATTTCCTAGCATCTTATTTGAAGTTGTTGATGTTTTAAATATACCTAGATTATTGTTAATGATCTTAGAGCCATTTAAATGGAATTAGAACCTTAGATAATCCACATATTACAGTTTCTGGTCCGAAAAAACATTCGAGAATTTGAAAGCATATAACAATCATTACAGTTACGTTTATTTCATCAATCGAAATGAACAAAAAACACAAACTCTCGTTCCTGTGATTATAACCAAAACCCGTTTAAAAAGCCAATCTGTAACTTAAACAGAGAGCTGAGAAAAAGAAGAAGAAGAAGAAGAAGAAGAAGAAAAAAACTCACAAAACAAGTTTATTTGAATTCTGAAATCTTCGCCAGTAATTGAAAAGCTTATTTCACCTTCGAACTCATCCCTAATGAAAGCAACCTGAAACCGTCCGAGCCAAATTTCTCTCTATCTCTCCCACTCCCAGTCTCATCTGCTCATGACGACGAGCGAGTCGTCTCAAGGCGTTTCTAATTCCAACCCAATCGTCTTCTTCCTCATCACCGTCAGAAATAGTAGCCAGATCCGACAATCGGATCCTCATCTCAGACTCTGAACCCCCCTTCGCCGTCGTTGGGAGCTCGAATCGGCAGAGCGGACACGAGTTGTGATCCGAGAGCCAAGGGACGATGCAAACGGAGTGGTATATATGGTTACAAGGCAATCTCCGGGCAGATTCTCCAACGACGAAATCCTCTTTACATACGGCGCAGAGTAAGACGGAATCGGGATCTGAGTCATCGGTTGAACAGAGCATAGAAGAGAGATCTGAATCGTAGGAATGGAATCAATATCTGAAGATTTCAATAACGATGAAGAAGAAGACGATCCGGAATGATCAGAAGCGAGATGACGAAGAAGACGGTGGAGATAAGGACTATCGACAAGGAAGTTATCATCGGAATTAACGGTTGGATCAACGAAACACCAATCTTCATGTTCTTCTTCTTCTTCAAAACGACCGATGGTAACGTCAAAAAGAGTAGAAGGAGATTCGTCATCCATACGTTGGAGGAACTCGAGACGGCATTGAGGACATAACAGAGGAGAGGAATCGGAATTGGAGGATGAAGAAAGGAGCGATAAACTCATATCACATTCGTGACACCAGTAAGTTCGCCGCTCCGGTTCGCTGTGGACGGTGGTTGTCGACATTGAGAAGTGGTGGTTGTTGTGAGAAATGTGTGTGAGTGAGACTGAGAGAGAGAGAGAAAGAAAAAAGAGTATTTTATTTTATTTTGTATTTTTAAAAAGTTAAATGAATTTTATTATTTTAAAGTTGTTTTTCCATGAATAATTTATATGTGATGTTTTCGGAGTAAGTGTCTTTAAATAAGGTAAAATGTAGGTTAATGTTTTTAAGAAGATATTTTAGACTTTTAGAAATGTAAGTGTCTTTAATTTTATTTTATTGTTAAGACAATGATGAAAATGATCTAAGGGCCCACTATTTACTAGGCTTTATTCGGAAAGTTTCATAGTGGGTCTATTATTTCATATCGCATTCAGCGGTTTTTGTTTTGTAATATTTTTAATTATAATTATTTTGATACTTATATGTTCCTAATAATCGGTATATATTTTGACACTGGGAGTGTTTACTTATTGGTCTTCTTCTAGTTACGACAATGAAGGTTTTTAGTTTTCAATAGGCAAGGAATTTTTAAAACAAATCAAGTATGAGTTCTTATGTCAATTATATACTTAAGGATGTCTTACCTAATAAGTCATAATTAATATTATCTAAGTCATTGTAGTCTCGTATGCTGGTGTTGAACACATATGTTTATTAATAAATATTTAGGTTTTAGAAAGGTAATCAAAAGTCGCTTTGGCCGAGTGGTTAAGGCGTGTGCCTGCTAAGTACATGGGGTTTCCCCGCGAGAGTTCGAATCTCTCAGGCGACGATTTTTTTTTTTTTTGACACTTGTTAAGTCTCTTTGATGGCATTTTAATTGAAGCTTTGCCTGCAAGTATGCAACGTGGCTTCCCGTGTAAGCAATAAATTAAGGAAAAAGAGAGACACCGAGACAAGACAACAGTGAGAGAGAGAATCCCAAATATCAACCACCGTTTCAAAGATTACGTTTTTTAGTTGTCTTCTTGTCCGATCAAAGAATGGGAGAATTTATAAGTACGATTAGTAGATTCCAGTTGCCAATAACAACTTGCATGAAAAAATTCAACTTTTTAGAAGAATCTCTGACAAATTGCTTTCAAGAATCTATCCATCCACTAATCCTTTCACGCAAAATTCCAAAATTCACCCATAAAGATAAAGCAGCCATAACTAAATTTGGGAAAAACCAAACATGACTGCATGATTTCACAGACTATTCTCTTATCATTTCTCTGTCTGATCACTTTTATTTCATACAATTACCTTTTCCAAGATTTTATAATACTTTCAAGTTTTCAACCTAAGAAAACGTTTTGTAATGGGGTTGGAAGAAAGTTATTAGGGTCAGTGGTAAGAGAGTACAAAATGAATCAGCTTTTCGCTGTCTTCTTTACTTTATGATTTTTTCCCTCTTTTTGGAACAAGTGGTTGCTTCTGAGGTAACTTATAAATCAATCTCTCATCACAAGGGATTGATTTGAAGTTGATTCTGGGTTTCGGGTACGTGAAAGCTCCTTCCTTTATATTTTTATATTCATGGGTTTGAGAATTTTCATCTCCTCCGTTTTCTAGTTCTGAAAGTTCCTGTTTTTCGATTTAGGGTGTGTAAGCTCAATTCCCCTATCTTGTCTTTCAGATTGCGAATTCGACCTTTTTGAAGTTTGTTGGTACGCTTTTTCAGGTCTAGATTGATCAAAATCCTCCCCCTTTTTTTCTGGGAAATTTTGAAGCGATTGAGAAAATGACTGGAGGGAGTGAGGAGGATCCATTCATAAAACCAATTGGAAGATGGTCTGTGTTCTTCTATGGAGTTGGGCATATGCTTAATGACATTACTGCTTCTTGTTGGTTCACTTACCTCCTCCTTTTCTTGACCCAAATCGGTCTCTCCCCTAGGTGATATTTTTATCTGATTTTTGACCGTGAATTTTGTGATAGTTCAATCATAATTGAGTTTTTTTTTTCCTATTTGTAGAGATGCAGCCATTGTTATGCTCTCTGGCCAAGTTGCTGATGCGTTTGCTACTATCTTCACTGGTGAATTGGTACTATCAAAAAGACTCCTTTGTTTCTGGTCTATAGCCTTTAGCTTTGTTGCTTCTCAATTGGGGTAACTTAACCTGAGTTAGACCAATTTGGTTCTCTGTTATGGCAGATAGATAGGTTTGGGCATTTCAAGATTTGGCATGCTGCAGGATCAATACTGGTTGCGATCTCTTTTTCCTCGGTTTTCGGAGGTTGTTTACCTTGTTCGATCCTCCATAATGACTCTTTAGCCCTAGAAACCTTCTCCTATAGCATGTTTGCAGCTATCTTTAACATAGGATGGGCTGCTACACAGGTTTCCCATATGTAATCTCTCATTTCTCATATCTTTACTTCATCTTTAGCCATATCCATATGTTTTTGCTAGTGAATGTGTGACTGCTATGATTTTTAAATCACTCCTCAGGGCTATGGTTAATTGCATTTCATTGAACTCAACAAGCAGAGTAGCTTTAACTAGCTGTCGTAACGCGTTTACTATGGTCCAGCTCTTTCCCTGATCTGTCTTTATTACCAAATATGATTCTTTATGTGATTTAACAATGGCTATACCTTGTTTTGTTTTTCAGGTAGCTAACCTTGGCTTATATGCGATTGCTTTAGTAGTCTTCGGGGTTATCAAGGATGGGTCTAAAGAAAATACGGAAACTCAGGTTTCATACGTTGATTGACTTCTCCATTATGTATATATTGGAGTAAGTGTATTTTGATGATAATTTTCTATTATTCTATTATGCCTATAGTATCGCTGGATTGCATATTCATCTATCACAATTGGATGCTGCTTTGTGTTTATATTTTTAATGGGAACAAAGGAGCCGAGGTATGCATATGCTCAATTCTCTGAATTATCGATCTTAACAAGATATGTGTCTAAAGGCTATATTTATTTTGATGTTTAAAGGCTGAGGATAGACTTAAGAGGAATTAGCCGGGCAAGAATACCATGGGTGTATTGGTTTCAGAAACTTCTATACTATCAAGTCGCTGTGGTTTATCTCGTGACTCGATTAGTATTGAATGTTTCTCAGGTCTGTTTGTGCCTTCTTGTTGCTTCTGTTTATGCACAAATTGAGGTAAACAGTTCTCACACTGGGTGTTGTATATCATCCTTCTCAGGCATATCTAGCATTCTTTGTTATCGATGATCTGCAAATGGATCAATCTGCTAAAGCTTTGGTAATATATTCAATAAGCTTTCTTCTTCATTTGATCAGTTTTAGATATTTATTACTATCTGATCAAGTGATATTATTTTCAGGTTCCTGCAATAATCTATATCTGCAGCTTCATTGTATCGATTCTGCTTCAGGTTCAAAACTCTCACACATCAATTTCTTTATGTTGAAAAGCATCTCTTTATCCTCCCGTGATTTGTGTGTATACTGTAGGAGATTCCATGGAATGGGAGACGCTTAAAGGCGTACTATGCAGCTGGTGGTATTATTTGGATATTCTGTGGTGCAGCAATCCTTCTATTACCTAGAAACATAAGTTCTTTCATGTATGCGATATCCGTCTTTGTTGGCATCGCAAATGCGTTGATGATGGTACAAGTGACTTTTCTTTACCACCCGTATTGATATCATCGTCTGTTCTAAACCATGCTATCTAACTTAAATTCATTGACCATACAATTCCATAGGTTACAGCAATCAGTATGCAGAGTGTGCTGGTTGGTGTGGAAGTTGGTGGATGTGCATTTGTCTGCGGTTCGTTAAGCTTCTTGGACAAAATGTCTTGTGGCCTTGCTCTATATGTTCTTCAATCACACCAAAGTAAGTTTCTTTACTTGGCTCTATAATTTTTTAGTTTTTTTTTGGTTTTAGGAGCTGAAATGTTTTGGGTTTGTAGGTACTTCACCTAGAACCCAACTAAGCAACAACCAACAAAGCGTTTACCTTTCGGTTACAAGATACGGTTTAGGTCTTGTTCCAGCATTGTGTTCGTTTATTGGTGTTGCTGTAACTTTCTTTATGGAGCTAGAAGCCCCTGGATCACGATCAAAGCCTCTACTAGTATGACAAAATTGGTCTTTTGCGGTTACAATACTAAAACACAATGCTTGATCGTTTCTTTTTAACAGGTTCACTAATCTTTTTACATATATACCGTTTCCCCCAGATTCTTAGATGATGATTTTGTACATAATCGATATATCACACTGTGATTGTAATTATTTATATCAGAAAAAACTGTATGGATCTTAATCTGGGATTTTTACCATTTGTAATACTCGCAAAGTTGTTTTATAATATTTGAAAACGGAATACATGTTGAAGAATCTTTGATTGGTAAAAAAAAACTAAGACGTGGATCACACTGTGAATACAATCACTTGTACCAGAATTGTTGAAAATCACTTAAACCGGATTTTCTTAACCGGATCTTCCATTGATGAGATGTCTCTTTAGACCCGGAAGGTGAACATTGACAAATTAATGCTCCCAGTCGATGTCTCTCACGTCGAACTCAACCATCTTTATATCTTCCATTGACATCTCCTTAAGCAATCTCCTTGTGTTACTGTCATCTCCTTAAGCAATCTCCTTGTGTTACCGAGCTTGAAAGAATATGTAAGGCTCATAAATTTTGGCCATGGCCAAAAAATACTTTAGCTTCTTCTTTCCTTTGATGCTCAATTTAGAATCTCACTCGCCTCCTCCCAAGTTATTATCTCTTTCTTGTTTTGATATTGTATTTGATATGCCGCTCGTGAATCCTCCATGGACAGGTGAAATTCCATAGGCTTTATCGTTGTTTCTGCAATGGAGAAACACGTAGATGTTGAAGAGCGAGGTCCATCAACTCGCCGAATCTTAGGGGATTCAAAAGAGATGAAGTAACATTGTACACTTTCAGCTCTGTGTGCGTTCACAACCATATCAACAGGTACAATGTCAACCAAAGCTTGAGGATCTCCCCAAAATCCAGGAACCTGTCCTTTGCCATAAGCCAAGATCACTGGATCTGCCATTCTATTTTGTTTTAACCAAAGAAAATGTCAATAAGAAACCAGAAGCTATCTTTACCTTCTGAATGAAAGGAACATATTCTTCTTACCTGAAGTCCTTGGATCCAGCCAGGGAAAGACTCACTGTAAGAGCTTTTGATAATACTTGGCCTTATGATCACGAGAGGCAGATCTCCTCGGTTATTATGAATTACGGTTTCACCTATGGCTTTTGTGAATGTGTAGGTGTTTTCCCAGCCATGCATTTGAGCTCTGAGTTTCTCACAAGATAACATATTGGTATATAAGTTCGTACTGATAGTAGGACGTGATATGAGTGGGACCAGAGTTAGGTTTTAATTTCTCGTTTCATCCTTACCGTTCAATACCGAGTTCTTTCATTTTTTTGCAAATCTCGATTGCCATGGAAGTTTCTTAGAGCTTCTTCAGCTAGCCTCAGCTCGATTTCGATGTTTAAATCAGAATTTATGTTTTCTCCAATGCAAAGAGGAGTCTAGAGTATTGCCCCCAGTCTCATATCTGTCACATAGGCTACAAAACAGTAAACAGAGGAAGCATCAAGCATAACAAAAAGATGGAGAAAAAGTCAGGTTTCTTGTAGATTCTGAAACTTCGCTACAAAACCATTCTCGTTATCGTAATAGTTGAGAAATGTAGGAAAAACCTTTATTTCTTCCATTCCTGGGCCAAAATCAAGAGCCTACCAGGTCCAAGAGCGTTGAAGCTCAGAGCAGAGTCGTACCTGTTTCATCTGTTAAGGTTGTTTAAAACAGAGCAAAAGAAACAGAACAATAAACAAAACAGAGCAAAAGAAACAGAGCAAAGAAACAGAGGAACCTGTCGTCAAAGGTTGTACGATCGGCAGAACTGATAATGATATCAATCTCCTCACTAATCGTGGATGATGTTTTAGAGTCCATCCCAAGATTTTTTTCTGCAAAGTCTACAACTACTGGAACTAACTTGTTCTTCAAGAAAGCATCACACGACTTTCCATGCCTTTGCTTCAATAGCTTGAACAGATCCAAGCTTATGATCTGTAGCGACAATGAAAGAATGGAATTGGTAAGGGAAGCTTATCATAGAGTCTCCTTTTGGCTTCTTTGTGATCCTTGGCTTTAATCAGAAGGAAGATCTTCCCAATCTCAGGAGTTTCCCTCAACATCTTCTCAGTAAAGACTGCACAATTTGTCAAGTTAAAATCAGTTTTTCCAACGTAAGATATTGGCTTGCAAATTAAGGAGGGAGGAGAAGAAGATTGGGTCCTTATCTTTGGCAAGAAACCCAGTTGCACCCGCAACTAAATAGCTTTCCCCTTGCAAGAAATCGATGATTCCATCACCGGTTTTTCTCACAGGGAATAATCGATGGCATTACAACTTTCAAATACTTGTCATGATAACAACAAAAACTACTGCTAATATGGGTTATACGTGAGCGTGACCAGCTAGATGTCATCAAACAAGGTACCAAATAGCTGGATTGTTTGGGAGAGGAGAAGACGAGGTTGACGTTACCGATATTGATGGTAGCCATTGTTAGTACCAAACAAACGAAATGAAGCTTTTTGGTCTCAGAGATAAATACTGAAAGTGTCAATAACAAAGAGAACACACAGATATGTTTATTCATTGGCTAGACCCATCAAACCAAATTAGGTAAATGGAATGGCTGGACCAGGCTCATTAAGGTGGCTTGTTCATCAAAAGGTAAAGCGTTGAGGCGGTCTGGAGCTAGTTTCAAGAAATACATCTAGAACAAGTACTGTAGCTAGGTCATAACACAAGTTGAACATTTGTAATCGTAAAATCAGACCTTTACACATACCACAGAATTTTCCAACAGCGTCTGAAGCTAGTTACATAAAATTAGGCCCATAAAAATCCGTTTTTGGTGGGCTTTTTATAATCTAACCCATAATCTATTTTTATGGCAAGTCGAAGTCGGGTCGGGTATTAACAAGTCGAAGTCGGGTCGGGTGTTAACAAATATTATAATTTTAAAACTTTTCTGGAAAAAATTCAATTTTTTTTGTTTTTTGTTTTTGTTTTTGTTTTTACCAGTGCAAGTCTTCTTCTGCTAGAAGCCCTAATTTTTGCGGTGTGTAGTTAGCCGACTCTCAGATTCGGAGATGGAGCCATTGTGACTGATGAATCCGATAAGATCGTCTTCTCGAAGAGCTAGATAAGCATATTGTCTTCTGCTATTTTGACTATCTAGGTAATAAGAAATACAAGAAACAGTCTCAATTAAACATCTAATGTGGATCACATTGAAAATGGGAATTAACATTTTGTGTTTTTTTTTTCAGAAAAGATCGCAGAGAATAATGGGGATTGAGATCAGATATGAACTTGGCACTTGTTTTTGGCCCAAATGTAGTTCGTAAAGCTTATCGCTTTCTCTTCAGCTCCAGAAAATTCTGCAATGGGAACTTCAGTGGTGTTGAAGTCGATAATGGTTTCCCTGATTTAGATTTGGATTGTGGAATTGAAGTGGAAACCAGTATCAGTGAGCACAGAAGTATCGATGGAGAAGAAAACTCTGTTAGGAGTAGGTTTTTGGAGAGTGCCAAGCTTGGTGCGTCTCGTGTTCTCGAGACATTACAGCAAGATGAATCTGGATTTAACACGACTTTATCTTTAGATGAGTTGAATGTTAGAGTTTCAGGGCTTCTTGTGAGGGAAGTTCTTGTAGGGATCTTAAGGAACTTGAGTTATGATAATAAGACCAGATGTGCTAAGCTAGCTTATAGATTCTTCTTGTGGTCTGGAGAACAAGAGTGTTTCAGGCACACAGTAAATTCTTATCATTTGCTTATGAAGATACTTGCGGAGTGTGGAGAGTATAAGGCAATGTGGAGATTAGTTGATGAGATGGTTGAAGATGGATATCCGACAACAGCTAGGACGTTTAATCTGTTGATTTGTAGTTGCGGTGAAGCAGGTTTGGCGAAACAAGCTGTTGTGCAGTTCATAAAATCGAAGACTTTGAATTTTCGAGCTTTCAAACATTCTTATAATGCTATTTTGAATTCTTTGCTAGGTGTAAAACAGTATAAATTGATTGAGTGGGTTTACGAGCAGATGTTAGAAGACGGGTTTAAGCCAGATGTTCTAACTTATAACATTCTCATGTGGACAAACTATAGGTTAGGGAAAATGGATTGCTTCGACAGGCTGTTTGATGAGATGGCTCGGGATAGGTTGTCTCCTGATTTCTATACATACAACATCTTGCTGCACATTTTGGGTAAAGGAAATAAACCTCTCGCTGCTCTTACTACAATGAACCATATGAAGGAAGTTGGAATCAACCCGAGTGTCCTCCACTTCACTTCTTTGATAGATGGTCTGAGCCGTGCTGGGAATCTAGAAGCGTGCAAGTACTTTCTGGATGAAATGGTGAAAGTCGGGTGCGAACCGGATGTTGTTTGTTACACGGTGATGATTACAGGGTATGTTGTATCCGGGGAGCTCGAGAAGGCCAAGGAGATGTTCAAAGAGATGACGGTAAAAGGGCAGTTACCTAATGTTTTCACATACAACTCAATGATTCGTGGGTTGTGTATGGCGGGAGAGTTTAGAGAGGCGTGTTGGTTGCAAAAGGAAATGGAATCTAGAGGGTGTAACCCGAATTTTGTAGTGTATAGTACATTGGTGAGCTATTTAAGAATGGCAGGGAAGCTTTCAGAGGCTCGCAAAGTAATAAGAGACATGGTGAAGAATGGACATTATGTTCATTTAGTTCCAAAGATGCTGAAATATAGGAGATAGTAGGGTTTTGTTTTGTTAATTTAGGTTGTTTGTTCTCTTCTTTACCCATTTTTGTAACTTATATTCTTCTTCTTTTCCTCAGATACGAAAAAATGGTTTCCATAGACAGAGCTCTTCTCTGTTATTGTTTTCCTCTGTATCTGAAACGATGGCGTTTTAATCTTTGATCCCATAATTAATTCAGGCCAAAAAGCAAAACTCTTATACCCTTTGGTCGGTTTTTTTAGTTCCGTTCAATTAAAATGTCCATATTTTAACCGATCGGTTTTGTTCAAAATTTTTAAGCCTATCAAGAAATTCTCTCTAAAATGTCACATTCACGTGGACGGCGAAATATCTTAGATGGGCCGTTGGATATGTAGCGTGGTGTCTTGGAGCTGGACGTAAGTATAAAGACCCGTTATAGACTTATTCCTGAAACTAGTGTTTCGGTAATGCCCTTTTGGTATGAATACTCACGGCGAAGTTTTTCTACCTTCTGAGCTCTTCACGAGAAAGACTCTGGTTAAGCTGACACTGGGAACACAGATCTCTCTTGGAAAGATTCCTGCAGATGTGTCTCTTCCAGCTCTTAAGAGTCACTTCATCGATTCATTCTTTTTGTATATGAAGATCTGTGTTATGTGATTCTTCCTGGTTGTCCAGTGCTAGAGGAGTTATTTGTACGTCACGAGAATTTTCATGGAATCCCATTCTGCATATATCGAGTCAGACCATCAAGAAACTATCAGTTCATTACGACTGTGAGTCTGAAATTGATTTTATGGGTGGTATATCATTTGACGCCCCATGTCTTGTCTCCCTCGACTACTTGGATTTTTTGAATGCATCTTCTTGATGCTTCTCCAGGGTCTGGATGGTTACATATGCGATGTGACAATGCATCCAGTGAAGGTGTTGTTGCATGTTCTTGAACATAAAGGAACTGCTTAAGAGTTAGAGAACTTGAAGAGTTTTCTTGGGGAATCGGAATGCCTTGAACTGGTGCAAACTGGAGGTTGCTCAAAGTGTTGTGGTGGATGATGTCATCTCAGCGCAAATCTTTAGAAATCTAATGACGCTTATTGGAATTTCACTTTCGAAAATTTCATCTAGCTTTATACAATTATTATTAATCATTCATTTATCAAATTCAATAAATTCTAAATAATTTCAAATTAATTATTTTCTAGATTAGTTCACCTACCTACAGTATAAAAACTTTTGATCTTGTTAAACAGAAAAAGAATAACATGGATTTCTTTGATAACACAGTTGAACTGTAAAAAAATCGAAACAAGTAGTCGTATCCGTTAAAGTGGATTAAGGAAAGAAATGGACATTGCATAGGTATGCTAAAAGCCCAACCCAGCCCGTTATAACAAGTCGGGTCCCACACAGTCCTTTTATTTTCTTGAGTTAAAGTCAAACCGATTTCACACACCGACACTTTTTAGCCTTACCAAGATTGACTAAGTAAATACTAAATACTGTGATTAATGCACATTGCCTAGAGTTGGAAAAAAGAAGGCAATTTTTTTTATAATTTTTTTTTTTTTTTTTTTTTTGTAGATTTATTAATTTTATTATAGATTATGAGAAGTATTACAAAGATAAATTTTTCACGGACAATTTCTTCTGACTTTTATTAGATCTACTACAATTAATATGCTTTTAACGAACACCACTTCATATTCTACGTAAAATCATAACTAACTGCAATAACGAAGTGAGATAATTGTATATCAAAATCTCTTATAAATTTATCTCCATTAATTTACAAATTTATTAATAAATTATAGGCTTTGTTTTAAAGGACCGCCAGCTTCTACTGCTTTTTTGTTAAATGGCGAAATTGAGTGAGATACGAACACGAAGTATGGGGAAGTGGCCCCCACCATATTTTCCATATGACTGAAAAAACTGTATCTTCTTCAAAAAAAACCTTGATTTGCTCTCTTTCTTCTTCTCTCTCGAAATAAAGATGCATTTTTGTGTACTACCATAACCATATCTGTACAAAAGCTTCTATTTATCCATCATCATCATCATCAATATTTCCGTTACTTCATCATCCGTTAACTTTAACGGCTAAGGCTGGATTTTTCTCTCCGGTTCCCGTTCTTTGTCTGATTCCAGGTGTTGCCAGCTGTATTTTTTGGGAGATAATTCTTTTTTTTTGGGTTAGTTATATGTCAGTTTTATCTGACTGGATTCGTTTAAAAAAGAGGAATTAGGTTCCTTTCGATGGAGAAAGGAACTTGATTTTGTACCCTAAGGTGTTAGACAAGGACACGTGTCTGAGGCTCTTTAAGCTCCGAGCTATAAGATATGAACTTGTTTTGATTTTGCTTTCTCCAGTTATAGTCTCTTCTGTGAGTTTGAAATTGGGTTTTGTGATGGACGCTAGAATTGAAGGTAACAGTTTATATGGGTTTAGTGGTAAAAGGAGTGTAGAATGGGATTTGAATGATTGGAAATGGGATGGTGATCTGTTCGTGGCTACAGAGTTGAATCATGGTTCATCCAACACCTCTTCTTCTTGCTCTGATGGTGGAAATGTTGAAATCATGGAGGGACGGAGAACTGAGATGGAGACGAAGAAGAAACGAAGAGCTGTTTCTGTGGTAGCAATGGAAGAAGATAACTTGAGGGATGAGGATGGTAATGGTAAGCTTACTTTAAGTCTTGGCGGTGGGAATGGTGAAAACTCTGAGATAAATGGTTCGAAAAAGACGAAATTTGGAGGAGGGATACCGAATCGGATCATTTGTTGTCAAGTAGACAACTGTGGAGCTGATTTAAGCAAAGTGAAGGATTATCACAGACGTCATAGGGTTTGTGAGATGCATTCTAAAGCTGCTAGTGCACTTGTTGGAGGAATTATGCAAAGGTTTTGTCAGCAATGTAGTAGGTAAGGTTTTAGAAATGGAATCAGCTTTAGTGTTTGTTGAGGGCTATTGGTCTTATGTCTGGGCATAATTGTCTGCAGGTTTCATGTGCTTGAAGAGTTTGATGAAGGAAAGAGAAGTTGTCGTAGACGTTTGGCTGGGCATAATAAGCGTAGGAGGAAGTCAAATCCGGATACTATAGGGAATGGGAATCCTTTGGGTGATGATCAAACAAGCAATTATTTGTTGATTAGTCTCTTGAAGATAATCTCCAATATACATTGTAAGTTATTTACGGAAGTTTCATTTGGACATCCAAATTTTAGTCTTAAAAGCGCTCAAATTCATTTCTGTGTTTTCTTTGCAGCGAATCAATCAGACCAAAGTGGTGATCAAGATCTGCTGTCTCATCAGTTAAAGAGCTTTGTAAGCCAAGCTGGTGAACGTATAGGGAAGAACTTAGATGGGCTTCTGCAAAGTGGAGGAGAACTCCAGGCTTCTCAAAATATTGGAAACTCATCGGCTTTGGTTTCGATCGAACAAGGCCCTCGAGAGGATATAAAGCATCATTCAGTAAATGTGATTGAGACGCCTTGGCAAGAAGTATATGTTAATGGTGCTCGAGAGAGACATGCCTTGGATAGGTCGGAGAAACAAGTCAAAATGAATGATTTTAATTTGAATGATATTTACATAGACTCAGATGATGCTACAGATGTAGAGAGATCATCACCTCCTTGCCGTACAAATCCAGCAACCAGCTCTCTTGATTATCAGCAAGACTCGCTTCAGTCAAGTCCACCTCTGACTAGTAGGAATTCTGATTCAGCTTCTGACCAATCACCTTTAAGTTCCGGTGGAGATGCTCAGGTTAAAATTTCACCTTTCATCCATTCATTCAGCTTCTGAAAAATTCACTGTAACCTTTTTTGTTTTGTTTTTGTTACATACTCAGAGCCGTACAGATCGAATTGTGTTCAAACTGTTTGGGAAAGCGCCGAATGATTTTCCAGTTGCCTTACGAGGACAGGTATGTAATATCTGCAGTTTGATGCATCATTGTGTAGATTTGGAAAGTGACACTGACATTGATGTGTTAATTAATATTCAAAATTTCAGATTCTTAACTGGTTAGCGCATTCTCCAACTGACGTAGAGAGCTACATTAGGCCTGGTTGTATTGTTTTGACCATTTATCTTCGTCAAGATGAAGCTTCTTGGGAAGAAGTGAGAATCACTTTCTCACCTCTTTCTTTATTCTTCTCTAACTTTATCTGTTTCATGATCGTGTTCTGTTTCTTTTTTTTCTGGCAGCTTTGTTGTGATCTGAGTTTCAGCTTGAGGAGGCTTCTTGATCTCTCAGATGATTCTCTATGGACAGATGGGTGGATTTATTTAATGGTGCAAAACCAACTAGCATTTGCGTATAATGGTTAGTTATGAGATTATTTGGGTTTATGTTACGGTATCCATATGTTTTCCTTAG
The DNA here is from genome assembly GCA_963854855.1 of Nasturtium officinale. Taxonomy (NCBI): domain Eukaryota; kingdom Viridiplantae; phylum Streptophyta; class Magnoliopsida; order Brassicales; family Brassicaceae; genus Nasturtium; species Nasturtium officinale. The sequence goes on from OY978507.1 coordinate 1,088,918, forward strand.
ATCTGAGTATGCTTTTTAATTCGAGCTGTAGGTCAGGTTGTTCTTGACACATCTTTACCTCTAAGAAGTCATGATTATAGCCAAATCATTACTGTTAGACCGCTCGCTGTAACAAGGAAAGCTCAATTTACAGTAAAAGGCATCAATCTCTTTCGACCTGGGACAAGGTATATATATATATATTCTTTGAAGCTTGGGACTCCCTATCTTTGCCTCTGATGCTAATCGCCATTTTTACAGGTTACTTTGTGCTGTAGAAGGAACATACTTGGTTCAGGAAGCAACACAAGGAGTGATGGAGGAGAGAGATGATCTTAAGGAGAATAATGAGACTGCTTTTGTCAAATTTTCTTGTGAGATGCCTATCGCAAATGGTCGAGGTTTCGTGGAAGTGAGTGTACTTTCATTTTCGTGCTCTGCTTTCTTCCTCTTGTTACATTGAGATCTAAAGGCTATGTTTTGCTTGACAATAATCCAGCTTGAAGACCAAGATGGGCTAAGTAGTAGTTATTTCCCTTTCATAGTATCTGAGGACGAAGATGTTTGTTCTGAAATCCGAAGACTCGAAAGCACGTTAGAGTTTACAGGAACTGATTCGGCAATACAAACAATGGATTTCATCCATGAAATTGGTTGGCTTCTTCACAGAAACGAACTCAAGTCAAGACTTGTGGAATCAGATCCTAATCCAGAGGATCTATTCCCTTTAATACGGTTTAAGTTTCTAATCGAGTTCTCAATGGACCGAGAATGGTGCGGTGTGATCAAGAAGCTATTGAATATACTGTTCGAAGAAGGAATTGTTGATCTATCCCCTGATGCCGCATTATCAGAACTGTGTCTTCTTCACAGAGCCGTGAGGAAAAACTCAAAACCTATGGTCGAGATGCTTCTTAGATTCATTCCAAAGAAGAAGAGGCAGACATTATCCGGTTTGTTTAGACCGGATTCAGCTGGTCCAGCCGGTTTAACACCGCTTCACATTGCAGCTGGTAAAGACGGGTCAGAAGATGTGTTGGATGCTCTGACTGAGGATCCTGGAATGGTGAATTTGAATATTATTTCCCTCTTCAACTTACATATTCTCGAAATCTGTAAATGAAAAGTCTTCTTGTTTTGGTTCAGATTGGTATTCAAGCCTGGAAGATTTCCCGGGACAATGCCGGATTCACACCAGAAGACTATGCTCGATTACGCGGGCACTTCTCATATATTCATCTGGTGCAACGGAAACTCAACCGAAAGCTAATTGCGGAAGAACACGTGGTGGTGAACGTTCTTGAGTCTTTCAACATTGACCAAACTCGGATCGACCAATGTAAGCTTTGCGATTACAAACGCGCTGTTGTCACAAAGCAAGACAGGCATGTTGCTTACAGGCCAGCCATGCTTTCGATGGTAGCGATTGCTGCGGTTTGCGTTTGTGTCGCTCTCTTGTTCAAGAGTTGCCCGGAAGTGCTATATGTGTTTCAGCCGTTCAGGTGGGAACTACTTGAGTATGGTACAAGCTAAAGAAAAAGAAAAAGCCTCTACAAGATGTGTTGTTGTGAAATCTATATCGTGTTTTTATGTGAATTTGAACTATTTTTACCAGAATCTATTATAATCCATCATTACAGTCGAACCAACAAAGGTTGATTGATGGTTTCTTTACAAAGTTATCATTATTAGTATATTTTGTTTAGCTTTATCCTCTGTTAAGTTGCATTGTTTACCTGTTTTGTTCATTCACTAGGTAAATTAGATTTCCTTATTGAACATGGAAAAAAGAAGAATCACAATTAGGGCACTCACAATATAAAAAATCCCAACATAACTCTCTCAATTTTTCAATCCTTGCTTCCAGAGAAATAAAAATCGCAGCCACAACGAAGGAACGAACGAACGATGTCGAAGAAGATAACATTGAAGAGCTCGGATGGTGAATTGTATGTGACTGATGTAGCGGTGGCAACTCAATCTCAGTTGCTTGCTCACATGGTTGCCGACGATTGCGCCGATGGTGAAATCCCGCTTACAAACGTTGAAGGTAATAATATCCTGGCGAAGGTGATCGAGTATTGCCAGAAGCACGTCGATGCTGATTCTTTAACCGACGAAAGCAAAGAAGAAGTGAAGAAGTGGGACGCTAATTTCATGAACATGGAGCTATCCACAATCTTTGATGTGATGATTGCTGCAAATTATCTGGAAATCATAACCTTGCTTGATCTCACTTGCCAAACTGTCGCTGATATGATCGTAGGTGAAACTGCAGAACAGATTCGCCAACACTTCGGCATCGAGAACGATTTTACTAAAGAAGAAGAAGAAGAAGAAGAGGTTTGCAAAGAGAACCAATGGTCTTTTGAATAACCAAATTTTTTTTTTATTTTTTTTTCAATTTCGAAGATTTAATTATTACTTGGAAGATTTATTTATGCTTAACCAGTTTCAGGACTTTTGGTGGTAACTAAATTAATTTTGCTTTTGGTGGTAACTAAATTAATTAATCAATTAATGGTCCATTAGTATCACTAGAGTATTTGTTAAGCAAAGATCGGGCAATGAAAAAAAGCTTTGATGCAGCCATTTAGTATGTCATTAATTTCATACTCAACGGACTGATGTAATTTGCCAGGACTCATTGTAAATGTTCTTTTGGGCCAAACCTAGATCTATAATTCATTAGCAATTTCAAAAACCCATAAATAAATGTCGGTAAGGCCCAATAAGAAGCCGAACTGTAAATTCAAATTGACATGAGGGGGTTTTAATGAATAAAATAGTTTATCTGTCTAACTTTGCAAATTCTTAAATATTTCAAGGGTTTTCAGTATTTTCGCGAGAAAAAGTATCGGAGGTGAGAGAGAGAGAGTAAATAGAGAGTTGTTTACTTCTTCATCTTCTGTCTTGTTCGTGCGCTAAGCTTTTCATCGAGTTTGGTCTCAAAAAAAGATTTCGTCTTTGGTTAGCAGTTTATAATTAAGGTGATAATTGATTAAGATGGCGAGCGAATGCCCTGATGTTGTTGTAGCTCCTCCCCTGGTGGAGAATGGCGGCTCTGAATCGTCTAATGAAAAGCAGCAACTATTGGAATCTGAGCTTTCTAAGAAGCTTGAGATTTCAGAAGATGGAAAAGATGAGAACGATGAAGAAGAGGGAAGCAAAGGTGAATACTTTTTTTTTTTTTAATCTTTTTATTCGGCTTCCGATTGATCACATAGTTTTGTGTTTACAGCTCTGGAAGTAAAAGATTGATCCTTTTACTATTGTTATGTGTCATTGACTAGTAAATGGTGGAAGTTTGGAGTTTTTGAAGAGTAGATTATTAATATACGATTATTTAGCTTTGTATCTGAGTTTGGTCTTGAGATTTGAACGTTGTTGATTACGAGTATATGTCTTTAACTTTGATTAACATAATATCTTTGTTTTGTTTTTGAAAGCTGAGGCGTCAACGAAGAAGAAGAAGAAGAAAAATAAAAGCAAGTAAGAGATGTTTTTGTATTTGTCTTTTTTCTTTTAACTTGTAACTTTTGGTGTTTGGTTTAATGAGAGTTATTTTTATGTTGTAGGAAGAAGAAGGAACCTCATCAACAGACTAATCCACCTTCGATTCCTGTCGTTGAGCTTTTTCCGTCTGGAGAGTTTCCTGAAGGTGAAATCCAACAATATAAGGATGAGTAAGTTTCACACCTCTCTTTTTTTTCTTTTCTTAAGTCCAACAATATAGGATGGGTAGGCATTAACTTTTTGAAAGACTCCATACAACTTTTGTGTTTTCTTCTCTTGAATCTATTGGATTTTCAGTCTTTTTCAATTCAAGACTCTTTGGTTCGTACCTTTATCACACTGTTTCTGCCGACAATTTTACTTCTTGGTTCTTGATTTCTGTAATGTAGTAATTTATGGAGAACAACATCTGAAGAGAAGAGAGACTTGGAGCGTCAGGAAAAGCCATTATATAACTCTGTCCGCCAAGCTGCAGAAGTTCATCGCCAGGTGATAAAATGACCGTGGATTAGAATTTTTGTGGCTTCTTTTAAACATCCACCTAAGCAACTGTGTTTGACTTTTTTCAGGTTCGGAAATATGTTAGAAGCATAGTGAAGCCTGGAATGTTGATGACTGATATATGTGAGACCTTGGAGGATACTGTTCGTAAGTTGATATCCGAGAATGCTCTTCAAGCTGGTATTGCATTCCCTACAGGATGCTCTTTGAATTGGTTGGTTATAATATCTTCCTTCAACTTTTTTCTCTCCTGTCATCAATTTTATCTTCTTGTCCTTTTGTCATGTTTCTCTAATCACTTTCTAACTTTCAGGGTCGCTGCTCATTGGACACCAAACTCTGGAGATAAGACTGTACTTCAGTATGACGATGTTATGAAGTTGGATTTTGGAACACATATTGATGGCATGACGGCAAATCTTCTTCTATTTTGTTTTTCTATCACTACAAATTTTCAGATAAAAATGAGCATCTCTTCTCTTGCAGGGCATATTATTGACTGTGCGTTTACGGTTGCGTTCAACCCAATGTTTGATCCTCTCCTAGCAGCCTCTCGTGAAGCTACATATACTGGTATCAAGGTGCTGATTCTTTTTGCTAATATACATTGCTTTATGATTTTAGAATGACTAGTAGGATGAAACAATGTTGTAGTGCTTTGTTCTATTCAGCTTGGTTAATTCTGTTCTCCTTATACTACTGATCTTTTTATGTTCTCTTTCATCCTTCTCTAAAGTGGAATCCAGATCAATTACCTAAGCTACTCAGTGTGAAATTGATTTAATTTAGGCTCTGAAGTTAACTGCCCTGGTGGTTTGATTTTGCTCGTTTAGGAAGCTGGGATTGATGTCCGTCTCTGTGATATCGGTGCTGCAATTCAGGAGGTCATGGAGTCTCATGAGGTTGAAATCAATGGAAAGGTCTTCCAAGGTACTGATATTCAATGTCACGTCTAGTTAACCGCTATTACATCAGTGTCACGTTTTGATGTTGATGTAATAAAAAACCTTAACATGTTATGTCCTTATGGCAGTTAAAAGTATCCGAAACTTGAATGGGCATAGCATTGGACCCTATCAGATACATGCTGGGAAATCCGTTCCTATTGTTAAAGGAGGCGAGCAGACAAAAATGGAAGAGGGCGAATTTTATGCCATAGAAACATTCGGATCAACCGGTAAAGAAAAGTTTTGGAGACTCACTATGGAACATAAAAGGCATGTCATCTTTATGATTCACTAATGTTTGAACTTTTGTTTGTGTTGTATTGCAGGGAAAGGATATGTGAGAGAAGACTTAGAATGTAGTCATTACATGAAGAACTTTGACGTAGGGCATGTCCCCTTGAGGTTGCCTAGAGCAAAACAACTCCTTGCCACTATAAACAAGAATTTCTCGACACTTGCCTTCTGCAGACGCTATTTGGACCGCATTGGTGAAACCAAATACTTAATGGCTCTAAAGAACCTGTGTGACACTGGCATTGTTGTGGTAAGAGTGATGATGATTCATTTTGCTTGGATGGATGATACTGAGTTTGTATAAAAGCTTTAAAATTTGTATGTTTGATTTCAGCCGTATCCTCCTCTGTGTGACGTGAAGGGAAGCTATGTATCACAGTTTGAGCATACGATTTTACTACGACCTACTTGCAAAGAAGTCCTTTCCAAGGGAGACGACTACTGATTGCTTTACCTCATACTGTTATTGAGATCGTACTGTTACCACAGTTTGTGACGACTACTTGGTTTCTTTTGTCATTTGTGTTAACTTGAATTTGCGAAATAAAAAACCTTATTAGTAATTTCCACCATTTTTCATTGGAGAGGTTGGTTGAGAAAATTCTTTACAATGCTTAATTTTCACAAAAGTCAAATCATATATCTAAAAACAAACAAAATTCTCTTATGTATAAAGAAAGATGCAGCTATGGTTAAGGAAGAGAGACATCAGTGATCAGAGAGATCCTAGCTAAATCTATATGGCGGCGTCGATAGCGGTTTTTTCCGGTAGGTTGAAAGTGAAGGCTGCTGGAGTCCTCCCTCGTTACTTTTCATCTTCATCGAATACGGTAGCAGCAATCTCCTCATCTCTTCGAGTCTCCGCCGTTTATAACCATCACCAGCGTCATCGGAAGTAGATTCTTGCAATGGATCTAATGTTGCAGGTTCAGAAGAAGAAGATATGGAAATCTGTGCAACCGCTTTTGAAGACTAATGCCTCTGCTGCTGTTTCGAGGCTTAAGGAGCATTTTATGCCAACATCTTCTGGTCTTGTTACTTCCAAATCCTTTAATAAATGCCAACATTTCTTGATTTTTATTAAATGCTATTTTATGATGTTGTTTTGACACAAGAGAGATATAACAAACCGCCTAGGCGATTTTTTTCATTGCAATCAAACTGATATTTTTGTTGATTCATCAATAAGGTTATTACCAACCACGAATAATAATACCTTTACAAGTACAGAAACAAATTGTGAAACTGAATGTATCTTCTTCTTCTTCTTCTTCTTATTCTTCACCATTGGTTGTTTTCTTCAGGAGATCAAGCAAACACACAGAATATATCACCGTTGATGTAATCGTTGTCCACTAAGCTTACCAAATAGTAGCTGTTCTTCACCTGTTCCATTCCATTGTATCCCATTATTATTACAGCTAAACTAATCTGGTCCCTGAAAAGAAGAGAATGAAAGTAAAGAAGAAGATTCTTTACCTCCTCGAGCAATTTCCTAGAAGAGTCATCTTCAAGGTACAAGTTAGCCCAGCTTCTTGACCAAATTTCAAATGCTTCGTCTTTCCAGACTTTGAAACTGGCTGGATCCACGATTGTCGGTTGAATAATCTCCTTAGCTGGGAAGGCTCCCCAAGTAACTGCATTCACATCAGATTCACTGATGTTTGATACCCAATTCTCTGCTTTGTTCACAGCCATGTAGGTGATCGACGGAAAAGCTTTGGACTTCTCCACAAGAGTGTCTAACTTATCCTTTGAACAGAAGAACTCTAGATAAGCTTTCTGGTAGACGTAGCCACCAGGACCACCCCATCCTGCAGAGATTCAATTGCAATTTAACATATATTTTTATAGGCTAAGCAGATATGCTATAGAGGGTTTTAAGTGGTTTTCAAGAAAAGATATATAAATCACGGATACGTATTTCATTACCGATAGCTGGGGAATCAGATTTGGCTGCATTGACTGATGGTTGGCTATTGATGGTCAGGTAGCCGTTAGAGTTGATTTTTCCGAGTTGCTCGTTAATGATCTTTGTCTCTGGCTGGAGTCCATCTAATTCAGACCATGGACTGCTTTTCAAGTTTCCAACGCAGAGATCCTTGAATTTCTGATTTTTGAAAGTTTTTACAAGAAAATGTGCAAGTGAGTATGAGGGAAAAGGGACTAAACAATTTGTATGAGTTTTAGTAAAGGAAAGACTACCTCTTGAACATCTTCAATGCTTTTCAATGGGACAACCCATTCTGAGTGAAGCTTCTTGTCACGTGCTTTTGGGCGCATGAACTATCAACAAATGCATTTAGATTAGCACTACTCATAGGCAATGAAAGACACATAAGAAGATGGCAAGCAAAACAAGCATCTACTTGCAAGTGATAATGGTTAGGGAAAGAACAATATGGATATACAAACTTAAGCAAGAAAGGATGAACAGCTGATATTGGCCCTTCGGAATTCAATTGATCAAATCCAAAATAAATTGTCAGAAAACTGTTGAAACATGTGGTACCTGATAATCCGAAAGTGTACTATATGACGCACTGCGTGAATCACCCCATCTCCCATGTGGGAAGTCATTCCAGCCCTTTGTTCTAGAAATATAGCTCTTTGGACGGTTTGCCCTGCCAAGATTAAGAAGAAAGAAATGGTACTATTCCCTCTGCAAATAGGAGTTTAAGATTTGAGGCAAAAATCAGAACAAGAGAAAAAAATGCAAGTTACCAGAAAATCGGGCGAACATCTTCCTGAATACGGAAAACATTTGCAGGGCGTCTCCAAGGTAGAGAACGAGAAATCTTTGACTCATCAATCAGACCAAGATTCTGCAATGTCAGTACCACTGTTAGGTTCTCCAGTGTCCACAATTTTCTGTGTTAAAGTTTACGAGGAAAAAAAATACATGTTGAAGGAAATGAGGAACAACCATTAATATCCCAATAGCTGATTTGTCCACGTTCAATGTATAGAGGTGAAGGGTAGTGATTCCATGGGCCAAAATCTTTTTGCACATTTCTGTTGCAAAGTGAATACCATAAGCTTTCACAGCTTCGTCATTATCCTTAATAGGCTCTAAGGCAGCAGTGAGCTCAGCAGGTATCTATAGCAATAATAGCATGGATGGAATATTAATTGAAGAAGAATAATATCCAAAAACATGTCATAACTCATAAGGCATCATCACCAAGGGCTTAAATATGTCAGCATAATCCTATAAGACTAATAAGCAAACAAATAGAAGGAGTATACCAATGCAATCTTAAGTATTTAAGCACAAAGACAACATTTTTGTACAATGCAAGCCATATCATCACTGATGTAAGAGATTTAAACGTACCTTAGTCTTGCAGAAACCAGCCATACGCAAGAACCCCTTGTAGTTGGAAATGGGCATAATTCCAGGAACAATGGGACAATTAATCCCAATTTGCCGACAGTCATTCACAAATTTGAGAAAGATATCAGTATCATAGAAAAGCTGGGTTACAATCAAATCTGCTCCAGCATCAACCTGTTCCGCGAGCCACATCCCACTAAATCCATCAGATAAAAACGACTCAACAATAAAACACACAAAAAGCAAAGCCAAGAACACAAATATGAACCTTTTTCTTCAAGTAAGCAAGATCACTCTGATAAGATTCAGGAGTAGCAAGACCATTATCTTCAATAACATCAGGATGAGCCTCTATTTCAAACACACACAAAATCCAATGAAAGATTCAAATCAGAACACAAACACAATACATTTAACAAAAGCAACAAAAAAGGAGCAGTTTTTAATACCAGGATAACCAGCAACTGTAATTCCAAAGTAATCACCATACTTGCTTCGCATGTGATTAACGAGATCCAAAGCACAAGCAAAACCTCCTTCAACCTGAACGAATTTATCCTGTCCATGAGGTGGATCTCCTCTAAGAGCAAGCACGTTCTGTATACCATTAGATCTAATGGTCTCAAGGGCGTGGTCAATCTTCTCAATCGGCATATTGGTACAAGTGAGATGCATCATAGTCTCGACGCAGATCACATTCTGCATCCTAGAAGCGATCTCAAGCGTGAGATCGGCGGTAGATCCTCCGGCACCCCAAGTGATATCGCAGAAGGTAGGTCCATAAGAGACCAATCGATCCATCCGTTCAAAGAGATTCTCGACGCCATCCTCCGTCTTCGGCGGGAAAAACTCAAAAGAGAAGGCTGTTTGGCCTTGCTCCGTCACCGATTTGATCTTATCAACAACCTTCATTGTCGAACTGAAATGAGCTCGATGATGAAGTCGAGATCCAAATCCAGATTCGGAATTAGATAATGTAGGAAGTGGTGGTGAGGCTAAGTGGTCTCGCTGAATTCTTTTACTCACTCTTTTATACTAACCTCTCGGGATCAAGAGATCCAACAACTTTGGTGGTAAGTGGTAACTGGTAAAACTTGGATTAAACTATTTATCAATATAATTACTTTTTACAGGTATTTTGAATTTTATAAATTACTATTTTTCCAAGCAAGTATGTTTCCTTTGCGAAATTTAGCTCACATAACTTATGGTTATCTGTTACAATTATTCTGTTACTGTATGTAGAAAAATACTACTTTCTCTTTCCCATTATACTACATGTTTTTTCCATCTTTTCTTATTTTCATGACTATATAATATGGTAAATGTTAAAATGTTTTAGTTGATTCTGAAATATAAAACTATGAAATTTACTATTTAAACAATTTTATTACGTAAAAGAAATTAATGTTGAGTTGATTAGTTGTTATTGTGAATTGTGAATACTTAACTATTTACGACCAAAAATACTTCATGTTAAACATCAAAAATATAAATATATACCTAACTGTTGTTTTCATTTTTTTTTTAAAAATAACCATATAAAGTTAAAAGGAAATATATAGGTAGGTGAACTAGGGCCCCACTTCACCTACTACCCAAAATGCCAATCCACAGTCAATAGCGTCTGGGCATCAACTGCTCCAGCCAGTAGCCTGTGCTGATGCATTGCCGGCACCATATAATTTTTAGCAGCCCAGGCGAATCACGTGCTTAATAACTGGAGTTAATACTGACAGAAGAACCCGGTGTTAAGTTGTAGTCTTTAGATAATAAACCCGGTATTAGATTTTCGACACTTGAATAACCAAACACGGTTCGGTTTCCAAAAACAAAATACTTTTCTTAAATAGATCCAAATATTCCACATGTGTACTGGTTTTGAGTTGGATACATACAACAACAACAACAAAGTCTACATCTATATAGTTAGTTACTATATTTATAGCACATACAGCTCCGGTTAACAACGGTTTCTTCACAATTCAAAGTGTAATCAAATGATAGGATATGGAATCAGAAAATAGCTTGAATATCAAACAGCTACAATCTTCCAAACTTCTCTGGACATGTCGATAATCTCGTTAACACCATCCTCATACATAACCTAAACAAACATCATTTTGTTTTTAGATTTCGTGAAATGAGAAAGAAAGTGAAGAACAGAGTTGGGCTTAAAAATCAAGTTGATACCAGGTACTTTCTTGAAAACTCATCATATTGTGTAATAATGCCAAGACACCTGGAAAGGTCAAATATTACAGTCAAAAACTGAGCCTTAGTGAGCAGAGCAAATGCTTCTGCGCCAATATATATTTATAAACTCTTGCTATTATTTTCATAGGTGTGGTAGAAACATGCAGAGGAAATGAGAAGATAGATACACCTCTGGTTCATAGGACGTGCTAACCAGATCACCACACCAATGCAGTTCCGGCAACATATTTCCTTTGGCTACGGTTGTTCCCAGATTTTCCTGGCTCATCCAAATTTTTTTTCTCTCACCTTTGAATTGTGAAGCTTGTCGAAAATAGAGCCAAATAGCTACCACTAACGGACAACGTTATTGTGCCTACCTCGAGTTTTTGTTTTTACCTAACCAGATGTTTGAAATACAATGTTACTATTTGGCATTCCAGATCACTGAATGATTGTACATATGACTAAAACAGTAATCGCAACACTTTTTCTAATTGTTACAACTAAATCATGAGACATTAACTCAAGACTATTCAACAAACTACCATCTATTCATCTATATGCAAGCTTTATTTTCAAATAGAATAGAATTGAATTTCAAATTTACCTTGGGCGTTTTCCAGGTTCCTTTACATGCCACTGCTTTTCCAGCTTTATTCGAGGGTGTCTTTTCAGTTTTGTTAGATTGTGCACCTATCATATTTCTGCAACATACTGCACCACAATAACATTTTTCATCTGGACCAAACTGTACAAACCTGCAATACTTCTTAGTGTCACAACTTAACATTTACTGGTGAAGCACTTTATAATAGTCAATAATATCCAACAATACATAAACTAAGGTATAACGAACGCGAGGGAATGTTCTTACTGGTAATCGTAAGTCAACTGCTCGCCTTTTTTAATGAAACGGATAGCAAAGATGCCAATTCTTGTCTCTCCATCAATTATCCTAATGGAAACAACGAGGTTCATATTATATAACTTTGCTCAACTGTATTTAAACAGAAGATAGATGATGGATAATAAGCTATAACAAACCATTTCTGCATCTCTGTGTTAGGGTTGCAGCTGTGATTGATGTATCTTGATTTATTTCCTTTGTTAGTAGCATCAATCACCATATTCCAATGTATATAACACACATAAAAATTTGTCTGGGCCTGACGCTTCAACTTCAAAAGCCTTTCTTGACAAATCTTTTCATCAATAACTAGAGGAAAAATGGATTTAAGAAGATAAAATGAATGGCACAATAGTAAATTACATATGAGAAATCGAACAATCACATCACCTTCCCCAACATATTCAATAATAAACTCTCCTGGTTTGATATCTTCATCTGCTGCAATCCCAAATCCACATTTCTCTGTCTACAAGAAAAAAACATATTCAACTAGCCTAGAAATACATTCTTCATAAGACACATTTGCAATAATATATACCAACCTGAATTAACTTCATCTTCTTGATATGTCGTTGTTGGAAGGGCTTGTTGGTACATTCACTGTTGCATTTACAACTAGATGAACAGCTTGAGAGTAGAATCCTATAGAACGAAACATGATGATAGTTCAAATCAAGGAAAAAAACATCCAGAAACGAATCTTTAGTCTTAACAATTATTTGTGATCAAAACAAAAACTAGTAAGATAAGCCAAAGAACGTAAAAGACAGAGTATAATTTGTTGCGTACCCACAACTGCAATCACTGCCACAGAGAATTGAGGAACCAGGATCCAAGGAGCAAGAACAGAAGATTCCATGATCTTTAACCTTCTTTTTGAATTTCTTCTTCAGGTATATATCTTTAAAAAAACCTTGATCATGTGAAAACAATGAAAGGAAATACGAAGATGTATAGAAGTAAACAACAAAATTGAATCTGAAACAATCAAAAAGATACTGCGCTTTATGAAGATATGCTTCTTCCCCTTATTCTTACGATTCGGATGTTCAAATTTCTTCAATTCCCCAATTCGCTTTGACAATTTACTGAACGATCTCTTGTTTTGATTCCGATCAGGACCCTGATAAAAATCAGAGTAAATTATCGAAACATAAAGATAAATGAAAAGAACTGAAGAATCTGATCGATATTACCTTCTTGGCGAAAGGCATGGCAATAGATTCTAAGAAATTCGAATTTGATTCAGATTACAAGATGTTGAGTTTTGATATTTTCCAGTGAAAATCAAACACCTATTGCGAAAGAGTTAAAAAAAAAGGAAAAATCAATAAATAATAAAAGATTATCTATGGCGATGAATTTCTGAAACTTAGAACAAGAAAACCTAATCAGAATGATTTGAAGAAGAGGAATATGGATCAATGGCGGTTCCGATTAGCAGAGAATGAAACGACGCAATGCAGAAAGAGCGGCAGTTCCAATTCAATATTTTGAAATTCTGAGCAGTCAAAGACATTTATAGGCCCTAAAAGGGTAAATTAGTCATTCCAATTCTGTCCGATAACCAATTTTTAGACAGAGATGGGCTTTAAATAAGTGGTCTGGCCCAACGTATATGTACAAGAATACGCAATACACATGGAAACACGACAATGATTATATTATTATTTATTAGTGTAGTCGCATTCACATTTATTTCCATTTCGTAAAACTTTATTTGATTGACTTCAGTTCTGTAATCAAGCCCACAGATTATGGTAAACGCACTATTTAATTAATTTAGTTTTTTTTAATATAAATCTAATCATCCAAATTCGAAACGAAAGATAATTACGTACAACAGAGAAGAGAGAGAACACGAAACTTTTTTTTTTGTTTCTTATTATTTGTAACACGAAATCGATCTTTTGCAATTCAAACTTACCTACTTCGTCTCCGTTAATTCGCACTACCGTTTTCGTATTCGTCACCGGAGGTCTTATCTAGTCAGCCTGAACGATTCGATTGGTTTTTATCAGGTGATCCATCTTTATATTTTGCTACAAACTTCCAAAGTTGTGAAAAAATTCATTATAGTTGACTGATTGATCAATTGTGATGAACTATAGATCTGTAAGGAGAATTGTGTCAGAGATCTTGAGTTTTTTTTTTTTTTTGCATGATTTGGTCTCCAATTTCTAGTGAGATAGGGATTAAATTTCTGGGCTGATATAAAACCTCTTCAAGTCTTTGTTGGTTTCTGATTTTTGTGGTTTATTTTTGTTTTTAATGTTGTTTGGCCCTTGTTTTTTCTGTTTAATGTTGACCTGATCCATTTTCTTTTCTCTGCTTCTTCTTGCAGACAAAGGTAGTTTCTCTGGGTTTTAGTTTACTTCTATGAGACAGAACTGTTGCATGGTGCTTAATGTCTAGGTAATGAAGGCTATATGTGATAGATTTCTTCCTTCCAAATGTTCTTCATCAACCGCAGACGAAAAACGTGATAAATCCCCAACGTCTCTAGTTGCAGATTCGCCATCTAAGGATAACGAGTCAAAGCTGACGTTATGCCCGAATGCGTTTCCGCCTTCTTCCTCAGTTGCTCAACCGTATAAGGAGCCTTCAACTTCCAAGCATAAGCCCCTTTGCTCCACACATAACGGTTGGAAATTAATTTTAGAAACAGCTTCTATGGCTAGTGGGGCAATTAGGAGATTTCAAGAGCGTGTTCTAGGGCCGAATAGAACCGGTATTTCCAGCAGTACAAGTGAGATATGGCTCCTTGGTGTCTGTTATAAAATCTCAGAAAGTGAATCCTTCGACGAAGCAGATACTGGCCGTGTTTTGGCCGCATTCAAACAAGATTTTTCATCCTTAATACTAATGACATATCGTAGAGGTTTGTATATTCTCCTCTCCAAACTCAAGCCAGCATATAACTGTTCACAGAATACTAACTGTGTCATTTTACAGGTTTTGAGCCTTTTGGAGACACAACTTATACTAGTGATGTGAACTGGGGTTGTATGCTTCGAAGCGGCCAGATGCTCTTCGCACAGGTCTGCTTTTGTGAGTAGTTATTATCGTTTAGCTGGAGGCTTCAAATTTCTTAACTTATGGTCCATATCTTTAACAGGCATTGCTATTCCAAAGGCTGGGAAGGTCTTGGAGGAAGAAGGATTCCGAGGTTAGTTGTGTTATCCAGTCTATGTCATAGTAACTGAGTATGCAACACTAGGAACATTTATCTGGTTGATCATGAATCCAGGCCTATTAAAATGAGCTTGTTTGGTTTGAAAATGCAGACGCCTGAAGGAGAATACTTAAAGATCTTAGAACTTTTTGGTGATTGTGAGGCTTCGGCATTCTCTATTCACAATCTTATACTAGCTGGGGAATCGTATGGCCTGGCTGCTGGGTCATGGGTAGGACCATATGCTGTTTGTCGATCATGGGAATCATTGGCTCGAAAGAAAAGAGAAGAAACTGATGATAAACACCATTCATTTTCCATGGCTGTTCATATCGTTTCTGGGAGCGAAGATGGAGAGAGAGGTGGAGCTCCAATTCTCTGTATAGAAGAAGTGATGAAATCTTGTTTGGAATTTTCAGAAGGAGAAACTGAATGGACACCAATTCTTCTCTTGGTCCCACTGGTTCTTGGACTTGATAAAGTGAACCCGAGGTTTGTGATTTCATCAAATTCATTACTAGACATCTAAAATTTGATCTCTTTAATTGCATACACACATGAATCTAAATGTACACAATGGAGAGGGTATGATGGTAGCGGAATTTATGTGTATTAATGGCGTATCATCGAATTTGGCTGCAACCATCGTAATATTTCTGAAAATTATATTCAAAATTTGTGTTCAGGTACATTCCATCTCTGGTAGCCACTTTCACATTCCCTCAAAGCCTCGGCATTTTGGGCGGAAAACCAGGTGCATCAACTTACATAGTTGGAGTTCAAGAAGACAAAGGTTTCTACCTTGATCCTCATGATGTTCAACAGGTTTTCTTTAACACTCCTTATAATTCCTTATTTTAGAATCATACAAGAATTATTGTAGTTCCTTAAAAAAAAAACTCAACATTTGAATCTGGTGGCGTGCTTTGATTTGATGTTTGAAATATTTAAGGTGGTCCATATCTTCCGTATATTGTATCTATCACATTCATTCATCTGTTGTCTGATTAGTTTGGGGACTGATATAAATCAGTCCATGGGCTTCATATCATATTTCGGTCTCACTGATTGAGCCTTATCGGTTGGTAGGTAGTGACAGTCAAGAAAGAAAATCAAGATGTTGACACATCGTCTTACCACTGCAAGTGAGTTGATTGATCATCTATTCATCTTTGCCTCATTAGTTTTCTCTGTGTCGGCATGATTCATGTTTCTTATTTCTCCTAATAATTCGGCTACAGCACTATCCGTTATGTTCCGCTGGAGTCACTCGACCCCTCACTAGCTCTTGGATTCTATTGCCGGGACAAAGGTAGTTTACTGGTTTCTTGTTTACGGTTTGGTTTTACTTTGGCATTCAGTTTTACCGGTTTTACAAAGAACTGAAACACAAAAACAATTGTAGTTGGGTGTTCAATTTTTGATTCGGTTGTCTTAGTTGAAAACAGTATTTTTGGCTTTTGGGGTTTTCAACGATGCAAGCATTTCGGTTTAGTTTTTTTTTTGTTTTCCTTCTCATCCGTAGCTTCTCCAAATTCCAACTTGAACCTTACTGATATCTATCAAATTTTTAATACTTTGTAACAGATGATTTTGATGATTTCTGTATCCGAGCAACGAAGCTAGCCGGAGACTCAAATGGCGCTCCTCTGTTCACAGTGACTCAATCCCACAGAAGGAATGACTATGGAATTGCAGAAAACAGCACAGAAGAGATATCTGGTGAGGAACATGAAGATGAGTGGCAATTCCTTTAACAAGTCTTACTAGCCAGTAGCCATTCTTCTTCATTGTCACTTTGTTCAGTTATCAAAAAATACCATTCTTTTAATATCGATACTAAGATTTGATGTTGTATGATTAAAAAAAAAAAAAAAACAAGGTTAGTTATCACCCATTTTCGTTGAATTATTGTATTCAGTACTAACGGAATAACGTTGACTTGCCAACACCAACAACAAAAAAAAGTCCTAAGGTTTAATTAAGGAAAAGTCTTTGAAAGAAACAGAGACTCGACTAACCCAAGTATAAGACTCTTGAGTCTGGTGGAGTGTTTAGACGTAGATTGAAGTATACGAGAAGGGAAGACTCGAAAAGCCAGAGGGAGTGCTGACGTGGCTCCACTTCCCGCCATTCTCGGCATTGGTCTTCATCATCATATTCCCACTTTCTTCGCCAATCATTGCCACAGCTTCGCCACTCAAGCTCCCTGCAAAAACCGACGTCATCGTCATCACCGGAAGCCGAATCGTCTCCATAACCACCTTCCATTTCATTAAATCGTCCTCAATTTCCCAACGTGGCTGACTCTGTCTCTCGCTATCAATGAAGCACCATAACTTACAACCTCCGGCAGATTCAGCACCCGCCGCGGTGCGACCTCTCGGACTTAAATCGGAAAACGGCCAGACATTTTCAATTACAGACCATGAATTCGTAATCGGATCGTAAATCTCAGCGTCTGACCGGAATTGGCCTTGCGTCTCCGTTCCGTAACCGCTCAAAACGCAAAATCCAAGATCCTTATCCATTGAGAATCCATGACATTCGTCTCTTCCTTCCGCCATCGGAGGAAGCATCGACCATTCGTCTCTCTCCACATCGTACACTTCCGATGACCGCAGAGCGTTCTTCTGATCGTCGTGACCTCCGGCAACGTAAACCCTCTTTGAACCAACAGCAGCGCAGGCGAAAAACGACCTCGCCGCCGACATCGGCTTCCCTCGTTTCCATCTCCGTCCGCTTCCTTCTCCGGCGAAGAAATCCAAAACAAACACATCTCTCACAGGCTGCAACGTCTCAGGATCCCACCCGCCGATTAACAAAACTTTCCCAGCGTCCTGAATCGCAACGCATTCGCAGAACAAAGGAACCCGTTCAGGAATCGCGACGCGGTGCCACGTGTCCAGCGTTTTGTTATAAACGCTCAAACCGTAAAGTGGCGTGCCAGTCACGCGCGGTTGCTGCGTCTGAGTCTGAGACTCGCCTTCTTCCTCTTTCTTCTTCTCAACGTCGACCACCGGTGAATTAACCGGAGACGGTGAATTCAGAGGTTGAACAAAACAGAGAAGAGATTCAGCTTTGCTAGAGCTTCTCCGTTCCCAATGAAAAGAAGGATCGGAGATTAAGCTTCTCCATGAACAGCAAACTGAATTCATGAAAGAATGAAACTCAAAGGGAACTCTAACCAAACACTCCATCGCTAATTCCTCTGGTAATCCTGGGATTAAATCTTCTCTAATCACACCTGATTTTTTCTTTGACACTCCCATTGTCACTGAACTACGGTACTTAGAAGCTTCTTGGAAACAGAGTATGAAGAAGAAATTCTGAAATTGTATGAAACACTCAAGAAGATACCATTGGTAAGCTAAGTGGCAGAGCTTTTTATAAGGAATCAAACATTGAAGAAGACGGTCCTTTGATAATTATCTTCTTTTTTGTCCTTAAAAAAAATAATAACAATATGATCACTTCTTTATTCTTGATATTTTCGGGAAACAAACAAACAAACAAAATTACAGTAAAATTTACTAATTCAACCAGTGTGTTGTACTGTTGTTATCTATTCAGACAAGAGACAAGTCTTCACATAATATTTAATTTACATCACACGAATTTAAATTATATAGGGCGGATATTCCAAATCACATAATGCTGTGAATTTTGTACTTACAAAAACGACAAATGTTAACGCATTTAATTATACAAAATGCCGAGGTGTAAGTCGTCGAATATAGCCATTTTATATTTTGTATAATACAGTGCCTATTTCATTTGAATTACGAGTACTGATCAATGTGAGTGTGGATCTATCGTCTAAGAAATTAATCGGAGAGTAAACGGGGATTAATCGAGAATTAGTTTTAGATTATTTTAATTTTTTAAAAATATATTTATATATTATATTAAACTTTTAAATAATATTATTTTTAAAATTATAATAAATACATGAAAAATGTAGTATAAATAATTTATTTTATGATTTTTATTTATAATTTTAACATAATTTATTATAAAACATTATAAACTCTCAGTATAAATATATGAATAACAAAAACAAAATTTGTTTATATTTGAAAATTTAAAAATAATTAGATTATAGATGATTATGTGTAAAATAATTGGATTAGGTAAAGATTAATTGGATTAGCCGGAGAATAATCGATTGACTAACTTTTTCGAAGAATTAATAATTAATTGAGCTAGTGACTATGTAAAGTGTAATCCAAAATAGAAGATTTTTAGAACATGGTATTGATCCCTAGTTAAAAAAAAGAATCTTATAAAAAAAAAAGAGTGGACTTACACTTACTACTAACTTTTTTTTTTTTTGACATGACTACTAATATTTTTATTTTATATTTTGTGAAATGACTAGTAATAATTAATTTCTCGATTACAAGGACCACGCAATTTCTCGATACAAGGACCATCCAATTTTCTTCCGGATTATTATTTATTCATATATTTAGATACATGTAAAAGCCGTGAGGGGTCTGATTCACCCAAACCCGTACAAGATATGAGATTATCATGTTTTATAATATTTCAATTTTCTTGGGTTGGATAAAATTGGTTCTAGAAGAAGTCCATGATGTGGATACGATGACTTATCCTCATTCTTATCCGAACGACACATGGCCCATGCACCGTCCTAATTACGTCCCTCACTGTTTCGAAATAGTATCATCTACTTCAATAATGTTATCAAAAATAAATTACTGTTTAACGAGTAACCGTTTTGTGCAGTTTTACAGTCAAAACCCAGTGACGTATTTGTCATTTGTGAGCTCACATAGAACTTCAATTATATAACTAGCTTTAATCTTCTACTATGAAGTAGCATATAACAATCCAGGCTAATTCATGATGACATTATCAAAGATAAAAAAAAAAAAATGGTTGTGTATTGTTCATTGAAAATGAAAATTTCCTCTTTCTGAACTAAAAATGGATGAGGAGATGAAGTGAGTGATAAATAACATTATCCAAAATGCAATAAATGAGTAACATTAATATACCTACAATAATCGTAGTGTCTGACATTAAAAGGCCTGCTCCATTAGTTGTTAAATACGGATTAGGAAAATTAGTTGACAGTCATAATTTTACTGAAAGAATGTGAACCAAATATTAGCATATAGCCTAGGAACTGGAATTTTCATTTTTAGCTCGTTGAAGAAACTGAACTCGTTTCCCCACAACAAAATTTCTTTGAAAATTAATAGAAAAGGTCACAACTACTGTTTTTTTTTTTAGTGTTTATTGATTCTTTCAATTTCTTCTTTCAAAAAGATTCTACATTATAGTGTGTAAGAGAAGATTGTAACCATTCGGTATAAAATTTTAGAAGAAAAAAAATAATTGACGAGATTCAAACGATAAATAATAATAATACAAGAAATGAGCTGTGCCTTCTAGAAGACCATCGATATAAAAATCCTAAACTTTATTAATGAAATAATGAAGCCAAATCGTGTTTATTATCAGATTAAAAATCAATAAAGATTCGTGCTTACTCTATCATTGACAACAACTTCATCATTTTTCAAACAATAGTTATCGAAAACTTAATTAAAATTGATATTTATAATAAATTACAGACAAAGACAGCGCTAACTTTTCTTTAGATCCATGACTATTTAAAACAAGTGTATGATAATAAAAGAATAATACCTCTAGGGCAAAAAAAAAGAACGGTAAACCTCAATTGTGGCGACACTATGAACTTTCTCAAGAGGAGGGATTTAACAATTCATAACAAATCTACGAATTTTTTTACTATAAATAGATCACCACATATATGGATTTGTCTCATCAGAGTAAAGTTTATTAAACAGAAAAATATATAAAAATTAAATCTTACAAAACGCAAAGCATTTTAAAGAAATGGCAAAGAACCTCAACTCTATCAGCTTCACTGTTCTCTTGCTTGTCCTCTTGATGGCTTCCACCGGTAGGAATTTAATTTAGCAACGTTTTCTATAATACTTTTCATTTTTGAATATATCATATGTTTTATTTTATCTTATTCGGATGAACAAAATGGTTATGTTTGTCAACTTGTAGAAGTCTTTAAGAGCGATGCTGCATGTTTCACGTTCTTAGGCGAGTGTGGGCCGGAGCCATACACAGGTTCAAATTCTAATTGCTTAGCCTGTTGTGTAGCTGCCTATCAAAGTCCTCCAGTTTGTGCAGGACGTGTTGAGGGAGTCCCGGCTCACTGCCATTGCTACAAATCGTAAAGAGATTTGAAATAACCTCGTATAGTTACCAAGCGTAACTTTTGTTTTTATTCGGTGAGGACAAAATATGTGTGTATGTTAATGTTCAAGTTTCTTTTGCTTCCAAATAAAACATCAAGCGCAAAGCTTATCACTGCTTGCCCCTAAATGTAAACTCATGTGGTGTGTACTTTTGATTTGTTCTGAATAATAAACTCGTTTTGTGTTCATTTAATTCCTGGCTACATTCAAGTTTATTTGCTTATAAATTTTCTGTCAAATGTTGACCACATCTTGGACAGTAAGATCATATTTAAACATATATGCATTTTTCATGCTCAAAAGAATATATATATATATATATATAATTAACTCAATCCCACATTTGGTTATAACTTATAACTAACTCTAAGTTAGATTTCTGGTAACAGTTGTTGGTGCCTTGATGTTTCAAATGATGCCAGGAAATTTTCACTATAATATATAATCCGCTCTTCCTCTCCTTCTTCATTGACTTAGTAACCAATTCATTTAGACTGATCTTACTTGTTTTGGACAAATTCTTCAAGTTCTTAGCCTTTGAGATTTATTTCCAAATTATTGATAAATAATTTTTTTTTCTCACATCTTGTTTCACGTCGTGCAGTATCAATCAAAATCATCATGCAAAGCTTTTACCAGCCGCTCAAGGTCATTCAAAACTGTTCGTAAGTGAGATGAAATAGTAAATTATATTTTAGAAACCAACAACAAGGTCGTTGTAGTATAGTGGTAAGTATTCCCGCCTGTCACGCGGGTGACCCGGGTTCGATCCCCGGCAACGGCGTTATTTTTTTATTTCTAATTTGAAAAAACAATTATAATTAAAAAATAATGGCTTCGCCTGGGTTCGAACCGGAGACCTTCAGTGTGTTAGACGTGATAACCAACTACACCACGAAACCTGTGTCCAGACATTCAAATTTGGATGAATTATCAAAATACTTCTATTATTCATCTCGGGTAATTTTCCCCGTAGCTCAAATCCATCCCGAATTCACTGTTTCCATTCCATTTCTTATTTCTAAGTTCTAATAGATAGAAAAGCTGATTTTTCTTTATTTGTCTAAATCAAATCGAAGTTACATGAACCGTTATATGTGACTGTGTAAGTTACATAGTCACAAAGTAAGATTAATCATAGAAAATAAACCAACTGAAGGATATGTGAGGTTTGCTGATAAATTATCGTAGGTAAAACAGATTTAGCTTCTTTAGTCATAAAATAGACGCTAAAAAGACAAGTGTAAGCAACTGAAGAAAACCCTTAATAAGTCTTAACCGGGTCGTCCAACATTAAACGGAAAGACATGGATATTAGCTGCTAAAACATGAGGATTGAACTGATGTGTCTTCAAAGTTATATATAAAAAAGAAAACAAGTATCGAAAATAAAGAAATAAACAAAATAAGCTTAAGAAAAACAACTAGAGAGCGATCCGGCGGTTCTTCATTCCTCTGCAGCACTTGCTGCACTCAAATCAACACTTAGGTCCAATTGCTGCAACATGACAAACACACAAAATTGATGAGAATGATGTCAAACGAAAGCCTCAATTTGTCTTTTCTATCAGATCAACATATACGCTTTGCGAATTTCAGAATGTTTACCTTTCCGGTGATTAGAGTATACATGTTCAACACATCCGTCACAGTTGTCTCAAAGTGTGTTGTAGCATCATAACTCTGTAAAGACCCAAGGAAAGCGTAAGATACTTGGAAACCATCCAACCTTAAAGTAGGCAGCCATAGAAACTAGATATAAGTCTCGCTCACCGTTGATATAAAGCAGTTGTCCAAAGCGGGCTCGTTTACAGGCTCATATCTATCGTACATATCGAAAAATATCTCATCAACAGGACCCAAAAGATCAATTCCAGCCTTTAGTTCTGTTTGAGGGCTATCAGTCTCTGCATCTGTAGACACAAATGCGATGAATTTTCCCTTCGGAGCTACGTTGTGGGAGTATGAACAACAGAAGACATACCTGTTAGTGTTTCACAACGTCAGACTAAATAAATAAAAAAAGCGGAGTGATTACAAATGTCTCACTTCCTCTCAACCACTGGCTTATCGAAGTAAAAACAAAAAGAACTCACATGTCTGATTTGCGGGCCAGCTGCTTCTGAGGTATGATGACCTGCACTGAGTGAGAATCATTGGTGTTTGGAATAGGGTGGCTCATAATGGCTATGGCCCGAGCAACTCTGCCAATCTTCCTAACCTGTTTGAGTGTAATCATCTCATGAAAAAATTCCACTTGCATGTAGAAACAAACCAGAAAAAGGAATGGACCTTCAAAAGTCCTGTACAAGACTGCAGTCTTGCCCTCACACTAATAGAAGAACTAAATGTGTGAACGAACATAAAATTATGGAAAGTTAACCAGAAAAGTGAACAGGCCAGTGGTGAAATAGCAAAAGTCACAAGTATCATGAACAGCTACTTATTTTATACGGTCTTGCTCACGCGGTTATGGGAAGGTATATAAACATGCTAAAAACTGCAATATTACCTTGTTTGGCAGGTAGGAAGGGTCACACACAATCTTTTTGCATTTGGCAGTCTCTCCCTCAGATGTTACCCCAGTAGCCTTACCTTCCTCGTCAAACTCTACCTGGCATAAGATTAACATTACTATATCCAGACTTGCACCACAAGAACTAAGAAAAACAAAGAGCAGTAATACTGAGGAAGAGAAAATACCTTGCAGTCAGGTTTGTTCAGCATATATGTGCCACCATAGACAGCACTAAGTCGTGCAAATGCCTGAACAAGGAGAAGAGAAAGAGCGAAGGAGAAGTCACAAAAGAACCAAGACATAATCATCTAAAACTTCAGAAAACTTCAAGTAACCAAGGCAAAAATCAGAATGACAGAAAAACCTGGGGTAGTTCTCCCAACCCATAGAGAGGATAAATATATGGAGAGGTTCCTTGGAAACGTGCAAGAGATTCCGCATAGAGCTAGCCAGCCATTTAAAGCAAGAACATCAACTTAGCTGTTTAAGAACTAAATCTAGAACTGTTTAAAAAAGGGAGACAAGTCTGACAAAAATTCACCTTCATTCTCATCACAGTATCCAAAGCGGGTTGATTGAGATGTTGGTCATTAGTGTGAAGTGCCACAGCATGACCAATAAAGTCAATAGTGTTGTCATCAAGACCAAATTTCCTGCCAGTGTCATCTAAATGGTTAGCCCTGTATAATCTTAACTCAATGTCAGTAACAACATAAATGCTAGAAAGCATAAAAACATCAGCTTACGCAATCAGTTCCTTTGTTGTAGCTCTGGTCAAATCCATTCCATTGTGTGTTTTTGGGTCCTTTTCATCGTAGTCCTGAACAAAACTGAAAAACTTGCCGGCTCGACGTTTCTCGAAAATACCCATGAGCGGAGATTTCAGGGCCTCCATAGGAGTAGCTGGCACCTTTTGAACCTGTAGGAAAAAATCATCAACAGTTACAAAACTTATTAGTAGAGTGATTTTATAAAGTGCTGCATCCAATACATCAAATACAAGCTTATACCTTTCCTTTAACGAAAACATAGCTTCCATCAACAGCTTTGAAGGACAAATACTTAGTAACATCTGTATGAATAAGGGTGCGAACAAGCTTTCCATTTCCCATCATAAACTGTTACATCACATTGAAAGACAAAAGTTAGTAAGTGGCAGTGATATAATTAGCATAAAATAAAAGAAATGGAAGCTATAATACCTTAGGCATCATGTCAACATTGTAATCCCTGCTAGCACCTAAATGCTCAGGAGCCTTCTCTTCTCCCCTAAACTTCTTCCAAAGCTGCAAAAAAAAAACACAAATAAAAGTAAACTACCACAAACCCTTTGAACAAAAAAAAAAAAAAAAAAAAAAAAAAGAACCTGATTGAGATTAAGCGATGTTGATTCTCCACCATAGTAGTCATTCCTGTCCATGTGAAGCACCTACTCGTAATATCAAGAAAACAACACTATCAGTCTTACTAAAAACAATGACTTATTATTTTATTTTTAAAACACCAATGCACCAATATCAGATCGCTGGGAAATCAAGAGGTCCATGAAACATGATAACTTATATAAAATCCCCAAACGCAGTCGCATTTCTGAAATCATCACAAAAGCTAACATTTCTAATCATATCCTAACTCAAATTTGATAATCACTTTCATCACATCTCATCCATTTTAACAACGAAAAATCGAGCTCAGATCATACAATCGGAGATCTAATCTCGTCGAGATCCGTTCATTGAATACCAAATAAAATAGAAAGTCGAATCCGGATCAAAGCAATAATCCGAAAACAAATCGTGAGTTAAAAGATTCCGTGAAGAAATATGAATCAAGGAAAGAGGATCGAGACCTTGACACCATCGACGGAAAGGAGACCGCTGAGGATACATTCTTTGAGACCGGTGCCGAGAACAATAACCTCATACTCTTCATCCATGGCTGATCCCAAAAGTTTCGTAGAGAAAAGAGAGAGAGAGATTGAAGAAACACACAAAAACGAGTTGGGAGATCGTCGAGGGAGATGAGTGACCAAGTCTATTAATCTATCTATCTGAAGAAAAAAAAAAAAAAAAATAGATGCCTTGTTTGTAGAATGGGTAAGAAAGAAGCTTTGAATGGCATAAACGTAATAAGTAAATAAATATATTTCCAAATCTCGATTAAATAAATTCTACGTTTTTTAATTAAACTAATTTATTACATAACACTTGATTTTTTTATGTATTTAGTGAAATACCTTCAATTATCTATATATTTTGGGTCAAACCGTTAATTATAGTTTTGAGAATTAACTACAATAGAAAAAATAATTAAGTGATATATTTGTAAAGTTTGGAAGTTACCAAACTCTGGTAAGATACATGTCATTTTCCTGTTTGTATTTTTAAAAATAATATTATTAGCTGATGTTAAAATGACGTATGTACATTATTAGCAATAATCAGCAAACAATGAACATTTTCGAAACATATAAAGGAAAAAATGCCAAAAATTAAATTTTTGGATTTTTTTTTGAAAGGTGGAGAAATGTAGGAGAGATCAACGAAATTAAGAAAGTGTATATTTGCCCATTCGATTTCTCTCCCAACATCTTTATCAGTTTTGTCTCTAAGCAATCCACTTACAAGTTACAAGTCCTTTTCCTATATCATATAATTTATAATAAAGGAATAAGGATCGCATTATTTAAATTGGAGATGATGACAACTTTTTATTTTATTAACTAGTTGTAATAATTTCTAAAGGAAATCATTAACGATTGATGTTGATACTTATAGTTTTAAATACAAGTTTATACTGTATTTTTGCAAGCTTACACGCATTATAGATGATTATATAAGTATTCAAATGATTGTGGGTCTTCGATTAATAAAATAAACAATGTTGGCATCTAGTATTACATCATCATTCATTGAACACTTAACAAATATAGTTATATCTGTATACCATGACCATCCATCCATGATTGAAACGCATTTAGTAATCGATAAATAGAAGTTTTAATCTGTTTCACACATAAACAAACGAATCAATTTTATATATACTGGAGTTTTTTTTAACTCGAATTCGTTTGATATTATAAACACATATATTAGGTTTGAATCTCAAATCTATTACAAAACGTGAATTTATTCTTAACGTTCTATATGTGTTTTCTTTTCATAAACAAAAGGAATCGTTAGCTAGTGGAACAAAGATAACTGAGATGTGAAATAGTTAAATAAAAATAGATGTATACTTTGTTCTCATTTATAACAGAGCTTCTAGCTTTATTTTTATTTTTTTTTCGTAGCATCGTGTAATTTTCTAATGTAGTTTTGAATGTAAATGGTGGAATTGTAACTTATTAAAAAACGCTTCATTTCACCACCCTATGTAGAACTTAAGAGTTGTTCCAAGATACAACATAGTCACAATTTGTATTTTCATTAAGGTGACCTGTATTACAATTTGTCGTCAATCCATTTCATTAGACAATACGACAACATTTCACTGTTGTTCTAAGATCATACAACATAGGTAAGCATTTCTAGAAAGTTCATTAGCCACTTTGTTTACGTGTCTTGTAATTTGCATAAAGTTAAAATTACAGTTAGGCTGAGCCAATTATGTATATCACTCACATCTCTTGTAATAAGTGAATGCTTCAAATTATAATGACTCCAAGCAGAGCTGTCTTCAGGTGAGTTATAAAGAGTCCGAATCTCCAAAAAAACGTAACTCCTTGTGAAGCCCAACCCCTTTACTTGTTCCACTACCATCCGTAAAGCTTCACTTCTAATGTAATTGATACATAATGATCCTCTCACAACTTGAGAACTTGCTTCACTATGAAGTCTTACTCTATACATGATTACTAATTCGATGAAACAAAATTTTCATCCTAAATTCTACAATAGTTTTGTAGTAAATTATATATAAATAAATTGTCGAGTGGATTTCCATTTCCAACCCTTTTTAAGTCTGAAATCCTCAACCTCATCGTCCATTTTCAAACTTTCCATTACGTCAGCCATTATATATGTTTTGTTTTCCTTTTTAACCTTTTTTATGTAATACATCATTAAACAAATAATACTACTAAAGATGACGAATTATAAAGTAATTAATTTGATACTAACATACGGGATTTGCTAGTAGTACAATCAGTGTAAAAAAAAATATATATATATATATATATAATAAAATAAATAAATAGTTTAACAATTAACGCAATCTATTTTAAATTTCCAAGTCGTTTTGTCTTCGTAAGGATCGTAGTGAGTTTTCATAGATTCTGAATTTTCAGTGGAAAATTAACAGCGATCGAAAAAGAGAGAGAGAATCTATATTAAGAATTAATAAATTAAGATTCGACGACAAATGTAAAATAAAAAGAAGAGAATATTTCTGTAAGAAAATGAATAAAATAAAATTCTCTCATTATTAAAGGAAAAAAAAAGCAGAAGGCGATGCACAGGGTTTTTCTCAGCCTCTCTTTCTCTTTCTCTTTCTCTCAATGGAAAATCTTGTCCAGGTTTCGCTCTATTCTCCTTCTTTTTCTCTTTTTTTTTTCTGAAACTCGAATCGTGTTTTATCTGATCGGGTATTCGATTTCGTGCTACTGTTGATTTGTTTTTTTTACGCGAATTGAATTGGAGATTTTGCTGATGATGTCTTGCTTCATTTCTAGGGGTTGTTTTGATTTCTTAAGCCATGGTCAAGTCTTTTAGTGCGCTTCGAGGATTTTTTCCTTGTGATTATTTTTGGATTTTGCTTCCCAAATATGTTGATTGATATCTTGATCTAGCCTGCACTTCTGGAGGATTCTCGAAGAGCATATAAATCTGAGAGTTTTGTTCTTATTTGGTATCTGCTTTACAAGAATGGATTTTGCATAGAGTGTTATTGTACATATATAACAGATGTTTTTTACTGGTATTTTGGAAGAACAAGCTTTGTGTGGTTCTTTTTTTTGAGTTTTGATTTGGAGAGTTACTACTTGAGTAGTATGGAGAAAGAGTTCTTGTGTGATAACATTAAGTTAACTGATCAGGATCGTCAGAATTATGAGCCTTTGTGTTCCGAGATGAAAAATGCTTCATCTCAGAAAGATGATGGAGGTGAAGGGAGTAATGTGGTCTTTTCCAGAGAGGCACCTTTAATAGGAACGGATGCAGCTGCAACTCATTCGGGTGAATGCTGCGGTTGTAGTGCTAAGAAACTTAATTTTAATGGCAATGATGATCTCATCGACAAAGAAAATGTTGGCCAGCAGAAAAAGCTTAATAGGCAAGATAGAATTGAGTTGGGACGACTCTTTCAAGGTGCTGTTTCCTCACTCGATTGGGAACTTTCTGAGAGATTGATTCAGTTGGCAGATACACAAACTTTAAATGATTTGTTGTGTGTTGCTCTAGATTCAGTTTGGTTCTTGAGTACAAAGTCTGAGTTTCAGGGGATCACTCGATTGATTAAAAATATAATTTCTCATGGTGCTCATGATTATACAAGAGCTACTCTCAGGACTTCATTTCTCGCTTCATGTGTCTCTGCTTGCCAGAGCCGGACTATGAGTCTTGCTGATACAGTAACTGTTATGGCTCAAAGGTACATATTCCATTATTTACCTTCTCATTACTATATTTTTTACGCAATTTTGGGGTTGGCTGTTTTTATGATTTCCTGTTTCTTTCCTCTCCGTCACTCATGACAACCTTGGATATTATTTTAACCGCAGATATATTTCGTTTCTGGTCATAGTGATTGGTTGTATCTGCAAGTGTTCGTCTGTGCTAAATTATAGTTATCCAATGACACTGCTAAATCTTTGTTGGCGTCTATGCTGCTGGATTTCATAGACTTAAAATTTCCTCGTAGTAAAACTTTTAATCAGTTGAATTAACATTCACTGACCATCACCCCTTATACGTTGATGGATGCTTATCCAGTCGTTAGCTTGTTATGTGCATTTCCTTTCGGCACTTGTGTATGAGTTTTTCCATATAAATGAGCTGTTAACTTGTTTACAGTTTTGCTTCCTGTTAAATTGATTATTTTCCCCATCTTCATCTGCCTGCTGAGTTTTGTATTGTTTGTCCTAAGAGGGCAAGGTAACGTTGATGAATGACTTCAATATATTGTTTTCGGTACCTGCCTGCGCGGATATTTATGTTGTGCTTTTATAATTCAAATCCGAACTCTTATTTTGGCTGTACATAATATGTAGGTTACACGAGCGTCTCCAAGAGTGCAACGGGGATGAGATTCTGAAAGCTGAGGCTGGTACCAAAGTTCAGAAGTTCACTGAATGGGCTCTCAAATGTATAGGTTTCCACTCCCGATGCCAGGGGGCAAGGGATAGAGTTAGCCACAATTCAGCTGATGAGATTGAACTACAGCTTTCTGCTTTCAAGATGTTCTTAGATCTAGCAGGAAACCATCTCTCGGGAAGAGATTTCACCGAGGCCTTCGATGCAGCTTGTTTCCCACTCACTCTGTTTTCTAACTCGTTTGATCCTGGTTGGGCGTCTGGAATATCAGCTACAGTCATACAGGGACTGCTCGGTATGCTGGTTGAAGGTGGCGCAGATAACGTGAATCAATGTTTCCTTGAAGCTTCACGTTTCGGTAGTACCGAACTTGTTCGCGTCTTATTACAGGTAAGCTTCCATTCTTTTGATTGCTTCTAGACATGAAGAAGGTTTCATTTTGTCTCAAAATTTTGTATTTCCCGATTCAGATTGCTCAAAGGAACAGTTTAGATGTTGATGTGGACCTAGCTCTTGGTTTTGCCTCACATTATTGTAAAATCGGGACAATGACGTGCTTAGTGGAAGAAGGTAATGCCATTGCCTTCTTGGGTCCCTTGATGAGAGCAGCAGAGAGAGGTTGCATGCAAGTTGTCCAATGGTTTGTGAAAAGAGGTTGCCGAGACATGGAGCTTTGCTTGGCTCTTACAGCCGCCACTTCAAGTAGCCAGGTCGAGGTTGCTGCTTATCTCCTGCCTCGTGTTCCACCACCTGTCCTAACCGCTCTCAGCATTGAAATCCTCAAAGCAGCTGGAGAAAGAAGCGGAGGGTCTCTCCAAGGAGTAGAGTTTCTCCTCAAATCAGACTTCTTAGGAGATTCCGTGGCTACATACTCAGTTGCAGACAGCATTGCAAGGTCATCAGAAGATGAATCCGTTCCTTCAGATCTGAAAACGTTTCTCCAAGAACACTGGTCAGAATCAGCTTTTGAGAAAGGAATGAGAGAAAGCCATGACAATTTCATGAATTTCATGAGGGTTCTGAAAAAAGGAGAGTCCGGGATGTGCTTAAGAGACCTGCCTGCGCCGCTAAGAGTAGCAATTGCCTACATGCCGCTGTACAGAGAGTGCGTGAAAGCAGACGGATGGTTACTATCTCAAAGGCTAAGAGGACAGCTGGTGGAGGCTGTGAGACAGCTTCAAGGTTGTGTTGTTGCAGTTGTGGAAGTAAGCGAGACTCGTCACCTTATGGCTGTTTTGGAGCATCACCTCACCGCCATTTTCGGTTAAATCAAATGAATACTGCTTTGAGTTTCACGCGTTTTCTACGAATACTTGAAAAATAAGAATGGAAAATAAAATAAATTTCACTGCTTTGAGTTTCGTTTTGTATATTTTTTTTTTATGTATCTTGTTTCCAAGTCTCTTCTCTCCCTCTCCCAAATTATGCTATTGGTTTTATTTTAAAATATATCTTATGAATAATTTAATGTAATGTCTAACTTACGTATCTTCGATGAAATTGTTAAGTGTATAGCAATTGTCATGACTCATATCACAAAATGAGCAATCTCTTTCAATTCCATTGGGCATTTTGTGCACTTTTTGGATATTGCATTTGCATTTATTTATTCCAAAATTATTGGAAACCTGAACTACAAGAACCGAATCTTGAATGCCTAATAATTTATTTATTAACAAAAGATAATTTTATTTTATAATTTTTTTGTTTCTAAATTATGTGTCTGTATTGTTAGTAATTAGTTAGTAGAGGATTAAGAATAGTAAAAAGTGTAAAATAAAATAAAATTTACATAAAACTGCAAGTTACATTCGATTAGGCTTAGAATCAGAAGAGGGCATAAAGGCAAGAACCATGAGTAAGACCATAATCCCAATGGGAATCAAAAGCAGCATAAACGGCGGCGGAGGTAACGGCGGCAAAACTAACGGAAGGATTAACAGAGACGCTGTTAGACCCACCAATAAAACCAGAGACTCTAAACTGAAATAATTCGCCGGAATCATCAACCTTTTCTGCGACGAGAAGCTCCGCCGTAACTCTAGCTTGCTTTTCTCCGGCGAACTGCGAAAGCTAATGTTTTTCCGGTTGTTTCTTCCGACGTCCATGACTAGATTGTTCGGTCTTGAATGTTAATGATATCGTTTCGTAAGTGTGAGATCTCGCTAATCATCTAACGAGGTCTGATTCAGATTTAGAAGATCAATGAGAGATTGATCGTGAAGATCTGATCTTTTACTATTTCTGGTTAACCAATGCAGCTTCATCCAATAACTCGTAACAACGAGAATGCAGATAAATCCGAGTTCTTTGGTGAGTTAACTCAACAATTCAGATTTTTTTTTTTTAAAAAAAGAAGAAAGCTTTTTCGTTTAGGAGGAAAGGAAGAACCTTTACCCGGTTACAAGAAAATGAAAAGGAAAGAAGTTGGTTTTGGTTTGATCTTGAAGCTGTACGAAATTCACAATTAGTAAAGCAAAGAGGAAGACAAGTAGCTATGAAGGAGAATAAAAGGAACAATCTTTGGGGTTATTATATAATAAGGAGTAGGAGAGGAAGAAGATCAGAGACGAATCAGAAAAATATTGGGAGGAGGTTCAGTGAATTTAGGGATTTTTTTTCTGAATTCTTGAATACTACAAGGAAAACAAGATTACGTTTTTATTAAGGGAGCTGACAAATGTGAGAAGCAAGTTGCTGAATATCGAAGATTTGAATTTTGATTTTGTTGAGAATTTTTTGTAATAAAATATAAGGATTATATATTTCGTGTGGCCTAGTCTCCCTCCACAATCACTACTCTAGGTTCTTCTCCCCTGGACTTCCTCTATCTCCTCTTTTTTTTTTTGTTCTATCTACTTTGTTTTGTATAAAGGCTATATAAGCCATAAGACATGACGTAAGCTAGAATCTTCTTTGAATAAGCCTCTAGTTGACATGGTAGTAATAATATTAAACAATATTGAAATACTTTGAATTAAGAGCGGTCATACACTATAGACTACTGTACTACTGTAATTGCTGGGAGAAAAAACTACTGGTTGCACCCAAGAAAAAAAACAAAAAAGACTAGTGTAACAAGGGAAACTTGAAAATATTGATAGTTACCTAAAGTTACATGAAAACGTAGTTCAATATTTTTGTTATTTTGAAATGTGATTTTGTGTATGACGGAGTTCGCTATATATATTTATTGGAATGTTTTTAAATTCAATCCACGAAGCCCATAATACATATGGAGATCAACAGTCAAAACCAAATTGGCTCGGTTGAATTATGGTTTAATTGGTTCACCTATCTCATCAATATGCAGTTGGTTAGACGTTTATTGTCTTATCTAAAATAATAAATTGTAAACTCCTTTAAGTTGTTTTCATTGTATATTTTTCTTTCCTTCAAATCACATTTACATAGAGAAAGTAAGCAAGTTGAAAATCATTTCTTTCAATTTGTAGTCAAATATAACATGCTTCAGTGAATTGAGATACATGGGAAAGCCTTTCCAAGCAATGTCAAGTGGATTGTTTGTTTGTGTTTTCTGGTCTTTGGATATATTAAATAAAGCTAATTAGTAGCTTGAGGGAATTGATAGATTACCAAATACCACAACACTAGTTATCCACAATAGTTCAATTACTTGCGCAATATCACTTTAATTAGGTCAAATTAACAATATACAAAGACAGCTTAAAAGATACAAGGTTTAGACGTTTACCAACAAAGAGCTTTGCATGGGTGACATAGCCTAATTAATAAAGTAGATGTTTATATTGAAAAATCCGCCATAATACGTACTTCTAGATAGGAAAAGTCGTATATTTAGGGATGGGAAAATGGATCTCATCAATCGTTGACCGAAAAAGAAAGAAAATATATCTCATCTCTTTGGCATAAACAGCCTAAATAATATTCTCCGATTTTTTAATTGATAATCAGGTTTTGGTTATTGTGAGGTCGTGATGAAACTGAGCATATGGACCTTGTTAAGAAGAAATACAACTACTATATATATTTGTATGTTTTTAGTTATACGATAAGTTAATTTTGAAAGACTAAATGAGTAAATGGTGGAAAGTGAATATGTAGATGTGTATATATGGCAACCCATGCATGATCATTGCCATGAACACGGCACACCTTTTAGATTGAATGTCCAGTGGATCTGCAACAAAATTCAAGAAATAAGAAATAAAAGTATATCATATATTCCCTGTGTCGACTTTTAATAAGTCAGTCCTGTTTTAATATTGTTTAATTTCTTTTTGCCTAAAAAGTTGTTTATTTTCTTCTCATTTTAAATTGGGTTTCAGATATGTCAATTTAAAACTATTTTTACAAAATATATCTCACTATTATTCAAATGAGTACTTGCAAATATATAATACATTTTCTCTGTTTTCTTTCATTAATAAGTTCAATAGATTTTAATGATGCTTTAATTTAAAATACAAGACACAACCATTTATATCTGTACAGGCATGTAGTTTACTTTTCGACAGTCCATATGCGTAGACATATGTATTGGTCTAATTCTTAGACTTTTGGTGCATTAGAATAATCTCAATAACAAGATCCATATGCTCAGTTTCATCACGACCTCGGATTTTTATAATAGTAATACTCTTCCATTATATAAAAACTAAAGTATAATTTGGGGGAAAACACATGTATTATTTTGTTGAATTACAAGGAGAAAGGGCCTGAAAGGCAATGAGGCTTGAGGATCGAACGGCACATCACACATGTAAAATCACGTGGCTCTTTCTTTTTGATTCAATGCATTATCGCTCGAGCCTCGACCAAACCAACTTGCCTAATTAATATTCCTCGTAAGACTCTCCAACCCTTTTGCAAAAAAAAAAATAAAAAAAAATTACAAATTATATTTCTTTTGGAAATTTAACCGAAATTGTTTAAAAAAACAAAGATCGTCTCTCCCCGACAAACATCTGTAATTAATAGTTCCGGAACATTTATGTGGTTGATCTTAATAGAGATTGGTCGTTTTCATGAATGATGTTGTCTTGAAACAATTTAAAATTGAAAAGTGTTGAAGGATTTACGGAATCTGCTAATATGATTAAATAGGTTCAGAGTATCAAAGAGAAACAAGTGTTTATTTCTTTCTTATAAAGACAAGAATAGGTGTACTTTCATGGGTTTAACTTTTAGTTTCATCAAACTTTAATTAATTAAAAATCAGAGATTGAAAGGGAAATTAAACGAATGAAAGGGAAATATATATATATATATGCTTCCCTGAGATCACTGGGTTCATTGCATTTATCCTAATATACCAAATATGCTTCCCTGAGATCAATGGGTTCTTTGCATTGCATTTATCCTAATATACCAAATTTATGGTTCAATTCAACCTTTTATATTCTTACATGTTTTCTGTGTCAGAAGAGTCTAAAAATATATACACATGACCCAAGAGGTAACTGAGGCTTTAGTGGAGGGTTATTGATTAACCTCTCTCTCTCTCTCTCTCTCTCTCTCTCTCTCTCTCAGAAGCTTCAGTTTTTACCGTTATTAATTAGAGGGGAAGGGATAAAAAAAACAGAGACAATTCCAGTTTTGATCACTAATTAAAGAGAACTCCGGTTTAGACCGGTTGTTACCTTAACCAGAAGCTTTGGATTTGACGTAAAAGTGAATTGCCTGACATACTAAAACCCTAGAAAGCTACCGTTCAGCCTTCGCCGGTTCTATTTTTTCCAGACAAGGTTTGAATTTAAACTCCGATCTTGGTCCTCGGGAGGAGAAGTGGCAACCTTGAAACAGAAAGAAAATGGCGGCGAATCGGTACCGTCTCTGAATTGGTTTCACTCTCTTCAGACTTTGTTACAATAAAAAAATGATCTCTTAAAGAAATCATTATTGTTTGTTTGTTATTGTCTGAGATTTGATCACAGGTTAATGTCTGCATCCAATGTGTTTCATCATCGACCTGAAAATCCCCATTTCTCGTTTTCTTCTAAAACGAGTCAAATGGCTGTAGTCGGCCTTAAAGGCCGTGTTTGTTTCATGGGCAAAATGAGACGCTCTGTTCCACTGGTTTTGTCAATGGCCACGACGGAGACTTCAATGGAAGCTGGAAAATCCGTTGCGCCGGGTAACGGCATATCCATCATGGTATTTGATTATTTCCCATTCAAGTTTGTGTGATGATTGTGATTTGTTGGAGATGCATAGTTCAAAAGCTACTGCCTTACGTTTAGCAATATCAATCTGTTAGAGTCAATTTACAGTTATTGAAGCAAGTATTATCTTTGTGAGAGTGTGAATGTGGCATCAAGTTAAGATGTTTCTTATCTCTCGCTTTATATATCAGGTTAATGGATGCAGTGGCAAAATGGGGAAAGCTGTCATCAAAGCGGCAGATTCTGCAGGAGTGAATATTGTTCCTACATCATTTGGTTCTGCTGAAGAAGCTGGCCAGACAGTTGAGGTTTGTGGAAAAGAGATTCTTGTCCATGGTCCTACTGAAAGAGAAAAGGTTCTGTCTTCGGTGTTTGAAAAGTATCCGGAACTAATTGTGGTTGATTATACAATACCCTCTGCTGTAAATGGTACACCTACTAACTACTATTTCTGTTATCTAATAGAAATTAATTTGTAAAGCATCATAATGGTTAAATGATACCTGAAATCTAATGAAAGAATTTAGCTTCCATTCTTAAATGTACCTATGAATGGTACAATATCAGCTGCTTTAGAATTTGTTTTCCTGCAGTTAGTTGATTTAAAAGGTGGGGTTTTTTCTTTTTCTTTGTTGCAAAATGTAGATAATGCTGAGCTATATGGAAAAGTAGGAGTTCCCTTCGTTATGGGAACAACTGGAGGAGACAGGACAAGATTGTATAAAACTGTTGAGGAAGCGAAGATTTATGCTGTGATCTCCCCACAGATGGGTAAACAGGTGATTACTGCTTAATATTCAAATGTGTCATAAAGGCTATATATCATGCATGTTAACTCGTATCCCTGTGAGGCTGTGACTTATTACATTTGGTCCTCTAGGTTGTGGCGTTTCTTGCAGCCATGGAGATCATGTCTGAGCAGTTTCCTGGTGCGTTTGCTGGTTATTCCTTAGAGGTACTTCTTTTACTTCGAGGTATTCTTATAAATAGAACTTATAAGTTGCATCGTTTTATGGCTGATTGGTTACAATCTATATAGGTGATGGAGTCTCATCAAGCTAGCAAATTGGATGCTTCTGGTACTGCAAAAGCTGTTATTTCTTGCTTTCAGAAATTGGGAGTGTCTTTCGACATGGACCAGGTGTTTTTTTTATCGTACTTTATCCTCTAAATTTATTGCTTCTCTAGTAAAATGTGTACTCATCCTTCATTTAGCATTTGCTTACTTTTGAAACCAGATACAATTGATTCGGGATCCTAAGGAGCAGATCGAGGTGGTAGGTGTTCCAGAGGAGCATGTCGCAGGTCATGCTTTCCATCTTTATCAATTGACATCATCAGATAAAACGTAATGCAAGATTTAAGACATTCATGGTTTCTGTTTTAGTCTTGCTCTATTTACAGGAAACTAATTTGTCTGTAAATTCAAAAAACACTTATGTTTTTGCAGTGTGTCCTTTGAGTTCCAGCACAATGTTTGCGGAAGATCAATATACGCTGAGGGTACTGTGGATGCTGTACTTTTCCTTGCCAAAAAGGTTAGACATCTTCTTCTTCTTTGAAACTGTTTCAAAAGATTCAATGAATTGAATATTGCATTTATTAATCTGTAAATGTGCTAAAAAAACTCATTCATGAATTATATAGATCCGGTCTAAAGCAGAGAAGCGTATCTATAACATGATCGATGTCTTAAGAGAGGGAAAAATGCATTGAACAAACCCCAAGCATTGTCCTGCCTGAGACAAATTCGAATCGGAAGGTTCATTGAAACCAGTGGCATTGACCAAATGTTGAAGGTAGAAGTAGTTATAAGACATATCAAAGCAAAAATCAGCTATGAATTTTGTTGTTTAGCTTTCTGAAACTACCAGAGAGGGTTCAACTAGCTATTTTTAACTTTGCTTGGTAATTGAAAGAACCAAAATCTGTGCTTTTGTTCCGATCTTTGAAACCTACTGATAAGACTTGGAAGTAAGACTGTTCTTTTGGTGAGAAAATAACCGAAAAGCTTTAGTTGAACTGTTTTATGTTTTCAAAAAGGCGGCAATATTTGTAATCGTTCAAAGGTAAGTATTTCATTTAGACCAGAAAGGAACAGAGGATAAACGAAATGTTAAATTCGACTTATTAAAATGTCAAAGTTAGCATATTATTTAAGGATAATCCTCGTGTTGATCGATTGGTTTAGATGACCATCAACAAACTCTTTCGTAGTTTTGCATTGCCTTCTGAAATCTATATTATGTTTTAGTATCTTTCTAATTACATTTATCTGTAGGATTCTGTATAGTCAAAGCAGCTCAAATATACTTGCATCACCTGGAAAATGCCGCAGGATAATAATTTAAAAGCTTATTTAGGATTTGATTATCAAAGTTTTGTAACTTCTCTGACATGTTTTTGTTATTTTTTTTTTTTGCAGTCGTCACAGCTTAGCTAAGTATCTTGTTTTTTTGGTATATACTGAATCAGATCGGAATTAGAAACACTAAACATATTTGGAAAGAAAACCCAAAATGTCTGAAGCTCGCTGAATTTAGACTTGCAACCCCATTAAGGAAAGTCTACTATTGAAATTGAGTTTTTTTTAGTTGTTGGATAGGTTTAATTAGTTTCTCTTTGTATTAACGTGCATAAAAATCTATGAAGTCTGAAGAACGACCAATTGGTTCATAATCTCTAAGAGCATTTACACGGAAGATGTGGTTGTGGAAAAATTGGACTAATTCACTATGGGACAAGAAAGTAACAAAAGTCAACGAAACAAGTCTAGTCTTGTTTATCTACTTACTTCTTTGATTCATGTAGTAGTTGTTTTTTTATTGCGGGTTGCACTAGATTCTTTTATTTTTAATTGTTTTAATGATTTAAAGAAAATAAAAATCAGATTCACATTAAGTGTTTCGAAAATATTCTCGGGACCAGGAGTAGGTAGAGACGTAGAGTGGCCTCATTATTAACCCCATAGAACGGTCGAATTTGTCTATGACTTGTCATTTCAACATTTATCTTGGATGTTTTTCATATCCCAAAACAAACATTTTTTTTATCAAACTAAAACACTTTTAAGTTTGCATGATAATTTTTATACATAAACAAATACGTACATTGTAATAGGAGTTAGTAGATGTACCATTTAAACCCTTTTATAAGACAGTTAAAAAGTTAGCCATCATGAAAAGTTTCAGTTGAAAGAGAGATTTTCATTCATTAGAGGAACTTTTTTTAGCAGGGTAATTACTTGACTTCTTAGGCATGAATTTTCTTATTTTAATATTTTTAATAGACTTTGACTTGGAGTCTTTGAGATAAGATATGAGGTGCTTAGTGTTTAGTGGGCACAATTAGAAATAAAATAAGTAGTAGAGTATCAAGATGGTTTTTCTTATTTGTCTTATAGTACGCATTTTCAAATTAACACCGCGTACCAAGTCCGAATAAAACGCATCGTCAAATGTATTAGGCTATTACTAGCTAACAAGACTTTCCCAAAAATAGTATACTAATTCGATAGTGGGCTGCTAAAGTTTTATTTTTATAATTTGGTCCCTAGATCATCAAAAACCGCAAAACTTTACATACCAATATCGGAATATCACCAGAAGTACAAAATCTGCATTCCCCCACAATTTCAGATCTTCGTAACAAAAAAAAAAAAGATTAACAAGAACACAAAGCAAGATGCAACATGAAATTTTATTTGTAAATTCTGGTTCGTTTAGCTCTGTGGATCCATAAATATCATTCACCTGTGACGCAAGAGAACAATCTATGGCTTCTATTTCTCATAAGCTGCCCTCGCCGCTTTGGGGGATAACCGATATAACCATCTGCACAAGATCTTCTTCCTTCCCGACAAGACATGGAAGATAAATCTCCGACCGACCATCCACGGCGGTGACGTTGTTGAGCACCACCGTTGTTCATCCCTATATGATCAAAAGACGTCGAAGGTCGAGACATGACTGAGTGTTGGGGTTTAGCGGCTAAAGGGAAAAAGTCTTCATCGTAAGATTCTTTAGTCGTGGCGGCGGGGGAAGAGAGACACTCGTAACGACGGCGAGTCCGGTTTTTCTTCATAGCCTTAAACGCCATTGGAATCAAACCATCCATTGAGTAAGAGTTTTTGTGTGTTTGATTGTTGAAAAAAGAAGAAGAATAATAGTAAAACCAAAAACAAGAAAGAAGAAGTTTTTGTTTATTAGCATATGTGTGAGGGAAGTTGGGAGGTTTATGATCTTGTTAGTGGGTTTGGTTTGGTCATTTTTTCTTTTCCTTTATATCTTATAAAACAAACTGATTCATTTTTTCTTTCACTCAAATATTATTGGATTTAAATTGTTTTGGATTTTTTCCTCGATTTTAAAAAAAAATTACAGATAAATCAAGAACTAATTGTAATTAATTTAAAAGAATATGAAAAATTAGAAAAGTATTATATTTTGCAGTTACTAAAGTTTTATTTTTCGAGCTATATTATACTAACTTTTGCAGTAACGTATAATAAATATGTTCTCCCTCAGTATAACTGTGTGCATCGCTACTTTACAAAATACAAATAATGTCTTCCGCTTGGACTGTAGAAGCTAATTTTTTTTCACTCAAGTATCCATGGGTTAGTGTTGTCAATCGTTAACAAGAATGTGTTGATATATAAGCACATAGCTCAATATTGGTTTCTAGCATTTGGTAAAAATGCTCTGATAGACTAATTACACGAAAACCATTGTGTATATGAGAATGTTTACCCGATGGATCTGAATGAATATTCAAGGATCAATGTTGGACAGAGAGCATACATGAACAATTGCATTTCTTCACCAAAATTTGAAAGAATTTGGGGTTTAATCTTGCTTTAGTATTCGCTCTGTATCGGAGCATTTGGAGAGTGTTGAACCACAGGATATGTCTGGAGGTATGATTCGGTCTCATATATCTGGAACCTTGAGAGCAGAGTCGTGAGAACTGATCAAGTTTTCACCTAAGAGTGTGATGTTTTTGATGATCTGACTTGAAGGTTTAGTTTAGCCACTGACGTATGGAGCCTTAAGTTGCGTTGCCTCAATAATTCATGAGCCGTTGAGTTTATAAATGACATTCGGCTAGAGGTTTAAAGAGGGTGCCACAAGTGAGAGAAGACCGAGCTAGTGAAGAAGAATCGAAGAACCCCCAAACTTCTTTTGAAAGTTCACAACCAGATAAGAAGAGATGCTCTACACTTACTGCTTCTCGCTTCTCAGTCACATATCGAACTATATTATCATAAACAATAGGACTCACGGTTATTAGAAACACCCCAGATATTATTAGGCCAAGAGCTTCTCGCATAATTTTTTAGTCAATACATTTGGTGACCATTTTAAATAAATTCTTATTTGTTTGTTTTTTATTTATTTATTTTAACATGCTTTGATTCAATCTTTAAATTACATTTCGTGATCCAAATAATACGGCATGCGGCATTAAATGTGTTGTGTTTAAACAAACATCACACTACACTTTTCTGAATTGTATGTTGCCATGCATGTGATGTGATTGTAATCCCCTCGAATTTCTAACGAAATAATTGGCCAACTTCTCCTCCGTTTTATCCTCTCATTGTCACGTTTCCCACTCATGTTTGTCTGTCCTTAGTATTATTACTCGTACATTATTCTTCTTTAATTGCCTAATTTTTCTTTATATATAGAAATATTCATAGATCCGTAAATTCCTTGCCTTGCTTACAATAATTAGGATCGTGTAACGTTTTATTGTTAATCAGTTACAACCAATATATTGATTCATCACATGCATTGATATTACGTTCCCTACCATCAACATGTACAACCCTGACCATCCCACATGCTTTTTAGTTATCATATATTTTAAAACAACGTATCTAATTTTATGCAGGAACACATTTGCGTTCTTGCCTGAAGCTCATAAGCATCCGGACAAAATTTACCCGTGAGCATCTACACGTTGAAAATCCTTCATTCAGAAAATTTGTATTTTGGTTTGGTTAAACCGTTTATATATGATAAATCGATTTTTGAACATTTTTAAAAATTGTAAAATAAACAGATATTTAGCTGTAGAACGGCTAAACATTGGCCTAGATAAATTATTGACATTTACAAACGCAGTTACGAAAATATATAGGGACAAAACTGTGTATCCGATTACATAAAATTTCATTAAACTGCTACCTATATGAAATCATAACTTCTTTTAAATGATCAATCATTTTCTCACAATAAATCTGTAAATAAACAATTTGGTTTGTTTTAGGCTTTTAGCATATTAAAGAATAAAGATCATGATAAACGATTTAACCCACAACAGACACAAACTTCTAATAATTAAAATCTACGTACCACTTGTAATATTTTGAAATTTGACAAAACAAAAAAAATGTTCTCAGTCGCTTGAGAAACCACACGTACAATAAAGTATTAAAGAAAATCAATTTCATGTCAAATTTTCTCATTCAGATCTAAGGATTCTTTACATGATAATATTAAATATAACAAGAGAACATTGTTAATCCATCCCCCCTCCCAAAAAAAAAACCTTTCATAAATACTATATATACCCTCCACTAAACCGTTTCAAGTTCCACACACCCACCACCACTATTCAACTTCTCCTTCTATCTCTCTCAAAACAATGCCTTCTTCACATCTCTTAATTCTTCTCTTTCTCCTCTCGATTTCATCGTCTTCAGCTCAAACCTACAATATCCTCTCTTACGGAGCCAAACCCGACGGCAAAACCGACTCGACCAAGGCCTTAACCGTCGTGTGGGCCAAAGCATGCGCATCGGTAAAGCCAGTCACCATTTTGGTCCCTAAGGGACGATTTTTAGTAAGAAGCATTGTTTTTGACGGTACTGAGTGTAAACGCAAGTCCGTCACCGTCCGTATACAAGGTACACTTGTTGCTCCATCGGATTATCGAGTCATCGGTAAAGAAAACTATTGGATTTTCTTCCAGCATCTCGACGGTCTCTCTATCTACGGCGGAGTTCTTGACGCTCAGGGAGGTTCTCTATGGTCCTGCAAAAAGTCCGGCAAGAATTGCCCCAGTGGCGCCACGGTATGGACTTAATTACCATTTTATTGTTATTTGCTAATTATACATTTTATATAGTTTAAATTTAGGTTGTGCCAACTGAAAAATATCTCAAGCTAAAGAATATTGTCATACAAATTCTGATCAACAAAGTGAAAAAATTGGTAAAAGTTTTGTTTCGAAAGAAAAGAAAAAGTTACATTTTTTTATTTTATTTTATTTTATTACGTATTAGTT
Organism: Nasturtium officinale; assembly: GCA_963854855.1. Lineage (NCBI taxonomy): Eukaryota > Viridiplantae > Streptophyta > Magnoliopsida > Brassicales > Brassicaceae > Nasturtium > Nasturtium officinale. The sequence continues at coordinate 1,132,256 of OY978507.1, forward strand.
AAAACATCAATTTTGTCTTACATTGCTTATGTTCCAAACTTTATTTTTGTTGAACCCTTTACTTTAGCTCTAATTTTATACTGAATATCCGCTGTTTTCATAAAGTTCCGCTAATTCCGCTAGCACGATCCAAATGATACATTTTCCGTAATTTTTTCTCCACTTTTGCGCTAGCATAAGTTACAAGTTACATCCATGCATATAGTATCGATTAATATAAATATTATTCTTAGTTGACTTCTTACCTTAAGAATCCCAATCCACATGGACCAATCATAGAGTCATTGATGTATATTATGCAATGATAGACTTTTATTATATATAATGTGTTTGGAAAAATGTAATTGACACGTGAGAAACAAACAAACAGAGCATAGGGTTTCAGAGCTCAAGCAACCTGGTGATCTCCGGGCTGACGTCACTTAACAGTCAGATGTTTCACGTTGCGATTAACGGCTGCCGTAACGTGAAGATCGAAGGAGTCAAGGTGTCTGCTGACGGAAACAGCCCAAACACTGACGGTATCCACGTGCAGGCATCCTCCACCGTCTCCATCCTCAGTTCCAAAATCTCCACCGGTGATGATTGTGTATCCATTGGTCCTGGCACCAACGGACTCTGGATTGAAAACGTCGCTTGTGGCCCTGGCCATGGGATCAGGTATTAAATGATTCATTAACGAGCTAGTTACTTGTAATCTCAATTAAATAAGAGTGTTACGTTCTCGAGTATATTTTAGATTTGTATGGTATTAAAGTTATTCGTATTAAACATATATATGAAATTAATATACACAGCATTGGGAGCTTGGGAAAAGAAAGTGTGGAGGCAGGTGTACAAAACGTAACAGTAAAAACGGCGACGTTTACAGGAACAGAGAATGGGGTGAGAATAAAGTCATGGGCCAGGCCTAGTAATGGATTTGCTAAGAATATCCGCTTCCAACATTGTATTATGAACAACGTACAAAACCCAATCGTTATCGACCAAAACTATTGTCCCGGCAACGAAAATTGCCCTAACCAGGTTCTCATTTTTATTCGAATTAAATTAAACATCACTTAATAGAAACTTCATTCTTAATCAAATATATGATTATTATGATAGGTTTCTGGGATAAAAATTAGTGATGTAACATTCTTCGATATACACGGGACATCGGCGACGGAAGTGGGAGTCAAATTTGACTGTAGCTCAAAGAAGCCATGCACTGGAATTCGAATTCAAGATGTGAAGTTAACATACCGGAACAAACCGGCAACATCAGACTGTAGTCATGCCGGAGGAAGTGAGGCTGGATTTCTACGGCCTAACAGTTGTCTATGACCAAATCAATTTATAGTATACATTTTTCTTTCTTTTTGTTAGTGACGTTGTTTTTCTATATGTACTACGGCTTTATTCGTGGTGTTGGAATATATGAAGTTATGGACTATTAGTTTTTTTTTTTTTCCATTTTTTATTGTGTGTTACATGTATTTAACTCTTAGATTTTTTTTTTCTTATCAAATTAGTAATTGTAATTTATACATGAATTGCAATGTGCGAGTGTATGTGCACCATAAATTATTGGAAAATAACAAATTGTACTAATTTCCAAAATTCATGTGAGTTTTAAACAAATTTGGTGAGGTTCTCTGATCCGTCAGACAGATAGTACCTTGTTGTTGCAACGCATAATGGAGCTGGTACATTATGTTTAGTTCGTATCTGACATTACATCAAACTTGTGAGACTTTGTGACTCGTGACCATACAAATATTAGTCATTTGTTATTATCACTATACCAGAAATGTTCCAACACCACTTTAATTTCTATCGTACTAGACATTATCTATGCACGCAATTGAGTCCATTCTCTGATGTGAGATGTGAAGTACGTAAAAATAAATGAAGTTTTAAAGACTATATAGATCTGACAAAAGCAAGAAGGCATTACTAAGAGTGAAACTGAGGAAAATGGGAACTACTGTGAGGAACAAGCAAGTGATACTGAGAGACTATGTGAATGGTGTCCCTAAAGAGTCTGATCTAATGATAGTCACAGCTTCAGGTCCCGTGGAACTCAAGGTTAAGCCTGGATCAGCGGCGGTTCTGGTGAAGAATCTTTACTTGTCTTGTGACCCTTACATGGGAATTCTCATGAGAAAACCAACTCCTTCCACTCTAGCACTTATTGATTCCTTCGTCCCTGGCAAGGTAACAACATTACACACACATAGATACTTACATACACAAGCACATAAGGCTTTTCATTAGCAATTGTTGTTGATTCTTTGTGTAGCCTATAGCTGGAGTTGGAGTGTCTGAAGTGATAGATTCTGATGATACAGCTTTTGCAAAAGGCGATTTGGTTTGGGGTATGGTGAATTGGGAGGAGTATAGTACTATTAATCCAACTGGTATATTCAAAATCGACGTCAATATCAATGTTCCTCTCACCTACTATACTGGAATCCTCGGTTAGTATGGAGTTTATATATTTTCGCAGAAACTAACAAAAAAAAGGTGAAATGTTATGCATCTCTATCTCTTAAAAAGATCTGTTATTCAAAACAGGTATGGCAGGTTTGACTGCTTATGGCGGGTTTTATGAGATATGTTCACCTAAGGAAGGAGAAACAGTCTTCGTATCTGCTGCTTCTGGTGCCGTTGGCCAGCTCGTGGGTCAGTTTGCTAAGTTTATGGGCTGCTATGTTGTTGGAAGTGCCGGAAGTAAACAAAAGGTTAGGCCTTGGTTTTGAAACTCATTAATAACAAGAGTTTAGACCTTTTTTTATTTATTTCTTTTACATTGTTTGGTTCCCATAAAGGTTGATCTCCTGCTGAACAAGCTCGGTTTCGATGATGCCTTCAATTACAAGGAAGAGCCTGACCTTGACTCTGCCTTGAAGAGGTTCCTGGTTATTAACTTCAGTTTCTTGAATCATAGAATAAAAAAGTCCTTACAATTTCTTGATCTGTAGGTGTTTTCCGAAAGGCATTGACATATACTTTGAGAACGTGGGAGGCAAAATGCTTGACGCGGTGCTACTAAACATGAGAACTTCAGGAAGAATCGCTGTCTGTGGAATGATCTCTCAGTATCATCTTGAAACCAGAGACAGGTTACAAAATCTACCTGACATCATCTTCAAGAGGATAAGGATGCAAGGGTTTGCTTCTTATGACTTCATGGATCGGTTTCCCAAGTTTTTGGAATTTGTTGTTCCCTATATAAAAGAAGGAAAGCTAACGTATGTGGAAGACATCGTTGAAGGACTGGAGAACGGTCCTGCTGCTCTAGTTGGACTTCTCTATGGACAAAACGTTGGGAAGCAAGTTCTTAAGGTTGCTCAACAATAAGATCTATCGGTACCAATATGTGATAAGATATAGATTCCTAAGCTTTGTTGAACAACAAGTCTGCTAAAATTGTAATGTATTTTACAAGAAGTTGAGTACTTTTAGCATTTGTGCGACTCTATGTTGTTCTAAAGGGTAATAAATATTGTTAAATTAAATATAATATTGTTGGTGTTTATATGGGCTAGAATGGAAACTCAACTGAAGCCTAGCCCAATGTAACAAACTACGGCTAAACTTTGAGCAGATCAATCAAAAAGGGGGAAAAGATAAACCCTAATTCGAGACTACGCATCACATTTGTATCAGCAGATTCGATTAGCTATGGGGATTCTGTCGTGGTTCACAGGAAGTCCTAAGCCGGAGATAATTCAGACGCCGAAATCGGAAACTCTGGCTCCAGGGATGAACGGAGCCATAGAAGTTCCTCGGCCCGATCGCGCAACGGTTTTCGAGTTCGGCTCTGTGGCAGCCACCGGAGACAGAGTCACTCTCGCTGGATATTGCCCCGTTTCCGACGATCTCGAACCTTGTCGCTGGGAAATTCTTCCCGCCGACGGCAAAGACGCGCCGCAGTTTCGCGTCGTCTTCTGAAGATCATCTCGATACACGGGCTCAGTTTCCATAAGATGTAACTTGTTCATTTCGTTTTCGAGAATTGTATTGGTCTGGTAATGTTATCGCTCTTTTGTAAAATTATACAATTTTTGAAATCGATCAAAGTTTTTATCTTTGGTTAGCGCAGTGATGCCATTTTACTAGATTGGTTCGTTGAAAAGTTGGACTTTTTTTTTTTTAAATAGTAAACTGATGTCAACGATTGGTAAATTATAAATCCTGAAACATCTTCGCAAACCATCGCCAGGTTGTTTTCGATATTAAAATAAGTTTATTTGTAATCCAATCACTAATTAATTGCTTTATTTTGAATCATCCACATTTCTAATTACTTTCATCTAATTATGTCTATGAGATCCATTAAATAAAGAAAATGGATAAGTGATTACCCGCGTTTTACTGCTCCAAACAACATTGTGAGCCAACGAAATTATTGTTTGTCAATCTGTTTATGGATAATCCTCAAACGAATAACAATTAACAAAAATAAAAAAGATTAAAGAAAAAAATAGGAATCGTTTCGTGACTTTGGTCATCGTCTTCTTCAACGCAATCTGAGGATTTTTTTTTCCAAAAGAGGCAATGTGGTTTTGATCCTTGATTGATCTTCTTCTTAATCAATCATGGAGAACGTAGCCGCGCAATTGAAGCGTGGGATTTCGAGACAATTCTCCACAGGATCAATGCGAAGAACCTTAAGCCGACAATTCACACGCCAATCCTCTCTCGATCCACGCCGTAACAACATGAGATTCAGCTTCGGCCGTCAATCTTCGTTAGATCCGATTAGACGGAGCCCTGAATCCCTTAACTGCGAGCCGCATATGTCTGTGCCGGAGAATCTCGATTCCACGATGCAGCTTCTCTTCATGGCGAGTAAAGGTGACGTTAGTGGCGTTGAGGAGCTACTCAATGAAGGAATCGATGTGAATAGCATTGATCTCGATGGTCGTACGGCTCTTCACATTGCCTCATGTGAAGGTCACGACGACGTCGTTAAGGTTCTTCTTAGCCGGAGAGCTAATATCGATGCTCGTGATCGTTGGGGTAGTACGGTTCGTTCTTCTTCCCCTTTCACTTTTTTTTTCTTTTTCTCATTGATTTATGCAAATTTAACGGTTTTTTACGGTTTATGAACTTCAAAACGCAATATCATAATTGAAGTTGAAATTGTCGATTTTGGTTCGGATTTGGCTTTTATAGCATAATCGAGGTTGAAATTGGATACGGCTTCTTCAGATATGGAAAAATGAACCGATATTGATTTGGTTTTTGGATTTTTTTTTTTTTTTTTTTGGTTTGATTTTGGTTAAACCGAAGGGGGAGTGATATTTTTGACATTGTTCACTTCAGGCGGCTGTTGATGCCAAGTATTATGGGAATGTTGAAGTGTATAATCTCTTGAAAGCTCGAGGAGCTAAAGCTCCGGTATGGTTATTTATTGAACAAATATTTCTCTTTTATGCTCTTCGAAGACGATTACTCTCTCTCTCTCTCTCTCTCTCGGGTGTTTTGCTTCATCTTTAACATTTGTTCGTATTGAAATTCTAGAAAACCAGAAAAACTCCAATGACGGTAGGGAATCCGAAAGAAGTTCCTGAGTATGAGCTTAATCCACTCGAGCTTCAAGTCCGAAAAGTTGATGGTATCTCAAAGGTTGTTGCTTCTCCTAATTTACACAAGAGCTGAGACATTTTTCTCCTAAACCTCTTGTTCTTATGTTTGTGTTTTTTCTTACATAATTTGCAGGGATCTTATCAAGTTGCTAAATGGAATGGCACGCGAGTCTCTGTCAAAATATTCGAAAAAGATAGTTATTCAGATCCGGAACGCGTGTATGCATTCTTCTTGTTCTTTAGTTTCACTGTATGATATGTGGTAACATGAAGTAATGTAACACTGTGTTTTTTTCTTTAAATGTTTTCTGGTTCTTTTATACGAGCAGAAACGCTTTCACAAACGAATTGACATTGTTGGCAAAAGCTCGGCATCCAAATATTGTTCAATTCGTTGGAGCCGTCACTCAGAACCTACCGATGATGATCGTAGTTGAGTATAATCCAAAAGTAAGTAACCATTGTTTTTATTTCATTTACAAAAAACTAGCAATGTTGTTTCATTAATCATCTCAATTCCAGGGTGATCTAAGTGGCTATCTTCAAAAGAAAGGTCGTCTTTCACCTTCAAAGGCTCTAAGATTTGCTCTTGACATTGCCAGAGGCATGAATTATCTTCATGAATGTAAACCAGATCCAATCATCCACTGCGATTTAAAGCCAAAGTAAGACAAGCCGAGAGAAACTTAACTTAATGTCGAAAAAAACAGTTTGGATAATATTTTGAAAGTTTTTTGTAAGGTGCCAGAAATATTTTGCTAGATAGAGGAGGACAATTGAAGATCTCTGGATTTGGTTTGTTGAAGTTGTCAAAGATTGCAGAAGATAATGCAAAAGTAGTGGACCACGACGCTCAAATCGACAAGTCAAGTAAGAAAAAGGCTGTATTTATAGTTAGAAACAGACACACAAATATAACAAGCATTGTTCTTGAAAGATACTTTTAAACTGCAGATTACTATATAGCACCCGAACTTTACAAAAACGATATCTTCGATAAAAGGGTCGATGTGCATTCATTTGGTGTCATTTTGTATGAGGTGGTAACACACAAAGCTTTTGCCTTTCTAATATAGCTAAATTTCTAAGCTCAGCAATTTTGTCGGTTTTATATGTGAAGTTGACTGAGGGAGTATCCTTATTCCATCCTAAACCGCATGATGAGGTTGCAGAATCGGTATGTATAGAAGGAAAGAGACCAACAATCAAGACAAAATCAAAGAGTTATCCACCGGAATTGAAAGAGTAAGCATTGCAAGATTCGGTTCTAAAGCCATTGTTATGTGAAAGCTGCATTGAGCTATTATTACATTATTAATGATGTTTTAAAACATTAGCAACTAAAAAATTGCGATCATTCTGTAGGTTGATTGAGGAATGTTGGCATCCAGAAATCAGTATGAGGCCAATATTCTCTGAGATTATTATTCGACTCGACAAAATAGTTGCAAACTGTTCTAAGCAGGGATGGTGGAAAGATACATTTAAATTCCCCTGGTAAATAAAAAATTTCATCATCTTGAATCTGTATAAGAAACTTCAGTTAAAACAAAGATATATGTTCATCATGTTTTGTTTTTGCAGGAAATAAAAGGGAAAATATTGAATCAATCAACCCTTAAACTAAAATCCCCGGAGCTGAAGAAAAAAAAGGAGATGAGAGTGAGATTTTGCAGACTCAAGCACATTCAGTCATTCACAAACTCACTAACTTGGTAGAAACAGATGATCTCTTATTATTATTTTTTCCCTTTATTTTCTATGGTTGTGTGTTTCATATCATAATTTTTTTGGGTTCTTTGTAAGTATATTTTTACTATAAACATACACATATCACAGTAAAAAATGGAAGGACATTTTAAACTCTAGATAAGATTAATAAATTTCTGTTGGAAAGAAATACACTAGAAGTGTTTGAGGGAGTAAATTGAGAAAAATATAGAAACTATGGAAAAGTGTTTATAATTATTCAAATATAATAAAATCTTAATTAAAGATTGTAATGTAAATTTTGATAAATTGTCTTATAATTTTTATCACACAGTATATAGTGCTTGTTAGAAACAAATTTTTTGGTTGATGAAGAAGTAAAGGATTTTAAATTATTTATAATAATATTTAATTATGAATAAAACCAAAACAATGTTGAAAAATAAAACAATCACGTCGTCTTGGGGTACAAGCATTTGATCTGATAGTGGATTTGCCCAAAGGAATGGGATCCAACGGTGTAGAGTGACCCATAGAAGTAAGCAAATATCTTTATTTATTATGCGAAAAAATAAAAATAAAATCTAAACCCCTTTCTCACGATTGATTTGCCGCATCCCTAAAACCTTACACGTTTCTCCGGCGTGGTTTTTGGTTCCGGTTAACAGACTCCATCTTCAGATTCCTCTCTCCGCTCTGCAATTCCGATAACCTGTAAGTGTTTGTCTCTTATTTTTTTCATATCTTCTTCCGATCATCTTCTGGATTTTGATTTAGCTGTCTTCCAAGTATCAGATTAAGGACAGTTCTCTTCTGGGAGATGTCCAGCTGATTCAACAAACAAGGAAATTAAGAAGAAACATGGCATCAAGAGCTATCCTTAGGAGAAAAAATATAATTTCTGATTACTTCAATGTCTATACTCGCTCGAATCTGAGAAACTTTCAGTCCATCGGAATTCCAACTCAGGCGGTTGATTCACATGTTTATCACACTGTCATTAACCCTCCTCCCGTGGATTCTAACCGTGTAGCTGAGCACAAGGACTTTACAGGAAGAGATGGTTTTCTATTCCCATCTAGAATTGGATGTCTCCATAGTAGATTCTATGGTTTTAACTCCTCAGGCATCGGTTATGGAAGTTCAGAAGTTTTTCCTTCTCTGCGGATGAGATCTTTGAGCATTGCTATTCGTAATGCTACTACTGTTGCAGCTAAGCAACCAGAAGATGAGGATAAGAAAGATGATGGGGTTGTTCAAAGTAGGAAAGAGGCTTCTCCTGAGGAATGTGATCAAGCTGTTGAAAGTCTGAGTAGTGTTAAAGCAAAGGCTAAAGCTAAACGTCTTCAAGCAACCAAAAAGGTTGCTCGATCCATTGTACAGAGGACATGGGAATTTGTTCTTGGGATTGGTCCTGCTTTAAGAGCTATTGCTTCCATGAGCAGGTTTGGCTTTCTCCTGACACTCTTTGTTTTTTAATCGCCAGGCTTTATGCATAGTGTACTGATTTTCTTTCTTTCTATAGGGCGGATTGGGGTAAAAAGCTCGCTCACTGGAAACATGAGTTTGTATCTACATTGAAACATTATTGGTTGGGGACCAAATTACTCTGGGTAGACACTAGAATCAGTTCAAGATTGCTGCTCAAGTTGGCTGGTGGAAAGAGTCTCTCCAGAAGAGAAAGGCAACAGCTAACTCGAACAACAGCTGATATCTTTAGACTGGTGCCATTTGCAGTGTTCATTCTCGTGCCGTTTATGGAGTTTCTTCTGCCAGTTTTCTTAAAGCTTTTCCCCAATATGTTACCGTCAACTTTCCAGGACAAGATGAAAGAAGAGGCATGTTTCAATGGAGTCTTAAGGTTTACATGTTCGTTTATTACCTTCGTGCCTGGTCTCTCTTTTTGATGTTGCTCTTTTGTTAATGCGCAGGAAGCATTGAAAAGGAAATTACTTGCAAGGATAGAATATGCTAAGTTTCTTCAGGAAACGGCCAAAGAGATGGCTAAGGAAGTTAAACACTCTAGAACTGGAGACTTAAAGAAAACCGCTGAAGATCTGGATGAGTTTCTAGACAAGGTAAAAAGTTATGGATTTTGTCTTGGCTCAGATACTTCCCTTTCCGTTTTTGAAATTGAATTTTATTTGCCTGTTCTTAAAATCCTTCCTTGCAGGTTCGTAGAGGTCAACTAGTCCAAAATGATGAACTTTTGGGCTTTGCAAAGCTTTTCAACGATGAGCTTACTTTGGATAACATTAGCAGGTTTGTTACTCCATTTTTGTTGAATCTCAGAGATGTTTTGTGCTCTTAAAGGCACATATTCTGACAGTGATTACCTCTTTGTTTTTCAATTATAGGCCTCGTTTGGTTAGCATGTGCAAATATATGGGTATTAGCCCATTTGGAACAGATGCTTATCTGCGATATATGCTCAGAAAAAGACTGAGGAGGTAAGATGCTTCCACGTCTCATTGTTAGTTGACTTGTTACCTTGCTTTGATGTTTAATTTTTACTCCTTTTCACTGCAGCATTAAGGAAGATGATAAGCTGATTAGAGCTGAGGGTGTGGATTCCCTCACAGAAGCTGAGCTACGTGAAGATTGCAGGGAACGAGGAATGCTGGGGCTGGTTTCAGTTGAAGAGATGAGGCAACAGGTTTCTCCTTTTCACTCCTATAATTCCCATTTCTTTTATATTTGTTTATTTTCAAAGTAGTCTTCGTTATTTATTTATTAAACTCCATGGGAAAAGATACTGTTATAGTTGTTAATATTTTACTATCGAAACAACCTTGCAGCTTCGCGATTGGATGGACTTGTCACTTAATCATTCTGTCCCCTCATCATTATTGATCCTATCTAGGTGGGTTCCAGAACTCTTTTTCCTCATTATTTTGTTCTTCCATCTGTTTTTGCGAATAAATTTCTGATAGCCGTTTGTATTCAGGGCTTTCACGGTTTCTGGAAGAGTTAAAGCAGAAGATGCTGTCCGAGCTACTCTTTCTTCTCTACCCGACGAGGTTGTAGATACTGTTGGTATTACTTCTCTGCCATCTGAAGATCCTGTTTCTGAGAGAAGAAGGAAATTAGAGTACCTTGAGATGCAAGAAGAACTGATCAAGGTATGATCATATGCCACTTGATTGTAGTGTATTATACTTGTTCGAGGAAGTTATCCAATTGTCTAGGTTTCAGAATTTACATTTTGTATATTAAATGTTTGTAGGAAGAAGAAGAGAAAGAAGAAGAAGAGCTTACACGGATTAAGGATGTTAAAGGTGGTGAAGAGGATAAGGCGCTGCAAGAGATGACCATACCAACGGCCAGTGAAGCACAAGAACAGGCCAGAGCTAGGGTTCTTGAACAGCAAGATGATCTTTGCGAACTTAGCCGTGCATTGGGCATTTTAGCTTCTGCTTCTGTAAGAAACATGAGTATATGGTAGTCAATTTGAATATGCGGAGCAGTTTTATTTGATACCTGTTTGAGACTCTGTTTGTTTTTGATATAAACAGTCGGTGTGCAGAGAGCGTGAAGAATTCCTGAGATTGGTCAAGAAAGAGGTACAGCTGTCCACAAAATGCATAACCTCATGTTGATAAGTAGCTTGCTTTTGTGTCCCAGATTGAAAAACATTGTTTATCTGTTTCTCCAGATGGAATTCTATAACACAATGGTCGAGAGAGAAGATGTAGATGGTGAAAAAGCTGCAGTGAAGGCATACAAAGCAGCTAGAGAAGATAGTGACCAAGCTGATGAAGTTGCTGAAGCAGACGAGGTTTCTTCTGCACTAATGGAAAAGGTAAAAAGATATAAAATTGTTCTCAAGAATATCATAGTCCTATGAGATTTGTATTAGAGCTAACCCTTCAGGCATACTTTAAAGGTTGATGGTCTGATACAAAACCTCGAGAAGGAAATTGATGATGTGGATATCAAAATTGGCAAAGGCTGGCAGGTTCTTGACAGGTATTTTGACATTTCATGCTATCCATTTCCGTTTGAATGTTTTGCTTCTGAGACTAAAGTTTTGAAATTTGTCTCATTCAAATGCACACAGGGATCGAGATGGGAAGGTCACACCTGATGAAGTCGCAGCTGCTGCAATGTATCTGAAAGACACACTCGCTAAGGAAGGCCTTCAACAATTAATCAGCAGTCTCTCTAAAGATAAAGGTAAAGAACTGATCGATCCTCTCCCTCAGGAGCTCTTATCTTTGTAAAATTATCTGATCTTAGTTTGAATCGGTTTTTCAACAGAGGGAAGAATCATGGTGGAAGACATTGTGAGGTTAGGGAGGTTGGGAAGTAAGCCAGAAGAACATACAACAGAAGAAGAAGAATCAAATTGAAGGAAAGAACACTGATTTTTAGACGATACTTTTTAGCTGTAGTGAAGATAGCGTTTGTTGAGAGAAACTCTACATCAGGTTTTGGCTGCTTAGACATAATAATTAAGCAGTTACATTTTTAAGATACCAGGATTGAGTGAGACCTTTTGCTAGTTACGTGAAAAGAGGTTTAATTTTTTTTTAAACAACAATTAGCCAAGAATGTGATTTTGAACCGTTTGTTATATGAAATCATATGATTGTCTAGTATATACCAGTTTGAGATGAGTTCTTGATTGATGTTCCACGTGCCTGTGTTGGTCAGCCAAAATCAGTTTTTTTGTAAGATTTTTTCATACCATAGGTTACTAATTTTTCATTTTTTGTCATAGAAAAATACCGAAATAGCCAAAAAAAATTATCACAAAAATCAATTAAAGAAAGTAACATTCTTGATATATGTCAAGCAGCACAAGCTCTTTTAATTTGAAGTAGAAGAAGATAACAACAATGGCAGCCATAAGATGACCATTGATGTTGATGCAGTAGGACAGTCTTAGGCTCCGTCAGCTACAGTCCTCGTTACTGTACTGATGTAAAGAACTGCATTGAAAGAAAACGCACATGTTTATACACACAAGAAGAACAATATACAAAGAAGACGACGAAAGAGAGAAGATTATTTTAGTTACCGTTGTTTCCACGGATAAAGGCATCACCATATTTGTTCTTGAGCTGCCCGTTTACATACTCCTCCGTCTGTTCCATGGCTATGTTCATATACCCATCAAGGCAAGCAAGAATGCCTGTGTAGAAGATTTAAAAAACTTAAATTAATTCTTAACCAGAAACTCAATATTAAGCATGAACCAGACCACATGCAACACTGAATCAGGCAACAAGAGAAACAAGTTGAGAAGAATGATATAAGTAAGCAGTCTCTAATAAATGACCTTTAGGACTTGATAATCAGACAAACTGACTTATCTATGTGTAGCATCGAGAGCCTCGGAATTACAATAACCCGAAATCCAAGCTTAAAAATTTCCTAGTCAACTATTGTAGCCTTATTGCAGGTAATAAGTTTGCTTTTAACTAAAAGGAGTCTTATATATTTTTTTCTACATTCTCATGGCTATCAATTTAACCCTCTAAAAATTTCCACACAACGGCTGTCACAAAACCTGGTTTCTTGGAAGTGGAAAAGAAATTATTCTTAAGAAAACCACAGAAAATGTAAGAAAAGCTTCTCATTTTGACAAGTGTTTTCAAGGAATTAGTTATAAAGTTACTTAGGCAGGATTAAATACAACTCTTTGGTACCATTAACATGGCCAAGGCCAAAGCCAAAAGAATGAGTCTTAAGTCTAAACTTGTAAGCTAAAGTGAAGCAGAGACTAATAAAGCATCGACTACAATACAGATAAGAATATGAAGAAGAAGAAGATATATATATAGAGAGAGAGAGAGCCACCTCGATAATCAACACCAGAGTTGAGCTTCACAACAACGGGTCTCCCACGAATCGATTTGAGGAAATCCGCAGGTGTCTTTGTGCTTCCAGAAGCTTTCTCTCCAACTCCAACTCCAACTCCACTCATACTCATTTCCTCTTCTAAGCACGATACTTTACGTAGCTGCAAAAACAATATAAGCGAATCGATTGAAAGAGTAAATAAAAATCGAAACTTTCACATGGAATCATGGAACAAGTAAGAAATACAGACCTGACCTAGCTCAATGGAGCAAAAACCTCTGTTCGATTTTCACAAAAAGCAAAGAGAGAGCGAAGAAATAATGAATCGGTCCAACGAAGGGGTTTAGAATTAAATAACACTAAAAGGGTCTTTAAAGTTTATTTCCAAAACCACACATTACATTATTCGAACTATCAGAAAATAATTGAAACATTGGTCCTTTATAAATTTAACATTTTTTAATTGAGGTGAAATTAAATCTCAAGTGCGTTTGGGTTCCCAGCCTCACAGTTGTTTTCTCTTCTTCTCTCTCTCTCTCGCTCGCTCGCTTTCTCTACAGATCCCTAAATTCTCTCCTTTGGACCGTTAATCCCAAACCCCATACTCCTCACAAACTTCTTCATCCTCAATTATCTTTCTCCTGAAACAAATTTTGGGACTTTTTCTTCTGGGTGAATTTTTTGATTCTATCATCAGCTATGGGGAAGAATCAAGCTTACAAGGCTATGCAGAGATCTAGGGTTGGTTCCAGCTCGGCGCAGCCAGAGGAAGTTGAAGACGGAATGGTTTGTACCTTTTCATACTTGTTTCTTAATTGCAACTGATTATAAATTTACGTCTCAAAAAATCTAATTTGAATTTGATTATTTATGCTTGTGCTTGATCTTCTTGTTAATGGATTGTCGAGCTGCGTAGAATTAAGCCTACAATCTTTTTGAAGAACCTTTATGAGTCTCAATTTTAATGGAAGAACTTGTCTTTAATCTGTTAGGGCTTTTTGATTATACTAAGTCATGTTCATGTGTAAATGTAGTTATTTCGTAGACATTTTGATATAAGAGCAATTTGCTTCTTTCTCTGTCAAGTTTTTTTTTTTTTTTGGTTGGGCTTGATGATCATATTTTGTATAAGTGCTGGAACATTTCTGATGAGGAGTGTCTCAGGTGGATGGTTCATTTCATACACCAGAGTGGCATGCGGCTCGTTTGGCTAGCCTTAAGACGACACATACTATTACATGGGAAGAGTACAAGAAGAAGCAAAAGGTAATCTTTATATCGTTGTAAGACATTCCGTAGTAACAAAGGTTAAGATCTTCTAAATGTTGTTTGGAATGCTACTTCTTGTTATAATCCTTTATACGATAAATTGACCATTGATGCTAAATGTTCAGAAGATCGCTGTTGTTGTTGTTGTCAATTTAGAAGCTTTAATTCAACAAAACATTTCCCTCTGTGCTTTAAGTGTTCATTGTGTATTCATATCAAAAATACTCTTTATCTTCCTTCTTACATCTATATCTATGTCGAGGTTTACAAGTAACTCTATCTTCTTATTTTGGATAACCCGTTGATGGTCAAGCTCCTCTTTGTTTTGACATTTTCGTTATCGGCAATATCAGTTTCTTACCTTTATCTTCTTCTCTGCGTTGTTAATATGGAACATTAGGAATTGTTTAACATGTATCTTTTGTTACGTGGCATATTTTAGGAAGAAGAATTGAAAAAAGGAGAACTTGAAGCAGATACCGATAAACTGATGCGGGAGTACAGAGCTCAGCTGGATGCTGAAAGGGCATTGAAACTCTCCAAGGGAAGGAACTATTCTATTGATAAGTCTCGAAAAGGTAATATGGTCAACTTAAGTAGATAGATTATCTAAACCCTTTTTCTGAGGAAGTTATAAACTGGTTGCCATGACCTAACAGATAAGAAAGATAGAGATTCGAAGAAGAAGAAAAGCAAAAAAAGAAAGGTGCTTATAAAGAATTTAGCCTAAAACATATGGGTTCATGTTTTATAGCTTCTGTTAACATTTTAGCATTTTGATTTGTTGTAGCATTATTCGTCCTCAGAGTCGTCATCTAGTAGTGATGAGGATGAATCGAGAAGATCGAGATCAAGTTCTAAAAGATCAAGGAAGGAGAAGAAGCACAGGTCCAGCAGAGACAAACACTCTAGCAAAAGTAAAGACGAAACCGATGGCCCTGTACCACTCTCTAGATTCTTTGGCAATCTGAAGAATTGACACAAAAAAACCTTGCAAAAGAACCATTACAAAGAGTAAGATTGTCTTCGATCCAAATACTCAAATATGGATTTGATTGCTTTCTTCCTTGTTGCAGTGTTATATTTTTGACATTACCTCATGTATTATTATTTGTTGGATTGAGAGTTGCAATAATTTTCACATAATCAATCAGAGTTTTTTTCCCCTCGTTTATTGGCGTAAATTGTTTTGACAGTTATTAAAGGAAGACAAAAAGTTGACAACATAAAATGGATGTTTTATTAGGGAAATCTAGAAGAAAATCATATCACATCAGTAATGTTATGAGAGATTCTCAGTCCAAGACTCCGAAAAGACAAAAAGAAAAGAGAGACTCCCAAAAGACAAAAAGAAAAGAAAGACTCCGAAAAGACAATACGAAAAGAAAGACTCTGAACAGACAAAAAGAAAAGAAAGACTCTGAACAAGGATCAACGATGGGTATCCAAGCAAAGAAGACGAGACTGTTTTAAGAACTGTTGTCAAGGCAAAGTCAAACTCTCTTTTCAACTTTTGGTTGGTCTTGAAGGTTGAAAGCCAGTGCTTCACAGTAGACCAACTCCAAATGTTTAAATCCCATGCGTCGTAGTACGCTTCAAGATTCTTATTCATAATCTCCAGCTGCGGATCCACCGCTTTCACAATTTCAGCTGGAATTGGTTTAAAACCAAGCATCCATCCCTCAAACAGAATGACCTGGAGCAGATCACACATAATAGTTTTATGGAATTGTGTCCTTTTAAACTTGAACCACAACAGTTAAAAAAAAAAGATATAACTACCGTTAGAGGTCCTTCAACTTCAGGCCACGTTGATGAATCGCCTCTGTCACCTCTCCCGCTATAGGCCGACTGCAGCCAAATAACAAGTTAACAACTGCTTCCTCTGTTTTCATTCTGCCTTTTATGATACAAAATGATATAGCAGAGATGTTAAAGTCAAGTTGTTACCCACCTTATTGTACCGAGGTACCTTCATCTTCATGCCTGTAAATGACCAAAATACTTACATGGTGAATAAAAGATTATACCAACCAAGTATAAAAATTTATTGATGAAACTAACCTTCTTTGGTCAGTTTAGTCAGGGCTTCTAGTGTTTCAAAAGATAATTGAAGATCATGGCTTCCTGCATTTTCATGATTTCCATGACGATATTTTCAACAAGATGGACAAAAGCAAAATGTTGATAAATTTGAAGAAGAGTTTACCTCTAGAAGTGCATTTCCTGGATTCTGTTTTCTCAACCCAGCCTGGGAAAAAACAAATAGATGCAAGTTTATTCAAGTAATGCAATGGATCATATTAAGCGATATTCATTCCTACATAAGCGAAACTGAGACAAAATTGTTGGGATATGGACTCACCATTGTTGCTCCCTAAAGTTTCTGTCGCAAGGAATTGAAAACAAAATGCGTTTGGCTAATTAATCCCTAGTACGCAGTACTAGGCCTTTCGTTAATGGGCCTATTGCCCATACGACTTCGGGTGAAATTTGTAATTACTGTTAAATTTGGCTTTTAACCCATAGCTTTTGTCTTATCTGACGTCTGACCCAACTAGTTCTAAAATTGCAAAACAAACCTCACCATCAGAAGGAAAAAGTACAAGCTGGAATGTTTTTTTTTTTTTTTCTTTTCGGTTAAATCATATTTAAACAGCTTTCAGTCATATTCAATAAGGTGGAATGTTGTGTCTCAATTATGAATGTTAACGATTTCAAGAGACGAACAAAGTAATTCTTGGCAATTATAAGAAAAGATGAAATAAATTTTCGAGCCTTTACGCTGCTGCATCAACGTTGTTCAGAACTTCTTCAGGGGATGATGATGATGATGCATCTTGGAGATCTTCAGAAGTTTCATCAGACGGCTGAGATTCATGCTTAGCAGCAGCCTGCAAAACACGGCTTCGAACATCTGAGGAAGAAGGTGAAGTTGGGAGGCCAACACCATTTGTCTCAAGTTTTCCTGCAGCCCATGAGAAACCCTGAGCCCCGAGCCTCACAGGTGCAAGCAACAGGCTTTAAAGAGAATGAAGAAATAATCTTTGTTATTACAGAACAGAGGTTTCGCTGGGTTTTTCTTTTAAAAGGAAGAAGGGCACAGTGATGGCCTTTTATACCTGACATCTTGTTTGAAGTCTTCGGAGTCATTATATGAAGAAAGTCGTCCGTATATAGTCTGCATAATGTCTGAGACTTGAGAAACAAAATGAAGAAACGAGATTTGACGTGTAAAGCTTTAAAGTTAGTACATGGAAGTAGCATATAAAATACCTGACCGATGCCAATGACAGCTATGAGTTGCAGTGTTGCCTCCCACTCTGCGAGAGACAACATAGTAATCATGTTACTACAGAGTTGAAAGTGAAGAACTTGGTGTTGTAGTGAGAAAGAGAGATTCTAAAGGGAAATGACAAAGAGTTAACGCACCAAACAATGCATACAATGCTGCGAAAAACCCCTACATAGATCGCTTTGTGTTAGTCAGGATGTGATTAATATTTTCTGGAAAAAGAAATATAGAACTCATGGCATACCACACCAACTCCAACTATTTGCAATGGGGAAGGATTTAGTTCCTCAAGAATCGCCTCAGCTTCCTGAAAAGCATTTAGGATGTTTAGCTTATTGATAAAATGATTTGAGAGTAGTTTTGTTTTCATCCGAAGCAATAGTCCTACAAGAATTGTGTTCATATAGTAACACCGATAGTAAAGCTGCTTAATAAAGTCCGATTATAGCCCGACGCGCTGCTTCAATGGCTCGATATGAAAAACAGAGAGAAACAGTGATAGATACCTCGTTGAGGATGGAGAGAGTTGTCTCAGGTTTCAGCTCTTTCACACGAAGACCTTCCTTAACCCATGATCTAAACCCACCTTGCACCAAGTATGGATTCTGTCACATTATATGAAGCCAAAGGAGAGCTTATTTTGAATGTCTTAAGGTCACTAATTTTACTCAAAGTGAATTAGACCCGAATTACTTGCCTTGATCCCAACTTTTCTCAAGGCTCTTGCAATGCCTTTAGAACGAGTTCCATCAGCATCCATGACAATAACCTTGGACCTGTCCTATAAGTGGCAGGTAAGCAAAATTTGTGAGATGTCAGCATACTTTAGGAACAGAAGCTCCATCAATGGACTGCTTGGGAAACACAAAACCATAGTAAGTTACGCAAGTGGCATACCTGAACTGCTTTCAAGTTCTTGATGATAACTGCTGTCAAGAAATCATCGAATTCACTTCCCCCCTTCAGTAGCCGTTTAACAGCACCATCAACCTTGACATAAATAAAAAAATGAGCCATAAAAACGTGAAGAAAGGAAGGTTTTATTTTGATTGCTTATTTCACTGTTTAATCATGTTTTGTGACAGTTATTGCTGAAACTTTGTTATGTTCATATATTACATCAGTGGAGTATCTATATTCAGTATGGTCAACAACAATGTGGATGCTGAAACCAACCTCAGGCAGTGTCACACTAGAATATCGAAAGCGAGCTGCTCTCCGCAAATCAGGGATTCCATCTTTCTCTCTCAAAGCCTACAAGATGAACATTTTAATTTCAAGTGTAAGTCCTTGATAAACATAATGCGAAAGAAACAGCCAAATTGTAAAGAGTTTTGAAAAGATAAATATCATGAAATGGAACTCGTTGGAAACTTAAGAGCGTCTTACTTCAGGCCTGACATCTACGAGCACTGGTTTTTCTCTTGATGTTAAAAGCTCCAGAGTTGAATTTGGAGACAAATCTCCAGCATATCCACCATATGTCCAAACCCGATATAGAACCCTGCAAATATCTGGTGGAAAATATAAACTCTTCTACACTACATTGTTCTTCTCTCAATAGAGGCAAGCATAAATATCCATCCAGGGTAAGAAAATCCGTGTACCAAAAGGTTCCAGTGGTGCCTACGAAGAGAAAAAGGTGAATAATTGGGTCATCTGGATTCAAGCCCAAATTTCTCTCCAAACCTTCAATGGCAACATATACCTGTTTATCATGATGCTGTTAGAAACATGTAGTCCCTAAAGAATTACTTTTCTTTTACGAAAAATACGAATGGAACCTTAAGTATATAAGACAAAGCACCTGCTGCAACAGATCTCCCACGGGCTTCAAGACTTTTAGAGCAACATCTTCTGATGAGTTAAGCGCACCCTTAACATCTGGAGGAAGTAATTCCTTTGCTGACCCATAAGAGTACACAACAAAAGAAAATCCATTCGTTAAAGAACCCTCTGCAATACTAAGTGATTGCCTCAACAGATCAATGACAATAAAAGCTGCTTTGTTTGAAGCTTCCTTCCAGCCAGTAGAGAAGCTTGAAAACTTGTCACCAGCTATATCTCCTGTTTGGTCTAGTGTAGAAAATGCACTGTTAAATGCATTATCTACAACTTCAGAAGCATTCTTTGTAATGGATGTCACAGACGAAGAGAAGGAATCCAAAGTGTTCTTTACAGCATTTTCTCCTTGGTTTAGTGAAGAGCTGAAGGACTCCTTGACACCAGAAGAAAAGTCATCAAAGCTAGCTTTCACATCAGGAAGTGATACTGGATTGAGATCTAGAGTATCCGGAAGAGAGACAGAACTATTCGGAGATATATCAACAATCGATTTGGTTCCCGTTTCAACCGAGTCTATAAGGCTACTGGTCTCTTCGGTTAATGTCTCAGCAGACAGGCTTTCAACAGGGGAAACATCTGCTGCATTTTCTACATATGTCAAACCCCCATCACCTGCCATAACAGCTTTTCTCATGTCATAAACCATGTAATTTATTTTGTTCAACTCATTCTGGCACAAACTTCTAAATGTGGATACTGGTTGTTCTGTGTTTTTGATAGTACCGGTGAAGAAACTCCCAGTGGCTTGAGTTAAGAAACTCTTCTGAAGGTGGTGCGTTCCACTAGAGATACCAAAGAAGGCGTTATCAACAGAACTGCATCTGTAAATGGACTCTCTCCTGAAGGAAGAACAGCCTCGCCAAGTTCCAGGAAATAAAATCTGCAGAAACAATTTGTTATAAGATACTTGTCCATGCAAATGAATTCAAAACCGTAGTTCTCAAAACATATATAAAAAGCATAGTCACCACAGCCCAAACAAACCATATAATCCCTGAAAAATTCATTCTTTTGTCTACCATTCACGTTATCCGATTCCAATTTTACAAAGAAAAAATCTCACCTGTGAATGGTAATGGCAGCTTGTGGCGGAGCACAGGGGAAACATTTTGGTCAGTCCTGGATTCTTATAGCAGCAATCTCATAGCTTTCCCAACATACCGGAAAAGGAGACAGAGAATGGATTTTAGAATAAAGAACGTTCCAAGGAAACAAACAGAAAGGGTCATAAAAATCAGAGACCAAGAAGAAACAGTGATTAAACAAAGAAGATACAGACACAAAAACTCCAGCAGCAGATTTTAAAATTAAAATAATGGGTTTAGTCTGAAACATGCAACAAGAATACTCATTATCCAATTATCCAGTCTACGCATATTGGGAACCTTGAAGAAAGAAACTTTAGCGATAATCAAAATCAACAGAAGAAACTTAAAGAGAGATCAAATGCAGTAAATTGAACCTACCTGGTCAAGGTCGACGATGATGGAGTCTCATGAGAATAGTGGACTGGGCTAGGTGAAAGCTGTAATGCTGTTTGTGTTGAAAAAGATGAAAGAGATTGTGTCGCAATTTGGATTGGGTGGAGGAAGATAAGCGAAGAGATTCGTGTGGCTTGTCAGAGCCGTTGTTTCATCATCTCTCTATTTATTTTGTCTTTTATGTGTGATTGGTTCAATCAACTAAATTTTGAAACAAATGGGGGCAATGTCGAAGTTATGTAAAATCTATACTCTTTTTCACAAATCATTAACACATTTTACACGTGTCGAAATACAATTGTTTCTTTTCTGTGAGTTGAGTAACAGCAGATTTGGTCCTCCACTGCACCTGTTCGTCTATGACTTCGTGAATTTTGCATCTGATCATCGCTGCAACTTGATGCTTCCGTCCACGGTGAGTTCCTTCTCTTTTAACTTATGATTCGATTCGAATTTACTTCTCTTAGAATATGAGTTTTCGATTTGCGTATATTATTTTGCTATTTTCAGAAGTCTTAGATCTCTTCTTGTACCCAATTTTTTCTGATCCTTGGAACATTCTTCTCTGTGATATTAGAAATAGTTTTTGAGTATAAAAACTAAGTATTCTGCATTTTGGGATTTAATTGCTATTTTATCTCTGAATGTCAAGTGAAGAGAGTTCCTCATTTCATTTGCTTTTGTTAGATTGTTAGTTCCATATTGATATCAAAGAGAGCACCTGCTCGGCTTGGTCCTGTGTTCAGATGGATCTGCATCCACCAGGTCACTTCTCTTTTGTGATTTTGTTTTTGAAGATCTCTAGGTGTTTGTAATCATTTTGGTTGACTTATTTCTTATCTTCTTGCATTAGGTGGTTCAAAAAATACTTCTATAGTTGTTGTCACCTTGGAATCTGGTGAAGCCTATGTCATAGCGACTCTGTTATCTAAGACTGGTACTCATGTTATCTTTATCGATCCTACCACTGGTATCCTGCGCTTCAATGGGAAGCCTGGTCTTGATAATTTTAAGTCAGAGCGTGAAGCCCTAGATTTTATCACGAATGGATCAAGAGGAGGTGTTAGAAGCTCAATTTATGGCAGGGCAATACTTGGTTATGCTGTGTTGGGGAGCTTTGGGATGCTTCTAGTTGCAACCAGGCTTACTTCAAGTATTCCAGATTTGCCTGGTGGAGGATGTGTATATACAGTGGCTGAGAGTCAGTGGGTCAAAATACCACTTTACAATCCACAGCCTCAAGGGAAAGGTGAAATCAAGAATATTCAGGAATTCACAGAGCTTGACATCGACGGGAAGCACTATTTCTGTGACTCTAGGGACATTACTCGCCCCTTCCCAAGCCATATGCTAGTGCAAACCCCTGATGATGAATTCGTTTGGAATAGATGGTTATCTGTACCTTTTAAGAATATTGGTCTGCCTGAGCTCTGTGTCATTCTTCTGCAGGTTTGTCCTCCATTAGTGAACTTATGATGGTTGATCAACCTAGCCGATTTTGATTTTGATGTGAAGTTTCAAAAGCATCTGAATTGAGTTTCTAAGATGATGTGACGCAGTCTCATGTCTTCTTATTTGATGTTAATTATAGGGGTTTGCAGAATATCGACCTTTTGGGAGTTCAGGTCAGCTAGAAGGGATTGTTGCTTTAATGGCCCGCCGTAGCAGACTGCATCCAGGGACTCGTTATCTAGCTAGGGGAATCAATTCATGTTCTGGCACAGGTGAGATGCTCTTAAAATTCTCCTCTTTCTTACATTTTTCTGTTGTTTGGACGTCTATCAGTTTTCTATGCCTAAAACTCTGGGTATTTGTATGAATAATTATTTTCAATGTAATCCTGAAAAGCAATGGCTGTCTGGTAGAAAGGTATACATTTCATGAAAGTGTGGCTGTGGATTTGACTAGGGCCTAATTTCAGAGGTATATGTTTAGTGCAGGTAACGAGATTGAGTGTGAGCAGCTTGTATGGACACCTAAAAGGCAGGGTCAGAGCATTGCTTTTAACTCGTACATTTGGCGACGTGGCACCATACCAATATGGTGGGGTGCAGAACTGAAGATGACTGCGGCAGAAGCAGAAATTTATGTGGCTGATAGGGATCCATATAAAGGAAGCACTGAGTATTACCAAAGGTTAAGCAATCGATATGATACTAGGAATCTAGATGCACCAGTTGGGGAAAACCAGAAGCAAAAGGCTTTTGTTCCAATTGTGTGCATTAACTTGCTAAGAAGTGGAGAAGGGAAATCAGAATCTATCTTAGTACAACATTTTGAAGAATCAATGAACTTTATTAGATCCAGCGGAAAGCTTCCTTATACTCGTGTTCACCTAATAAATTATGATTGGCATGCCAGTGTGAAATTAAAGGGGGAACAACAAACAATTGAAGGACTATGGGTGCATCTAAAATCATCCACCATGGCAATAGGAATTTCTGAAGGTGACTATTTGCCTTCACGACAAAGACTGAAAGATTGCAGAGGTGAGGTGATATGTATTGATGACATTGAAGGTGGCTTCTGTTTGAGAGCTCATCAAAATGGGGTGATACGCTTCAACTGCGCTGATTCTTTGGACCGAACAAATGCAGCTAGTTTCTTCGGTGGTCTTCAAGTATTTGTGGAGCAATGTAGAAGGCTGGGAATATCACTTGATACTGATCTTGGATATGGTTATAATTCTGTTAATAATTATGAGGGATATAATGCTCCTCTTCCACCGGGATGGGAAAAAAGAGCTGATGCTGTAACTGGAAAATCGTATTATATAGATCACAATACTAAGACAACAACATGGAGTCATCCATGTCCTGACAAACCATGGAAGAGACTTGACATGAAATTTGAGGAGTTCAAGAGATCAACTATCTTATCTCCTGTGTCTGAGCTTGCAGATCTTTTTCTGCAACAAGGTGATATCCATGCTACCCTCTATACTGGCTCAAAAGCTATGCACAGCCAAATTCTCAACATCTTCAGTGAAGAATCAGGAGCATTTAAACAGTTTTCTGCAGCACAGAAAAACATGAAAATTACATTACAGAGAAGATATAAAAATGCAATGGTTGATAGTTCACGGCAAAAGCAGCTGGAGATGTTTCTGGGAATGAGGCTTTTTAAGCATCTTCCGTCAATTCCTGTCCAGCCTTTACATGTAAGCAAATTGGCACAATTTCAGTAAACTTCTTCCCATCTTACAGCTCACCTTTTCCATGTATATAAACTGCCCCAAAGTATGAATCACATTTTCTCGTGTAGATAGGCTTTGTTTCATGTTGGACAGATGCTCTTTGTTTCTAATTTTTTTTGTAAAAATATGATTCCTAAAATAATAACTTCTTCGTAGATGTGTAAAGTCTACAATTTGTTGCTTTCTAAATTCCCGTCTATTGCTCACTACAACAATATTCATGTCAGGTACTTTCTCGACCATGTGGTTTCTTCCTGAAACCTGTACCTAGCATTTCCAAACCTTCCAATGATGGGTCTAGTCTGCTGAGTATCAAGAGGAAGGACATAACTTGGGTACCTCCACTTGGATATAACACTACCTCTTAGTTCTCTTTACTTGAAGCTTGAGCTAAAAGTTTCCCTGCTTCTTATATATTTTTGCAGTTATGTCCACCAGCTGCAGATGTTGTGGAACTATTTATCTATCTCAGTGAGCCTTGCCATGTATGTCAACTTCTACTGACCATATCCCACGGTGCGGATGATTTGACATGTCCATCCACTGTGGACGTGAAAACTGGACGCCACATAGAGGACCTTAAATTAGTTGTTGAGGTTGTCTCTCGTTTAGGTCTTGTCCCTTTTCTTATATTGTTTAGAGGAGAGCATGTAGACTATCATGCAAGTTAGTTCAACTGGATTACCGATTGCCTGTAATTATGTTTTGTGGACAGGGTGCTTCAATACCACGCTGTGCAAATGGTACAAATCTTCTGATACCCTTACCAGGGCCAGTTAGCTCTGAGGATATGGCTGTTACTGGAGCTGGTGCACGTCTTCACGAAAAGGATACATCAAGTCTTTCACTGCTGTATGATTTTGAAGAACTGGAAGGGCAGTTGGATTTCTTAACCCGTGTCGTTGCTGTTACATTTTATCCAGCTGGTTCTGTTAGCATTCCTATGACTCTTGGTCAGGTACTTGTAATTTCTAAACTGTGAATTATTGGTTTATCAACTTCATCATGCTCTGAACTAGTTAAAGTTTGTGAATAGCCATCATCAAAAGAGGAACAGTTTAAAACAACCAGTTTTTCTGCATTGTGTTTCTGCTGCAGATGGAAGTCCTCGGAATTTCTCTTCCATGGAGAGGAATGTTTACTGGCGAATGTACTGGAGTCAGATTAGCTGAACTTGCTAGGAAACCAGATGAAGATGAAATTACTTTTTCATCTTGTTCTGACTTGAATCCGTTTGCTGCAAAATCTTTACAGACTGAAACTGTGTCCACACCAGTACAACAGAAAGATCCTTTCCCCGGTAATCTGCTTGACCTTTTGACAGGAGAAGTCTCTTCTTCTGACCCCTTCCCACAACCAGCCGTGGAATGTGTTCTAAGTGGAGGGAATGACATGCTTGATTTCTTAGACCAATCAGTTGTTGAATATCGTAGCTCTGAATCTATTCCCGGCGGTTCTTGCCCACAAGATAAAAGGCCTAAGGAAAATGGTGCTCACATGTACTTGAATTGTATAAAGTCACTTGCGGGTCCAAACATGGTATGTTACTTCATCCTTATTAAATTGAACTTGAAGAGGGAAATTGGTATCTGGAGATGCAACTAATTCTTGTCACAAATTATTTCTGATTGTATGATTCTTTTCTTGGTTTAGCTATTCTTTTAAGTTTTAACATGTTATCTTTCTTCTTAAAGTACCATTCTATATGTAAACTTAGTTCCTGTACGTCTGATATGATACAGGGAAAGAAGCTTGAGTTTGTAGAAGCTATGAAGCTGGAAATTGAACGGCTACGTCTAAATATTTCTGCAGCAGAAAGAGATAGGGCACTGTTATCAATTGGAATTGATCCTGCTACCATCAATCCAAACTCTTCCCATGACGAGTTATATATTGAAAGATTGTGCAGAATGGCAAATGGACTTGCAGTTCTGGGCCAGGCTTATCTTGAAGATAAAATTATAGCTTCGATTGGTCTAGGGAAGCTGGAAAATAATGTGATAGATTTCTGGAACATAACCAGAATTGGGGAGGGTTGTGATGGTGGAAATTGTCAAGTCCGAGCCGAGGCCAATAAAGGTCCAGTTGGGTCTTGTACCAAGAGTTCAGGAGGAGAGTCTGGCTCAGTGTTCCTGTGTTTCCAGTGTATGAAAAAAGCTTGCAAGTTTTGTTGTGCTGGAAAGGGAGCTCTTCTGCTTTCGAAGTCCTACTCCAGGGACACTACGAATGGAGGTGGAAGTCTCACAGATGGCGCTGCTACTTTAATAGGTTCAAATCATTACATCTGTAAAAGATGCTGCAGCTCGATAGTGCTTGAAGTCTTGATTGTAGATTATGTAAGGGTCTTGGTCAGCTTGCGAAGAAGTGGCCGTGTTGATAAAGCTGGTCGGGAAGCTCTGAATGAGGTATTTGGATCTAACATTGCCAATCATCTTAATGTTAGAGTTCAACCTTCTAATCGAGAAGACCTGAATTTCCTTCGTCAAATTCTGGGTCAAGAGGAGTCACTTGCTGAGTTCCCATATGCAAGCTTCTTCCATAAGGTGATTTGCTTCTTGTATGTTTTAAAATTAGTAATATCACTTCATTATCTTTGAAAAGGGCTGCTATATGATTCTCAATCCTCCTTTCTCTCATTTGGATGCTTGCATAATACAATGTAGGTCGAAACTGGGACTGATTCAGCACCATTTTCCTCGTTGCTCACCCCTCTGAATCTGGCTTCATGTAATGCCTACTGGAAAGCTCCTCCTTCTGCAAACTCTGTTGAAGCTGTCATAATTCTCAATAGCCTTTCAGATGTCAGCAATGTAATTCTACTCGTTAGTCCATGTGGTTACTCTGATGCTGATGCTCCTACCGTAAGTTTGATATCTTCAGTTGAATTCTTGTTAACCCATGCCATAACTTACGTGATAATGCTGCCACAATAATGGCATGATTGTTCATTGCAGATCCAAATTTGGGCGAGCAGCGACCTAAATAAGGAAGCAGGGACTCTGATGGGAAATTGGGATGTACAGTCCTTTGTTAGATCTTCGCCTGAACTGTATGGTCCAGAAAAGTCTGGTAGAGATAGTAGAGCACCTAGGCATATAAAATTTGCTTTCAAGAATCCTGTACGCTGCCGCATTATATGGATAACACTACGTCTTCCTGGGCTTGGATCTAGCTCAGTTAGTTTGGACAAAAACATTAATCTCTTATCTTTGGATGAGAACCCATTTGCTCCGATTCCTCAACGTGCCTCGTTTGGAGCAACCATTGAGAATGATCCATGTCTTCATGCAAAACGCATCTTGGTCACTGGAAACACCGTGAGAGACAAAACGCTTGCATCATTACAAAGTGTTGAGAGCATAAGCGTAAGAAACTGGCTGGACAGAGCCCCACGTTTGAATAGGTTCCTGGTTAGTACCTTATAAAACTACTTGTTCTTTCGCCTTTTCCCATGGCATTTCCTTTATTGTGTTTTATATCTTCCAGATACCACTCGAGGCTGAGAGACCATTGGAGAATGATCTGGTCTTGGAACTTTATCTCCAACCTGCTTCACCTTTAGCTGCTGGATTTCGTTTAGAGGCTTTTAACGCTATAAGGCCTCGTGTGACCCACTCGCCTTCTTCAGATATAGTTGACCTTTGGGATCCGGCAAGTATCATAATGGAAGATCGACATGTCTCTCCAGCCGTATTGTATATACAAGTATCTGTTCTTCAGGTATCTATCTCTTCTCCTCCCCTGGTTTTATAATCCTCAGAAACCGAAATTTTCTAATATGTGGATCCAAAAAATGTCGGTACAGGAACAGTACAAAATGGTGACAATTGCGGAATACAGATTGCCTGAGGCGAGAGTTGGAACTCAGATGTACTTCGACTTCCCCAAACAGATTCAAACACGCAGAGTATCGTTTAAGCTGCTTGGAGATGTAGCAGCTTTTGTAGATGATCCTGCAGAGACTGATGATTTGAGTGGTCGGGCATCTCCTTTTGCTGCAGGACTGTCTTTAGCAAACAGAATCAAGCTATATTACTATGCTGATCCTTATGAGGTAGGCAAATGGGCTAGCCTATCTGCTGCCTGATATACTACTTGCTTCAATCTCACACTTTTGCTGGTCTTGGGATTTTTGTTTTCCTTTTCTGCTAAAACTAGTTTGTAATGAATATTTGGAAATGATCAGATTATTAGCTTTACTCTAATGGGAAAGTTGTAAGTGTGATTTTCCACTAAATTTTCAAACTTTTGATTAGCTGATGGAGAATGCAAAATCTGGAATCGTTTCTCTACGCATGTCAGAAAGCTTTTCTTATAACTCAAGCTTGTGTTTTTCCTTTTATTTTACTCGATTGCTTTTATCATCTTTTGATATTGTTTTGCCGCCGATTCCCTCCGCCGCATTGGCTTTAGAAACGTTAATTTTTTTTTTTTGCCTTGACATCTCCGATCCTTCTTCCATCGGCTCCTTCGCCTCCTGGTTCAGAAGCCCTAGAATAAGACAGAATCCTAGAAACGAGGACCTTAACCAATGAACAAATCTAGATTTGGTTCAGCTCGATTAACACTTTACAGCCAATTATAAAACTGATAATAATTATTTCAATTTATATAAATTCATTATTTTAAAATTTGGAGGGTCCAGGCCCATGTAGTAATGATATAAGGCCTTTTGGCCCAATTTACAAACTCAACCTTTTTTAGGGCTCCTCCTCCTCCTCATCCTTCTGCAGCCGCTTCTGATTCTTCTATATAAATCAGTAAAGGCGAAGGCTCTCAGAATCAATCAATTCTAAGTCATACTTACTTTCGTCTCTTGTAGGGTTTACGTCTAATTAGTTTTTTTTTTTTAAATTGTGCCTCGAAGTCTATGATAAAATTTGTTTTAAAGAAAGCCAATTTGCAGAGCAATGGCGTCAAAATAAATATGGCGTGAGTTGCCTTGAAGGTTGGCAATAACAAAAAGCGATTCTCCGTGCCTATCAAGTTTTGTAATGTTGATCCTGGCCTCGAACAAGTCGCTACATTTATTATTTTTTACCAAATCCGAATCTCGTTTTTTTTCCTCCGACGCACGAAGAGTCTTGGTCATTTTCTTTTCAAAGATATGAATATATTTACGTGTTTCAAATATGTTTTCCCATTTAATTCAATCTGTTGAGATTCATTAGGCTATTCTATACCCAGGATTTTATGGTTTCCTATACTATTTGTCAAAACTAGCCTGAATTTTTAATTCAAACTGGAATTTTAATTTAAGCCTGAACGGATTTTAACATAAAACATTGTGAAGGACTTAGTGTCAAAGTACAATATCTAATTATAGGGAAAGAATATCTTTTGAGGTTTTTTTCGAGATAATTATAGTCATTGCCCATGGAAAAATTAGCTCTTAATATTATTTATTTCCTAAAGTGTAAATCTTGTTCATTCTCTTCTAACATAGTATTTGCTGATTTTTTTTAATCAGCTGTCAAACCAAAATGGTAATAGTTGTTTTGAAACTTTTTATACCCAATTAAAATTGCAAATTTCATAAGAGAGATTACCTACAATGAATCGTAAATAATAAAGGATCAGATATCAAATTATTTATTTAAAATGAGATCAGAATACTGAATTATTATTATAAAAAGGTTTGTAGGAAACTTTGTAGTCCAAATCTTACAATAGTCTTTGTGATGCTGATGTGCCACTACAAACGAAATAATCAGTTTTATTTTGTAAACGTAATGCATTCAGCGTCCATGGGAGACGAAAGAGTCTGTAAACGCCAATGAACCCAATGAATTCACATCTAGTAGTACTTCCATTGATGTCTCAGGCCATCCTTTAAATTTCTCAGCCCTTACAATATCAAGAAGATTATCAGGAAGCTGTGAGACGCCATTCAAAATCCGCATAACCGCACTCATTGCTGGTCTTATCGATGCAGCTTGATGTGTACACAATATCCCGAGCTTCAAAACAAGTTCAAGTTGTCCCCTATTCTGTTCTTGACTAATACTTTCTTCTGTTGCATCGAAAATTTTCCCATTTTCCCAAAGCTCTAAGATCCATTCCACAAGAACTTGTTCATTTTCTGCTACACGTCGCTCAATCAACCTTCTCCCACACACTACTTCAAGCATAACCATCCCAAAGGCGTAAACATCTGTGCTTGTAGTTGCTCTTCCTGTTCTTAGAAACTCTGGTGCCATGTACCCGAATGTTCCCGCCACTTTAGATGTCTCAGGATCAAATCCCTGATCGTACAGCTTCGCCAGTCCGAAATCTCCGAGCCTCGCATTCATTTCATGGTCAAGTAGTACGTTAGCCGGTTTGATATCTCGATGTATGATGACTTGTAGCCATTCTTGATGCAAGTGTAGTAGAGCAGATGCAACATCTTTAATGATCTTGAAGCGTTGTTCCCAAGTGAGCCGTTCTTGATTCTCGTTACGGTTTATATACTTGTCAAGGCTTCCATTAGGCATAAAGTCATAAACCAAGTATAGATTCTCTTTATGCCTACAATATCCCAAAAGCCTCACTAAATTCGAATGCCTGAGACGGCCAATGGTCGATATCTCGGCTAGAAACTCACTCATCCCTTGCCTTGAATCATGAGAAGTCCGCTTCACAGCTATTTCTGCGTTAGACCCTGGAAGTGTTCCTTTATAGACTTGACCAAAACCTCCTTTCCCAAGAAGTTGTTTCTCCTTGAAACCCTTTGTAGCATTGAAAAGCTCCTTATAAGCAAACCTATGAGGTCCATATTGAATCTCCCATTCTTCAAGAACCTGCTTAACCTTCTTATGCCTCATATAGAAGATGAAACCGATCCATGAGGCAACACACGCAACGATCACAGATACTATTAAGCAGACCGCTAAAACAGTTCTTGTTCTATTTGATGCTTTCTTTGGATATGGAGGAAGGATTGGTAGTTTACCAAACTCCAATCTCGGATACACAACTTCTCCAGTAATATACCAACCCATCATGTAATGAATTGCTATAACCGATCCTGTCGATGCAGTGAATCCAAAATACATTTTCTCAAGCAAATACGGCGAGAGATCTCGGTTTAAAGACAAAAGTGGTTTCTGAGGTGGAACAGGCATCTCAGCAGGGAATAAAGTTACATTGAGCTGTTGATCTGGTTGACTATAAATAATCGAAAGCCTCATTACCTTTTTGCTGATCAAAGAAAGTTTATTAAAGTTTCCATCTTTATCATCATAATAACCAGCAGAAGCAGAGACAACAGATCTCAATCCATTAATGTTAATCCCAACATGATTATCATCAATATCTCCAAACTCTTCGTCTTTATGTATATCTAACTCGATAGCTATCACGTTATTCGAGGCTTTACCGTTGTTTGTTTCGTTAAAGATTCCGAGGTATTGATCAGAGGAAGCTCCGGGAAGGTTTCTTGTGGGAGAGATAACGAAAGCCATACCATGTGAGCCATGCTGGTTATGCTCAGGGACGATCGCAAAGAAGAAGTTGATTGAGAAAGATGTTGTTAGTCCTGTTGATGAGTTCTTGATGTAAAGTGGTTCGCTGTCGAAAGCTTGACCATATGTATGTTTTGTTGTGTTGGTTAAAGTGAAGTAACCGTTGAAACCGATTCCCACAGATCCTTTTGGGATGAAGTAGCCATGGGAATTGTAAAACAGAGTGAAAAACAGAGCAAGAATTGCTTGAAAGAGACTATGTTCACGAGACATTGATTTTTTTTTTCTTTTTTGGTTAGTGGGGAATAATTATAATCTTAGGTGAGATTATCATCTCTTGAATATTCAGATGAAACATTGTAGTAGTTGACTTTCATTGCATTAAGAGAAATTTTGGTCAAATTTTGCAACAAAGAATTTTTGAGGATCAATAATAATTCATTGGGGAGTAACGGTGTGAAAGCATCAAAGCAATTGACAAAAAAAAAAAAACAAATCAATTTTACAACTATAGCTTTGACCATTTAGACTACAAATATGATTTCTTTACGTTTTTATCGGGAAAATGATGATACATGTACCAATCTATCATCAGATTGACTACTAGTTTTTCTTACAATTTTAATATATATATATATATATACACTCTAACAACATCTCGTAGAACATTACGTATCAAAAGTCTTCAACTTTCTAGAATCTTTGCTACATAGGATAATTCATCCCCATTGAGTTGGATATAAATAAGTAACATTTATTGCAAATTTACAACATGTGTATGACGTATTGATTCAATTTGATATAGTTTAAAAAGTTAACCTACAGATAAAATTAATTTGTTGTTTTTATTCTAAATTTGAAAGTAAAAAATCACAACATTGAAAAATGAATTGTAGAGATAATTTGGTGCAGCTAAACAGAAAAAAGAAGTAAAACTATTTGTGATTTGTTTTAAAGTTTAATTATACTAATTACAAGAATTTTGTTGTTATGAGCCCAAAAAACAATGTTGTAGTCCGGCCCAAAAGAAACGTTTAAAGTGTGTTGTTTGGCCCAAACGCAAACTGTATGCATTTCCGAAAATAACCTTTAGTTCTGGAATCGTTCAAACGATTGCAGAGAAAAGAGAGTTCTATTAATATCTAGAGCCGTGAAAGTTCTTAACCCCGTATAATAAAAATGGTAGACCATACATATTCTTGAAATCTAGAAAACTCTACCGAGAAACAATCATTTTCATCAATCATTTTGGTTAAATCTCTAATTCTTACAGATAGGGCTGTCAAGTTACAGAGTTGCAATCTAAAAATGGTTGGAAACAGTTGAAAGAAGATCACAGTGTTCAATGCAAATCCCCTGCTTTGGTTGTTTACTCTTATTTTTAGTATGTTACATCTGTAAACTCGTAATCCAGATCACAAACATCACTCAAAATCATCATCACTCATATGACTGAAGTAAGATAATCAAATCAAAGAAAAGGAACAATCAACCGAGAAAGATAAAAAAAAAAAAAAAGAGTCAATAGTTGCAATTCACGCAAATCTGTTAAAAGTCTTCCTCCCAATTGATGCAGGCATCGAAAAAGTGGAATCAATACTCATATTTCCTACGGATTTGAGTGTCTTATGCTTCTCAAGCACAACAGCACCAGAAGTAGAAGAACCTGAACCCTTGTTGTTACTCATGAACAGTGATCCTTTGTTCCATTTGAACGAACCAAGAGGGAACGAACTCCGTCTTTTTTCATTACTGGCTGTGATCGGAGTATGGTCCATTCTATCTTTTGGATTACTGATTGCTCTCAGTTTTGCTTTAGCTGAGACAGTTGGAGCCATGTAGCTTGGAGCTGAGAATGGAGGGCAGCTTGTGAGGCTATCATCATCTTTAAAAGGATAATCTTGTGTTGATCTTCCTCCTCCTCGGGAATATCTTGGGACGCTACTGTATGGTTGCGGAGTACGAATGGGTCTAGATGGAGTAACGAATGTGGATCTTGATGAATTGGGTGTGGAAACGTCAAAACTGTTGTTGAGCCTGAAGTGGTTTTGGTTGCTAGGCTGAGGACTCGGGTTCGGTCGTGTTGGTGTTAACCTGAAAGGTTGGCTTTGGTTCTTTTTCCGGTCTACCCAGTTCCACCAAAGTGGAAACCCACTTGTTCGAATGTCCGGAGCAGATTTGGGACTGTTTTTCCATAACTAAACAAAGACAGAGAAAGATGTTGGCCAAAACCAGAGATTTTTGGTGAGTTTAGAAGAAGGAGATGTGAATGTCTACCTGGTGAAAATAAGCATAGGCCGTAGATCTTTCTCTTTTGATCATTGCATCAATCCTCCTATGGAGCCTCGCATCTTTTTCTTCTTTTGTCAGCACGCTATTGTCCCAATCCTCAGACTGTGGGAAAGAACAAGAAATGTCAAAATGATTCCAACTGAGATAACTTTAGTCTTGGAAACCAGAGATTCATGAGAATACTTACCGTACGGCTAGAGACTAATTTGGTGTCATCTTTCTCATTCCTAGCTCGGTTTTCTAGCATTTGGATGCGACGTGATTGGACTTGTGTTTGGACTCGGACTAAAAGCTGCATATACTTCATAGCATTCATCGTTTGACGCTTCACGCTGTGTCCTCTCACCACTCCTTGAAGCCTGACAAGACCTTTCAAAGCTCTAAAACTTATCCGTGCCTACAAACAAGTTTCCATCTCCTAAATTATGGATGCAACTGTTTGATCAGTGGTGACAACAAAAATCAAGAATGTTTTACATTACCATGTAACCTCTAAAAGCTGCTTGAATCTTTGTAGCTGCAACATTTTTTACAAATAGAGTTGGCTCTGGTCTATACACAAACTCACGTCGCTGTACAATCTGGGGCGAAACCGCCCTTGGAGAAGGAAGCTTTGGAGGAGGGGGCTTCGGAGAAGGGGCTCCAGAGGAAACAACTCTTGGCGAAATTGGTTTAGGAGAAGAGACATATCTCTGAGAAGGCACTTTAGGAGAAGCAGGCCTAATAAAAGGAGATGGAACAGAGGCTGATGATGCCTTTGCTCTATCCGTGGGACTTGGTGGCCTAAAAACAAGGTTATGCTCTCGTTCGGCTTCGCATAAAATCTTTTCGATACTGCTAGGTTGTCTAAAAATGGGAAGAAATGAATTGGTTTCTCCATCCCTTAGCTTCTTTCCAAAACCTTTCTTCCTCTTTTCTATGTTTTCTCTCTTCCTCTCCGGTTCTTGCTTTCAAAACAGAAAATGGTATAAACTTCAATCATACTGAATTCATCATTTCAGTATAGGAAATCAAAGGTACGTTTTTAAAACTTTCTTACGTTGTTGTTGCTTAGATGCTTCTCCTTAGAATGTGGCGTAAAAGCTCTTTTGATTGCAGAAAACCAACTTCCTTTCTTCCCCATTTCTCGAACATTACTTTCCTTTTTAACTGTTAATAAAAAGAAACAGAACATTAAACATTTTTGAAGCTTTTCTTGATCCAAGCACATGCTCATAAACATTACCGCTTACAGAGTTTGATGGTGGCCAAGATTACCGCTCACAATCATGCGCAAGTTAGCATGATTGCTCTGTTTTACCAAGGATGAAGAGCTTCAACTCAAAAACTTCTGCAAGAGGAAATTGCCAGAAAACAAAGATTTGAAGTTGTTGAGCTCTCATGAAAAAGGAAAGTTTTTTTTAACTTTTCACAAATCTTGAACCGAACTCTATCGTTCTTAGTCCTTATTAGGTGAACTGATTAAACTACATTAATTGACTGGAAATATACTTGTGCTCATTGTATTAGTATTACCGATTTACGTTAAAAAAAAAAAAAAAAACCCCCAGGTATCTTAGACAAAAGATAGGCCAGAGGAACCAATAAAAACAGATTAAACACAACTCTGAAACTAAGCAGACCCAACAACAAAAGATATTATCTTTTTCTTATAACACCCTGAATAAAAAAATAATCGGGACAGTCACAAAACAACACATAAATTAACTTACCTTGATTATGGGCTTTCTCAAAGAAGTAAAGTAATAGACAAAAGCCGTTCCTAAATACACAGAGAGAAAGAAACAAAAAAAGAAGCAGCCAGAGATGAAATCAGAAAGACTATTGTCTATTAAATTTTCTTTATTTCTTCTTATTGCTTTTCTAACATTTTTGGAGCTTAAATTACTTTGAATTTGTAGAAAAGCCTGCAACTTTGATTCTGAGTCTAGCTGGTATGATGGAAGAAGTTTAATACCTTTTTCTTTCTTTCTTTTTTCTTTCTCTGACCATCTTTTGGATTAATCAAATCAACTTAATATTTTAGATTGATGGTACAGAGAGAATTAGTTGGCCACTTTCTCACTCAATGTTGTTTAACTTTACTTCATTATAAAGACAAACATTTTAAGGAAACGTAAACCTAGAAACTAATCTCGATTAAATTTGACCAAAAGCCGTTGATTTAATGATGAACTAAACCACACTTAGATGTTAGATAATCAAAGCTAGTCTCCGAAGAATCTTTATCGGTAAATGTTGAGTTATATTAGTTAAAGTTTGGACAAAAGTTACATTAGTTCAGATGTTACAAATAAATGAATAATAAATTCTGGACCAAAGCTTAAGGTTGGACCGTTTGGTGGAGGGAGGGATATTCTGTCGTATACTTATCAATGATTTCCAAAACAAAATAAAATAAAAATTTATTGTTAACAATCTCAAGAATTTTATCGTTATTACAAAAAATAGATTTTTTTTTTAATCGTAGACGAGGTTGATTCCTTGCTTATAATTAATATTGAAAATCTTACAGTGATAAATGAAAATAGTAAAAATTCATCCCAAACATAGTTCCGCCGCGTCACTTTGCTTATAAACGGTGAAATGTGTCAATGCATTCGGCACGTTTGAAAACATTTGCGAAGAATATGTTCACTGCCCCCATTAACTATGATCAATGTTAACATTTTTATCTAAAATTAATTATTTTAGTCATTTCCGATTACTTAATTAGCTGGGAAGAGGGATTACAACAAAGTTTATAATCAAAGAAAATCATGATATGACGATTATTTAAGTATTATATTTGTTTCTAAATTTTGTGGTATAATTATGGAATGAATTATAGTCTTTAGAGGAAAATATGGATCTATAAATGTGTACAAACAGGCAACATAAGGAAATATTACTGAGTCTAAATCACATGGTGTCAGTCTGTCAGATACTATAGAGATCCAAGCTTTTGAGTGCCTTTCAAGTTAAGTTAAGCCTCTAACACGTACAATACTACCATATGTTTTATACTTTTCTTACATAATTACGAGGAAAACATAATATGTACTAAAGAAAATAATACTTTAATGTTTTAGATACATGCATGCAATAATCGATATATAAATGAAGACTAGGTTACATTGAATTTTTTTAAAAAAATTAAACAAATGAAACATATATTACGCTGACACGTACACATTCATATACTGATCACAATGGAAGTAAATGATGTTGATGATTTGCAGTTGACAGTTATATTTCTAATCAAGAGAACGATTGCAGAACCAACCAGTCTTCAATCTTAAGCATCCATTTATTATTTATGAGTAGCAACAAACTATCAACAAAGATAATCAATTGATAGTTAAGGAACCAGTAACGCGTTAGCAAACTAATCGATTTTAACCGGACGACTAAAGATACAAATTAAGAAACCATTTGAATTCTGTTTAGCTTCATCCTTCATATTTTATCGAACAAAACAATTAACCTTGAATGACAATAGTTTTAAAGGTTATTTTTGGCTTTAAAAATTTTCAAAAATATAATTTACTGACATTCATGATTTGAAAAAGTATATTCCCTCAAAAATAGAGAATCTGAATTTTGATTAATTTATGTTTCTTGGTTTTCATTAAATTAATTATTATAATTATTAAAATGTTACAAAAATCATTTAAAGATATTTATAATTGTATAAATAATTATAATAATATTATTATTATAAGTTAACCAAAATCATTATTATGGTAACAAGTCAATAAACCTATCAAAATGGTATTGATACTAGACTCTTAAGTTAGCTTCAATTAAAGTTAGATATCATTTTCATTTCAAGCTTCAATCTCAAGTTTTGGTTACAAAAATAATAATTTTCAATCTTTCTCAAGTTTAATTCTACTCCATTTCAAGTTAGAAATTATACTCTTGTTTTATTTCAAGGTTCCATTTCGAAAAAGCACTCTGGAATCATTCTTGTTTCATTTCTAGCTTCATTTCAAGTTATAAATTATTCTCATAGTTCATTTCAAGCTCTATTTCAGGTTAGGTTCTGAAAATAATATCTAGGTATCAATCTCATGTTTAGTGTCTAGCTTCGTTTTAACTTATAAATTATTATCGTGTTTCTATAATACTTCTAATCGAGAACGATTGCAGAACCAACCAGAGTCTTCATTCTCAAGCATCCATCATAAAATTTCCAACTAAACAATTAAATTAACAAAACGGCAGTGGTTAATTATCTCTTAATTGATTTTTTAAACACACAATTACAAAAACAACAAAAAAATCTTCCTCTTTTTTTTTTTTTTAGTTTTTCATTGTTCTTGATTAAAAAAATCATAGATGACAAACTTGAAGATCTTCAGCAATAACCATACGAGAAAGAGGACTAGGACCAAGCTTCTTCTTCTTTCTCATATGATATCTCTTCCTCACAATCTCCATTTGATCTCTCCTTCTATTCTCCATCATCGCTTCTTCTTCCGCCGCCACGAATCTCCTCATCAA
The DNA here is from genome assembly GCA_963854855.1 of Nasturtium officinale. Lineage (NCBI taxonomy): Eukaryota > Viridiplantae > Streptophyta > Magnoliopsida > Brassicales > Brassicaceae > Nasturtium > Nasturtium officinale. Next base: position 1,170,664 of record OY978507.1, read on the forward strand.
CGCATTCTCCTTCAACGACTTCCCTCTAAATATCCTCCTCCCTGAATCCACGCTCATCCTCGCCGCCGTCTCTGTCACCACCGGAAGAGGCTTCGACGGAGGGTAACTTGAGCTTCTTCTCGGTGGGACATAATTTATAAAAACGTCGTCGTAAGGACCTATCGGAGCGCAGAGACAAACCCTAGTAAACGAATTCGCAGCTAGCTTGAGAGACGTGCATCTCCTTAGCTGATTTTGAATTTGGTGACTGGATGATTTGTTGACGCTAGGGTTTCGCAAAGGACGAATATTCTCTGTTGGCGATGATTTAGGGATTCTTCTCCAACTCGTAGCGAATCTTGCGACCGCCATAGCTCTCTGGTACCAAGGTTTTCTGTTTGCCATAACATTTTTCATATCACACTCGCACATTCTTGTTGGTGATAGACTAAAATTTTACGTTAAACCTAATTTAATCATCATTGATCAGTGTTAATTAAAATTACAAAGCGCGTAAGAGATTTGAAATTGGAGAAGCTAATCAATTTGCTCACAACTCCTAAAAATGAGGTATTTAGATTCCAAGTTTGGGGTTTTAAAGAAAAGGGGTAAAGGAAACTATATACAACTTTTTTTTCTTTTCATGTGTGACTTCAACAAGGAAACACATTAATAGTTGTTTATTTTAGGATTCTTATTCACTTACCAATTCTGGATCAGATTAACTATTTTCATTAAAATAAAACAGTTGTATTGAGACTGTAACCTTTTTATAAATAAAAATATATTCTGAAATTTAAATTTATGAATCCCAATAAAACAAAGCAGCATCTTTAGTTTATTTGGCTCATGTCTTTTTTGTATTTGACACGTATTCTGTAGTATATTTATGGTCTTTTAGAGCATCACATCTGAGATGTGGATGTCTTCACATATAAATTTAATCAAATATAGTAAATAAATGATTTTAAACTAAATAAATAGTGTCTATTAGTGTTTTAGGTTAGACAGTTTGGATCCTGAAAAGCCGAGTGTTCTTAATTTTATTTGTATTTTATAGTAAGACACTTAAGAAAAAATGGCTTAAAGCATCAACAAATAATTGGCAACAAATAAATAATTAATAATTGTAAGATATTGGGCAGAACTGTTTCAAGATTAAGCCCAATAATGGCCCTAACTTGGTTACAAGGTCTTTTTTTCTTTAAATCACCGTTGACGATGAAAAATATGCCTTTGGATTCATCAAATAATAATATAAGACATTATCTTTAATCTCTTCTAAGTAGTCTAAAACTTTTATTTTGATAAATAAGTAGTCAAAACCTTTTGAAAAATATGGGTCTGACAAAAATATAAACTAAAAAAATGTATAAATTATATAAAACCCATATGAGAATTTGATTTTCTCCGTGTTTTTTGTTTGTTTTGACAGCAATCTTTCTCTAGTTATGTACAGCAAGAATGAGAATGTGATATGGTATTTGTATTTTCTTTTAAGAGAAACCCCAAGCAGGTAGTTATGTGAGTGTATGTTAAGGATTCTGAAAATTGTATTAACAAAAAGGAAATCCAAAATTTAGTATCAAATGAGTGAGTTAATATTCATACCTTGCAGGTGAGGCCTTTGAATCTTGCATGAAACAGAAGACAAAGAGTGAGTGAGGGAATAAATTAGAGAGGGCGATAGGCAAAGGATAGAGAAGAAGATGGAGATCTTGTTCATCTGCCCAATGCCAATTTTAGAGAATTTGAGAAAGGAGAGAGAGAGAGATTGGGAGAGAGTATAAGTTAAACAAATGACTAGCTTTTTTCCTCTTTATTCCATTCTTTAAGTATTTGCTGTTTTCTTTTCTCTCTCTTGCTTTTACAGTCATAGGAGTTTTGTAGTTGTGGAAAATGGAAATAGAGTGAGAGATAAGAGATTCAAAAATTGTACAGAGAAAGTGAAGGGAATTGGTGCTTTTAATGCAATTACCATAGTCCTCATGATCCACTTTCAATGGAAACCTTCAAGGAGTTGTGATCTCTCATTACATCTCTTATTTTGCATGTTATATTCATTGATCTAAACTGAATGCTTGTTGTCTAATGATTTCATGCAGTTAAAAGATTAAAATTCTGAACCTTTTTTTGAAACCCACATAAAGACTCTAGGTTATAAGATCAATCCGAGTAAATTATTTTAATTTCTTGATTTTTAAATCTAGTTCTTATTTTTAGACACTTGGTTTGTCGTTTGATCATCCAAACATCTTATCCTTGTAATCTTATCAATCTAATGAAATATTTGAACTCTTCAGCAGTTCCATTCAATTGCGATTAGTAATATTAAGTAGAATATATGTGAATAATTAAGAAATGGATTAAGTGCTGGATTAATCATGTTAATCTCATGGGGCCATCTTCGTTTAAATGATGATTACTAAGGGCATGCATCATAGTTTGAGCATTTATTAGCTTTTGCATATTTATTACTAATATTTACACATTAGTCATAACGAACCATTTTTTTGCCCCCCAAAACACAATTTATTTGGGTAAATCACATATTCTCTCCCACTCAAAAAGTATGATTTTTTTAGTTTTTCATACCAATTAAAAAAACAATAAATGATACTTTTATTAATTACTTTTATATTATATTTCTTATTTAATACATTTATCTTTTTTTAGTATTCATTGTAAAAGGTAAAACATTAATTAGTTAATTGATTTTAAATATAAAAATGTATTAATTACATAAAGTAAATTAAACAACAAATTTATTTTTAAAGAAAAACATACATTTAGAGACGGAAATAGTATTTGGAATGTCCGATTGCAAACTTTATTTCACAAATAAGTCGGTATTTCAGTTATTTGCAAAGATTGACGTTGATTTTTTGTTTTAAAGCCAAAAATCTTGTATAGTCACAGACTCCCATGCGACATATTTTCAAAATGGTTTACTAAAACATATTAAGAAATCTAACTCTTTGGTTTGATGTTGTTAGTTAGATACGATTAGATGTCCTCATACTCTGTCTTTTTCTTTTATACTCCGTCTTTTTTCTATTCTACTAGAATTTCAATTTGAGTATACAAATCGGAAAATCGACTATATGAGAGATGGTAAACCATCTTACTTAAGTTATCAATTAATAATTTTGATGGGAAAATGTGACAATTCAGACAACTGCATGTTAAAATGTGTTTACTATTTTCATCTATAAATTTCTGATAACATTTTTTATGGCTCACTTGTGTAAAACTGATTTATTTATTTTATAGATTGGTAAAATAAATAGTGTAAACTCGCATTGCATCGCTAAGACTTATTTATTTTACCAATCTATTTGTATATAAACTGATATCTCTGATTACTTATTTTTTTATGGCTCCAATAATAGTGTAAACTCGCATTGCATCGCTAAGACTTTGGTAAGCGATTGAATTCATTAAAAAGAGAAGACATACATACTTATAGAGAAATCAAAGAAGTCATAAATCATTGTTAAATAGATAGTATAATCAATCATGATTCTCAATTTGATATCGTGGGTGGTGTTATATCAATAACCTCCAAAAAGCTGCTACGACATTATGATTGGTCCTGTTGGTTTTATGAATTAATTTAATTATTCAATGCCCAACAATTATTTAAACAAACAACTAATAAAGCTGAAATTGGAAGCTTTTTTATTTTATTTTAATCGATATTTTTCTGGGGATGATCAGAATCAGATTAATTTCCACTAGAAGTAGGGACTTTCTGATTATCACCCACCAAAGCACATGATAGGCCACCACGGCTACACACAGAATCCACCTTCACAGTTTCTCATCTCATAGTAAATAATAAATAAGTTCCAAAAATATTTGATCACAAATTCGTTAATCAGTATACAAATATTATATATCTTTTTTTGTCGGAAGATTATAATAAACTACATATTAAGGATAGGAGGTTGTATTTATTTTTATCTTTTTGTTCTTTTGTTGTTGGTTGATTTTTATTCATCAAGAAGCTGATGATGCTCATCAAATATATTACATTCTACATATAAGAATTACAGGAAGCATAAACCTTAATATGTTCTTGGAACCAGACTGAGTTTTTATAATTTGTAATAATATAAGTACAATCTAAAGCTTGATTATACACAGTTTGTATCTTCTCTCTAACTTTTCATCAACATCATAAACCAGAAAAGAAGAAAAATGGTATGAAAAACAAAGTAACATGTTCTGTAAAACACACATATTCTGCTGAAAGAAATCAAAAACTAAAAGGAATGTCCAGAAACAGGAGACTGAGATAGAAATAGTCGCTGCGACTTCAAAGAGGTGTTTCGTCTTGTGCATTGAGCTCAATGAAAGCAAAAAAAAAAACAGAATCTCTATGGTGAATTAGCGGACTCTGAGATATGCAAAGTTTCTCTGTTCATCAAAAGCTTACTGAGTTTTTTTTTCCATCAATTACTGGTTTTCAGGGTCGCTGAGATGTTTCTTGCACCAAGAACTCGCTTTACGCTCTCCACCTCTTGTCCTTTTGTTCCTAGGAACAAGCATCTCAGAAGCTAAACATGATCGAAGAACCGAATCTTCACGACTTTGTTGTACCAAAGATTTCTTTTCTTGGTTATCTTCTATTTCTTGAGTTTGTTGTAATGGTGGCACACTGGTTCCTTCTCCTTCCTCTGCTTTCCCAGCCTCTTCATGGCTACTAGTTTCCATCAAATCAGCATTCATTTCTTCAGCCACTCCGTTTCGAATGAAGATATTATCCAAAATCTGCAATTAGTCAAATCAGACAACATGGAAGAAATGTCTGAAACATAACCAAACCAAAAGGAAACTTACATCTTCACAAGAATCACCAATTTGGGGATGATGCAATGTAACATCTGCATCAGCGAAAAGACCAACAGTACTTTCAACTATGTCTGGAATATGAAACCCATCTCCATAGCTCGAAATCCCTCCTTCTGATGAGAAAACTAAATCACTAAGAACATACTCTGGGATATGCTGTGAAGAGTTATAAATTGCTCCAATGGAGATCACATCTCCTCCAGCAGAAACTGTTGGGCTAGGTGCAGAGCTTGCAGCAAGAAGGCTCAGATTCTCTGAGGAAGAGAATCTTGCTGCGTTCTTGGACATAACAACTTCAACTTGGGTTTTCAATCTATGAACTTGAGAATGTACCAGCTCAATTTTCCAGAGAAGCTCTTCTAAGACACTATCTCCTTCTCGGTGATCAAAAAGTGAGTCATCGTCATCTAAATCTACCCGGTTCTTTGAATCAATCCGCAGGTCTTTTGCAACTGCCCATGAAACAACAGATCAATACACTAAGACAATAACAATCTGGAAAAATATGAGAAATCATGGCAGTTTTTGTGAACATACCACCAAAGTCATCAACCAATGTCATTCCATCTGAGCTCAATCTCTTGGTCTCTACAAAAAAAAACCACAGCAATATATGAAGGACATTCTCAGAGCAAGACAGAGTTAGCGAGTTAATACTGTTGAAGTATATTGCAGTCACTTACCGATATAAGAAAAGAGGTTGTGAGATGCAATATATGAAGTTATATTATATGTATTCTCGACCATCTTTCGCTTTCTTCTCCTCTTTGCTGCTCTTTTTTTGTAACACGGATTTGATAAAGGCAATGACTTTATTCCCTCGCCACAAGTTTCCAACACAGACGGATCAATATTAGCTTCAAGTTTTTCTCGATCATATATTTCAAGCTCTTTTGCATATTCTAGTGCTCGAGACTCTAACTCTCTAATCCTTAACTCAGCCCACTTGGATCGCCACATCAGTGGCCTGATAAATCTCCTCCAGTGATTAGTTAGCCTTTTCTTCCTAGAAAGACACACGAAAGAGAAACTATTTAGTAATTAGATGAACATCAAGAACAGTAGACCAAGAAGGAAACAGAGAAAGATTTAGGCTGAAAACACACCTAAAATGAAAAATGCTACTAAAAGAGTCATAAGCAGGTCCTAGATCAGTTTCATCCCAATAATGAGATTCGACCGCAGCTTCTCCAGTTAGTCCATTGAACATTTCATCACTCTCAGATGCAGTGTCAGAGAAAGAGCTTGAGTACTCAGTAGCGTTTGGGTCCTCATCCGTGGAGGGTGTGTTGTTGTCATCAGATTCAACTATGTCAACATCCAATTCCTCACCACCAGAAACTGAGGTCACAGTTTCCTCACTTGTATTAGTACTTGTAAGACCATAATCTTCATGTTCTCCTCCAGGACTCTGCTCCTCTTTTGGAGCTAACTTCTCTGCATTGAATTGATTACTTTCTTGGTTGAGCTCCATAAGTGGTTCCGCAACAGTCATTACAACGGACAACACATCTCAGATTGTAACCTATAAGTTAATTCCCCGGTGATGCTCCCCAATGAAGATCCTGGAGATGAAAGACCGTAAGTACCTGTGCTACAACTTAGAGCTAATGCATATATAATTCGGACTGAGAGTAGAATACATCAAAAGATCTAAGCTTCTTGAATTTCATCACTTTCTTTTCTTTAAGACATTTGCAACCAAGCATAGAAATCTCAGGGGCAACCACAATTCTAAGGAGAATCACAATCTAAGTATTCCTTTAGTTCCGATTTGAAGATGGGTTTATCACTAGCAATCTACAAACTTTTTGAGCAACCGGGAAAAAACTAACTTCAAATCAGAAGAATTATGTTCAAATAGTCTGAATAAACATCAAAGAAACGAACCTAACTCACGACCAAGAACAGAGCTGGAGCTCACACGGCAACAACAAGACAGAAAAAAATAACAGGTAGATAAGTAAAACATGCATTTGCAAACAACTGAGCAAAGATAATGTCTAAATTATATAATGAATAAAAGTGTAGAGAGAGACAGAAAGGTGAAGAGATTACCAGAGAGAAAGAGTGAGGTGAGGTTGCGGCGAGAAGAGAGTAAGAGAGACGAAGAAGAAGGTGAAAAGGGAAAATGGAAAGGCACTTAAAAAAACGAATACTGATCAAAAGCTATTTATACTTATACTCAAAAAACCTAAACAGGGTCCTTCCCTCTCTATCTCTCCTTTCTTTTCCACGTGCCCTCTCTTTATTCGCTACTACAACCTACTTCTTTCAAAACCGGACCGATTCATTTAACTGATCTATCTTACTATTCATCATTATCCTATTTACTAGGTTTATATATCATAGTCCTTCGTTAAACTTTTTTTTATTGATTATTGTATATACAAATATTTATGATATATGTTTCTATAAAAAGGATTTTCGATTATATTATTATCTAAAGTACATAGATGTTATACTTGTTTTTTTATGTCTAATACTTTTATCCAATTTTCCTATTTTCTTTTGAGTAAACACTTTATTTTTATTTTAAATAGCAAGAAACTAAAGTTTTAACCACATTTTAGTTAGACTTGTTTGATTGAAAGGTTTAGATGGAATTTAAAAGTAATTATTAATAAAATATTTAGGGTGGACATTTCCCTAATTTCAATATTAAATTATTTTTCCCATTTTGTATTGACATTTTAAAACCAAACTTAACCCAATTAGTTAGGTTAGCTTGGTTTAGTTAAGTTTGTTTAACTTCTATTTTGATTATGAGTTGTGACTAATATTTAAGTTTCTTAGGTAAACAATATAATATTATATAGTTTGACACTTTTACTTCCACATACTAATAGTTTCTCAACCAAGTAATATTTTCTGACAAGTTATATAACTTTGTAATTTTTTTTATATTTAAAGAAGATTTTAGAAGAGGATAAAAAAAAAGTAGAAAGAAATTTTGGTTTATTTATGAAAATCATTTTTTAGTTTAAAAACGTTCATGCTTTACTGCTATTTATTACCCTCCAATTCCTCACATTGTCCTAAGACTACTCAAGCCAGTAACTGTCTACAGTTACAAGGATATATTCGTAAATTCATATACACAACTAATTTCTCAGTTTCTTCTTTATAAATCTTTTTTTTTTCTCTGTGATTTTCTTTTTTGACTCACTTCTTCTTCTTCTATACAAGGCGAAGTTTTTTCTCTCCAGAAAATGTTGATTCTCTGTCGTGTGAGTATAAATCCTTAGACCTTCTTGATCGCGTTTTTTTGGTTTCGGGAATTTGATTGATTTATTTACTCCGTTGATCGAAGAGATGGTTCAGTCAGCCGTGGAATTTCTAGTACCGTCGTCGTGGGAGATTGAGGTTGCAGTGGTGGCTTCGGTTTTTGTAATTGCTTCTTATTGGCTATTTTCTTACAGAGGTGGTGGAGATGACGATGCCGCTGGTCTGGGATTTGATCGGTCGCGTCTTATGCAGAATCCTGATTCTGGTGACGCCATGTTTGACAAAGACAAGGTTTTCATTTCTTCTTATTTTCTCTTTATCAATGGCTTTCTCAGTAGATATATCCAGAGAAATTTCGTGGGTACTTAATGAATTTTGGCTTCCTAATTTCTAAGTGGGAGTCTTTAAAAAAAAAAATCTGTGTGTGTGTTCTTCATTGAGTAATTTCCCAATTTGGTTGACTTGCTGTTTCTGCACTTATTTTTGTAGATAGGACAGTTGAGAGGAGACACTCAAACAAATGCAGCTTATATAATCAAGGTTAATGTTTGAATGTTCCCAATCTTGAGACTTGACACTGATTCTTACGCATAGATAGGACACTAACATTTCATCAATGTCGTGGTCCTTCTCCAGGTGGAACTTCTGGCTGCTAAGAATCTCATTGGTGCTAACTTAAATGGAACATCTGATCCTTATGCTATTGTTAATTGTGGATCAGAAAAGCGATTCAGGTTGTTATTAATCTTTTTTTATTTTGAACTTTTGCAAAGGAGCATGTGAGCCACTTTTTTATGTCATTTTCTTTCCTCATCTTTTACGCTGTCCTTAAGCTTCTCCCCAACAACCTCTATCCATCCAAAAAGGGGAAAACTTATATTGGTTGTTTGGTTGTTGAGTTCTTACACATTGGATTGTCTAATGTTAGCTCTGTGGTTGTTACAGTTCTATGGTCCCCGGCTCCAGGAATCCAATGTGGGGTGAAGAGTTCAATTTTCCTACAGATGAGCTTCCTGTTAAGGTTATCATCAGTTACTGCTTTAATATGCTATAGTACTAAGTGAGATGATATGGAAACTTTTTTCACTAAATTTTTTTATATACTTCTCATGTGAAGCCGATGCTTAATGTTGACATCATGTTCAACTATTGGTATCTCCTAGTATGATTTTTTTTTGCTTATATATGAGTTATTAAAGAATATTGAGCAACTGATTATTTAAACTAAGCATATCGATTCCGCTATTTCAGATGCATTATGTTTACCATATACCTTTTCTAACATTTACCACATATATTTGGCAGATCAATGTAACAATTCATGATTGGGATATCATTTGGAAAAGTACTATCCTTGGCTCAGTAACTATTAGTGTTGAACGTGAAGGCCAGATGGGTCCAGTGTGGCACTCATTAGATAGCCCATCTGGGCAGGTGTTTTTTTCCTTTGCTTCCATTTGCATATTTTTCTCTTCCTGTGTTTTAATTTAATCCTATTTTCTCTTTAGATGCTAATCCAATGTTGTTTATCAGGTTTGCCTTAACATTAATGCGATCAAACTACCTTTTAATGCTCCTAGGTAATGTGCTAGTTCTACTTCAATCTTTCTATCAGCTTGATTTATTTTGACGCGGTAGGAGGGTGCTTAATTATCTAGGTCAATGACAACTGTTAGATTCAAGTTTCATGTGTTTGTATGAGTGGGTTAACTTTTACAACATCTATAACCGTCTTTCGGCTGATGAAAGCAAAAACATGAAGTTCATTCTTCCACCTAACCATACTGCGTTTGACTGGTTTTTCATTTTCAATGGAACTTACCTGAGTATATTACTTGATAACAAGTAGCCTTTGTGGCTAAAAGTTTTGTGCAAAATGGTTTTTATTGGTAGGGCTGTAACTGGATATGCTGGAGCCTGTAGAAGAAGGGTCACGTTGGATCAGCAAGGCCCAACAATTGTACATCAAAAGCCAGGCCCTCTGCAGACGATATTTGATCTCCTTCCCGATGAGGTAACTTAACCAGTACTAAATGTATCATTTTATTAATCTCATATGAGAGTTCAGAAGTTGTGTGCCTGCGATAGGATTTCGTTTTCATGTTCAGTGGTCTGACTAGGCATCTGCAATTTCTTAGGTGGTTGAGCATAGTTATTCATGTGCCCTGGAGAGGTCATTCCTGTATCATGGTCGAATATATGTTTCTGCGTGGCACATATGTTTTCACTCCAATGTTTTCTCTAAGCAAATGAAGGTCAGTGCTTCTATGAGTTACAACATTCTGAGTTCATTGAACCAACTCTAAAATTTTCCTCCTCAATTTGCAGGTTGTTGTACCTCTGGGAGATATAGATGAGGTAGTACTCTTTTCCTGACCAGTCGAATTCCTGTTGATTTAACTGATAAGTGACTTATCATACATAAATTTTTATTATTTATCATAGATTCGTAGAAGTCAGCATGCATTGATAAACCCAGCTATAACAATCATACTACGGATGGGCGCTGGTGGACATGGTGTTCCCCCTCTTGGGACTCCTGATGGTTAGTATTATGTGTTTCCTTGGATATTTGTGATTTTATCAACCTTCATTCCTTTATTTATCTTCAGCAAATACCTGTTTGATAGTTCCTACTTTATCGGCACAAGCCAGCAAGAACGTGTTCCCATTTGATTCCTGGTGTAGCCTTTGGTCTATAGGACCAAAGCTTCTGGAAATTTTCATCTGTAGTGGTGCTTTGTTATGTTTATGTCCTGTGGAATTCCTTCTTTATTTCAGGTAGAGTGAGGTATAAATTTGCGTCGTTTTGGAACAGGAACCATACACTAAAAGCATTGCAGCGTGCAGTAAATAATTATCATGCAATGTTAGAAGTTGAAAAGAAGGTCTCTTCCTATTTTTAATTCATTTTGACATCATATACATACTTCTACCTTGTGTTTTTCTGATATTTAGTTGGTTGATAGATAAGTCAGTTAATTTTGGTTTGATTGCCTGGAATTTCAAACGTCTCAATTTTTGGTGGCTTCTTACCCTATAGGAGAGCGCAGAATCTGCCTTGCGTGCTCATAGTAGCTCTGTGAGGGGAGGTGGTAAAGTACAAGTAAAAGCTCTTGAAGAGACTGCAGCTGTACCTGTTGAGTATCAGGCTTTCATCAAGGAAGAAGTCCTTGTCGGCATCTATAATGTAAACATTTGCTTTTTCTTGCTAGTGCTATAGTTGTTTAAAGTTGTTATCCTGAAGTTTTTGCATCATTCTCTTGTATGCAGGATGTGTTTGCTAGTACACCTGAGCAATTCCTGGAGGTCTTGTTGGCTGATAATTCAACTTATACTAATGAGTACAGATCTGCGCGGAAGGATAAAAATCTCATTGTAAGTTTGGCATTACTATCTAGATCATAATTCTTTATACATGTGTTTTTTATCCGTATCTTCAGTATAGATCACCATGCATTAGACTGGACTTCTCAGGAACTTCATTGTTGTCTTTATATGATATTTCAGATTGAGCCGTGGCATACTGCTGAAGAATATGATGGTCAAGTTAGAGAGATTAAGTTCAGATCCATTTGTAATAGTCCTATGTGTCCACCAGACACTGCTGTGACGGAGTGGCAGCACGTTGTGTTATCACCAGATAAGAAAACGCTGGTATGAATGATTCATTGAATATCTTTTCATGTGGGATATAGAAGTTGTTAATGTTGTATAGGCTCTGGAGGCAAATTGAAAGAATAAAAACTCCCGTCTGATGATACTTGTATTCCACTTCTTTCAGGTTTTTGAAACTGTGCAACAGCCACATGATGTTCCTTTTGGTTCTTACTTTGAGGTATGTCTGAGATAGAGTAAACCTGGTTCATTTTTTCATCATTTGTGCAACCCATCATTCGAGTTTCATCTCAGGTCCACTGTCGATGGCGCTTGGAAGTTAAAGACGAGACTCCATCTGTTTTAGATATACGAGTCGGTATGTAATTCTCAAACTATTAATGATGTCGACTAATCAGGAAAAGTGTGTAGTTGAATAAAACGTGCAATGCACATTGGCTTCGTCAATAGGTGTACACTTCAAGAAATGGTGTTTGATGCAATCAAAGATCAAAGCAGGGGCAATCAATGAGGTTAGTTTGGTGCCCTTGTTCTAATCGAAAAACTAAAAAAGTCAGCTATTTAAGGTTTCTCTGATTCATTTTGTTTTGTTATTTTGGATACTTGATACAGTACAAGAAAGAAGTGGAAGTGATGCTTGAAGTGGCATTGTCGTATCTCAAGTCACATTCTTCCTCAAGTACCCTTGGTGATATAGAAAAGTCTGTTTTATCATCTCCAACCCCAGAAAACATGAGTTAAACCCTAATTAACCAAAATTAAGAAGAAGCTTCTCAAGTTTTCATCATCTCCAGTGAATCAAGATCATCCACAATTTTCCTTCTTTTTACATGTTAAATTTGTATATGTGATAACAGTATTTAGGATGGATACTTACAGGAGGGGTTTGTTTGATTTCTGGTACTTGTGACAAATAACAAAGAAAGAAAGAGTTTGAAGGTTCTCTAACAATTCTCTCTGTAATGGGTAAATACCAAGTAGAACAAATGTGACAATTCCAATTTGGCAAGTTTCAGCAAAAACGATGAGTTCACAGTATCATAAACTCTTGTGCAATCTCATTAATAGACTCACCGAAAGGAGAAGACAAAATTCAAACATTGCATATAAACTGCAAAAACATTTGAAGGTTAACTCTTTGTCCAAGTAGTGACAGTAGAAACAACTTGAAACAGCAATATAGAGATATCAATCAATCCTGATACTTGCAACATTTGGATACACGAGGTAGAAGAAGAAGAAGAAGAAGAAGAAGAGCTGCAAACAAGTATGTAGCAGGAAAGTGTCAGAATTTGACAGCGGTTGTCCAAGTGCCTTGAACACTGGGGTGTTTGGTGACATGTCTGGTCCTAAGTTTGACCACTTTCCTTCCGAGGGAGTTCCTGAGCCTTGTAGCATTGAGAAGAACTTGTTCAGGATCCATGTTCTTCACACAGACCACCCTTTCATTTCTATTCCCTATGAAACAAGTATGCCAATATCAACAAAACCATTATAGGCGCTTGTAATGATAAAGAAGTAAACATACTGTAAATGCCCTTCAAGTAAGGATGTTGTCCCCTTGAAAGCTCCGTTACTACTTCCAGCTGCGGATTTTTCTGTTTTAGTGCACCCAATTCTGATTCCATAAAGGCTCTGAAAATTTTACAGAGGAAAATCGAATGGCTTACAACATTGGAAACTAGGGAGACAGCGAATGGTCTAACAAAGTGATTAGAAAATCCGTTTCCGGTTCATAAGTTACAAGCCAATACAGGAAAAGTAATTGTCACACCAGATACGGTGATAGATAGATGGTAAACCAATCGGATGAATATAAAGGGATTACAAAATTTACAGGAATTGGTTACCTTATGCCTCTACTGCTACCTCCCCAATTACAGTAGCTCACTACCAGCTTCTGAAGCTGCCATACTCCTCTCAGCGCCATTTCAATCTCGTCAGCTTGACAAAACCCTAATCTCGATGTGCAAAACAAAATGAGGAAGCCGAAGAAGAAGCAGATCACGTGACAGGTGCACGTGAGTTTTTATGTTTCAGACTCAAATATATTGGAATGGGCTTATATTAGGCTCACATATAAAGCCTGTAAATATTCCATAATTGGGCTTATATTAGTGTTGTAATAATCTTTCTTATGAATCCCAACAGATCTTCTTCTCCTGATATTCTTCATATGATAATATCCCTGAATTATGAATTCCGATATATATAAACCTTCACCATTCTCTGTTCGACGCCGGTAACCCATGCTTTAAAGCCAGAACCTTCAATTCCAAGTTATTAAACAAGCCTCACCCATTTTTTTTTTTAATTGAAACACGATCAGATGTTAACAACTGCTTTAATGTTTTCTTAATATATCATTATGAATCATACCAACCCAATTCTTACATAACACTGGCGAAAGTGACTAAAGCAATGTGCTTCAAGGTCTAAGGGAAACTACCTTATCAGCTAAAAAAAACTAATCATCATCTTCATTTGAGTCAACATAAAACCTCAAGACGGATCAGTATTTTTGGGGGCTATCAAATCAGGTAGGCGTATTGACGACCGCTGGATCTTGAGCCAGTACTCGTTGCACACTCTTTGCCTCGACATATTCTCGAAGAATCTACTCCAACCTTCCATTACTCGGGTCAGTCTAACACTCTTGGGTCGTCCAATAAGGTACCTAATGTAATCTCTGGCAAGACGGAACAACTCCTCCCCGTTGATGATGTAGATGTACTGAGGAAAGAAACAATGATCAAAGCTAAAGACAATATGACTGAAAGATAAATTGTGTAGTACTGTGATTGGGATGTGTTGATTACCAGAAAGATGAAGCCTAAAGTCGCTAGCACCACTTGCAGAGTTTCATCCGCAATACCATCGCCTTCCCCTGATGAGCCTTCAGACCCATTATTTCCACCATTTTTACCGCCTCCTCCTCCTCCTCTTCCTCCTCCTCGCGGAGGAGTATTTCCACTGTTAGTGTTGTAGTAATCTTTCTTTTGAATCTGCTCACGCAACAGATCTTCAACCGACTTCTTCCCCATAGCTTTCTCAATTGATTTCCATGGTGATGATATCTGAAGATAAAACATCAACACTGAAGCATATTAATATCAGAAGCACTAAACATAACTTAGTCCAGTGCCTTAACTTCTTACTAAAAAAACCAAACCTTTGCATGATGTACGATTCAAATCTAATGGAAAACAAAAAAAAACATAGAATGAAGAAAAAGCGTCTCATCTCATCACTAGTATCATATATACCCTTCTCATCAAGTAAGTACACAAGACAAAAGATGAATTTGAAAAATATATAGATGAAACCTCCGAATCGTATGATTTAAATAAGCAAAAACATGTGTAGAAGGAAGGAGGAGTATCTAACCTCATCACTACCAAAAGATTTGTCCTTGCCACCAAGTAAACACACAACAGGACCTTGCCTCTGATGATTCTGTAGAGGCGAAAACTGAGTAGACATGGATGATGATGCAGATGCCCGAATTGTTAATTTGGGGAGTGGTCGATGATCAAAGCTTAACGACGACTTAAAAGGTGAACAAGACACATGTCTTGTTTTTGTTGCCCTTGCACAGAACAAGGATGGTCTGAATAGATTAGCCTGCGTAGAGCTCATCTCTTATCTCAATACATCAACTCCAGTATCTCCAACAACAAGCAAAGACAAAATTCAATAAGAAGAAGAAGATAAACGTTCTTTTATGTTTGTTCACAGTTTAAATCAGAGCAACGACGCTAAGCCAGAAACCTAAAACCTGGAAATTTTAACTACCCAAGTCGGAAATCTAAAGAAGAACAATTAGTAACTCGAAGGAGAAGCAATTCAAAAGATGATACGGGCATGGAAAAAATGTAATACCTTAATGAAACCCTAATTCGATTAAAGATTTGATTTGCTGTTTCTTGTTTGTGTGTTCAATAAGAAACAAACCGAACAAGTCGGAGAAGTATTAATTAATTGACCGAAGAAATTGATTGACGGCGGTGGATAAAAACGATGTCGGTTTACTTAAACCGGTTTTAATCAATACAGTTCAAAGAAGGGGGGAAAAGCGTAAGCCTTTAGCTACTGTAACATTGTAACTTTTTTTTTTTTACTAGTTCTTATTATGAATCCGTTTACAAAAAAGAAAAACAAAATACAATATTTGTCTGTACAAGGTTATATACATTCTTCAACTCCACTGCATCGATCTTTTGTCTTTCTATGACTAAATAATTTAAGACCAAACAGAGTTATATGCACATATATGGTAGTGATTATAATACAGAATATAATTGATACTAGGGACCTGTTCCAAGGTATCCGTTGCTATCTGCGGCGTCCAATTGTGACGCCAGGTAAATCACGGACCAGAAACTTCACTGTGTGTTTTCTCATACTGTTTAACACCTCGAAGCATTCATGGAGATCAGAATCTGTAACCAACATTACCCACTCTTCTTCGTCATCCAAGTATTTCAGCTGAAAGGCTCCGTCTTGTAGCTTGAAACGTTTACCCACTTCTTTGTACAACTGAGAACATCCAACAACATATGGGTCAAGCTTGAATCGTACAGTTTCGTCTCTATAAGTTGCTTTTACAGTCAGTATTGATCCACTCTCGCCATTACTGTTGTGGGTTTTGGTATGGTTCCAATCTTGTTCAATGGAAGGAGATGAACTTCCAAGCATAACCGCACCTGAACCATTTGATGAATCCGATATGCTGGTGGAAAGTGATTGGTTCGGTTCAACAATACCATTACTGTACTCGATTCTTGTATTTTTCCCTTCATCCACAAGTGCCAGAGAACTTAAACACCTACGAACACAAAGGTCTTTATCCTTCTTAACCTCTTCACTCCTTTTTCCTATGTCGATATCATCACAATAATTCAAGCCAGTTTGTTTGCTTATCCAATCCCATGGCTCCATGACGGATCCTGATCACATTGAAATTAAATAGCTTATTAGAATCGTCAACCAATTATAGTAGCTAGGTTAGAAAGGTTATTATATAAAAGTCTCTTACCTAGTCCTTCCTCCAACTTAACCGCACCATCACATGACTTAACTTTGAAATCCTCTAAAGTTGCATCGTCATTTATATAGTCATGACCTCTTACAAATGAATCATCATTATCATTATGAGAAGATGAACTCGTTTGGATAAAAGAGCCAACAGCTATAAATTCCCCTGTTACTGAGTCAAACTTCAGTCCTCCTTCCACACCTTGAACAGAGTCCAGCACCGTTTGTATTTTCCTTAGTGATCTATTCACTTTGTTAATCTTGCGAGATGGCCATCTCATGATGCCGTGTTGTCTACATATACGTTTTAGTGTAGTCGGACAAACTATAGTTTAAAAAGAAAAAGCATCCAAGTCAAGTCTAATGTTAACTATACAGAAACGAAAAAAATATCGAATATCTAAGAACATATGGGGTTAGAAGCAATGAACACCAATTCTCACCACCGAGGTTTTTTGCAGCATCCTTTAGACTCCCAGAGAAGTACTGTTGGAGAACATTTAAGCTCACATTCTTTTCTGTACTGCTTTTCTTCTTCTCTGATCTTCTTGCTCCACTAATTTCCTACGTAAGATGTATCAAAAATATTCAGTCTTTACACCTAGCAGCCTGATTCAAAGTATCTCCAAAAATGTATCAAATATATACGGATTAGATACACCATATACCTGCTGAGGAGTGCCTTGAGAACATGCTATTTCATTATTTTTATCAGAGAAGGTACTTCGAGTAGAGTTAACGCCAGTATCCATCAATGTTGTCTGGAAGCTTCTTTCCGACACAGTCGCTTGAGGGAGATTTGACATTTCTCCACTACAAAACTCAACTTCCGTAACTTCGTTTGATTCTGCATCTGAAACAGTTCTCAGAGTTCGACATAGTCTCTGCATCGTGCCCGAGAGACTGTCCAGAAAAAGTTGTTGTTCTGAGCTTCCCTTCATACTTACTGGTAAGAAAAACTCAAGTATATAGTCATTGTCGCCGGTGATTGTGCTCCTCAGTTTGGTAGCAACTGCAGCATTAAGACCAAACTTTCGAGCATGTTGAACAAGAGGATACTCGCAGATATCAAATGTCTTTACATCGGATGAGAAAGACGGTTTGTTTGATATGAGAGCTTTGCCAACAATTCCTTGCCCTTTTATCAGATAATGCTCCAAACATGCATTCACAAAGCCTTCCATTTCCATATCGTTCACGTAACATGCTGTCTCTTCTATGCAAAGAAGAGAACTTTCCCCTGAAAGTTTTCCATAACTATTCACCATCTCATCGTTGCCTCCCATGGAGTAACTACATGGAATCCAAGCTAGAGCTAAAGGTAGCCTATGTGCATGACACGCTGCTCGGAGAACATCTCTTATTTCAGCCAAAGCTTGTTTTTGATTATTCGAAAAGTACTGAAAAACAAAGATACTATTAAACTCAAAAACAAGAACAAATCAGTTTCTGTTTTTTTTTTTTTTTGGTTCAGACGATGTACCTGACGACGAGGAATAGTTGATGTTTGTAAATTCACAGCCTGAAATTTATTGACAAAAACATGAACCTCAGCACCAGTTATTGTTTCATATGATCTACATCATATAGTGACATCAGAGAACATTAACTTGGTTGGAAAATAAAGAGAAATACAGATTTGTTGGGGACCAAATAGTGTAGAAGAATATGCAGTCAAATTTAGAGAAGATTTCATCTAAACCTCACTGGTGAAACATTTCATTTGCTGCTCCCAGTAATGTTTCTAGATAAGTTCTCTACTAATGAAAAACACTAACCACTAAATGGGATTTTATAAAGGAAAGAGATCAAAACAGAACAACCTTTCAATACTCACAAAGAGAAGAGACAGAGAAGGCGACTTAACCTGCAGAGCACGGCAAACAGAGTCCATCTCCACATCAAAGTTGGGTTTTTCCCTACATGTCACAAGTTCCAAGACAGCACAACAAGATGAACCAGATTCGACAAGGACAGGAATTGCAATTGAACCACGAACTTCGTTATCTAGTGCATGCTTCATCCGTAAATATTCAGCGTCCTTGTAATACGTGACATTAGATGTCCACTCAGGAACTCCAGAGATAAATACTCTACCTGGAAGACCTGGATAAGAGCGCTGATTTGCTGCAGCAGAGAAGGTGTATTTTCTTGACACTTCACGGTATCCAGATAGCCTCGAGTCAAGCAAGTACGCTTGATCACAAGTACTAAGCATGTACTGATCTCCTTTCTTAATAGGAGTCCAAAACTGTGCTAAAATTCCCTCTCCAGAGAACTCCATAAACAAACTTAAAGCCTTGAGCATCTTCTCATCAAGTGAGTGTCTCAAAGACCTTGGAACACTAGACTCTATTGTGTTGGATAAACAACTCTTCTGATTATTATTACCCTTGCTTCGTTTACCACTTATTTTTTCAGTATCAGATAGGCAATAAAACAGAGAGCTCATCTCATGTACCGGTCTTTTTTCGCCAACATTAGAACCCTCTAAACCTCCCAAAGGTGTGGAAGATTGAGAGTTTGATAAGCCGTATTGAGTGAATAAAGTATCTGTAGTGGAAGGATTATTGCACCATGAAGCAAAAGATTCCAAATTCAGAAGCTCTGAAGTTGAAGAAGAGCTAAACATATCTTCTTCAGAGATCAAATTCCTTACCCAAACATCCATTTCTTCTGGTGGAATATCTGGAAAACAAAATCCTTTGTCTCTAGATGCAGATGAGTTTTCCATTGTTTTTTTTATGATTAGATTGACCAAAGACTTCACAGAGATTAATTTTTTTCCTGATTGGTTTGGTTCCTTGTAATATTGATCTTTAGCAGATTGATTCAATGTTCATAAGTATCCTACACAAGGAAACAATCACAAACACTAGATTAATTTCACTTATTTATTTTCTATGTTCCCAAAATACTAATAATTTAAATAAACTATAATTATGAAACAAGACAAACTCCACCGCAAGGAAAAGAAAAAAAAAATCCCAAATCCCAGAATTGAACATCCTAGAACATCTAACAATATGTTACTGTATGGTATAAAAACGAGAAAGCAACATCACATTTATGAGGAATTGAAATAGTTGAAAGAGTAAACAATTTACCCCTACAAAAATAAGATAAAAAGAATAGGACATGAACCTGGAACTTGAAGCTTTAAGTCAGAGTAGAAGAGTTGAAACTTGAATTGTAGTGTGGGAGTGAAAAGTTTTAAGCCACCGAGGAAAGATAAAAGAGGAAACTTCTTTTTTGAAACTATATTGTACAAAAAAAAAAAAATAGTACAACGGCTTTGGTTCCGTTAGCGGAATTTGCGCCACAAGTTTACTCTTAAGCACGTGGGAGCTACATCACTAGAGACATACGGTTCCATTAATGGAGGAGAGATTCTGTGTGTGTTTTTTTTTGTTAGAGAAGTTGGAAGGTGAAATTTTTCTTGGTTGTAATCGCGATTTTAAACCGCGATTTTAATTGTTATTTATATATTATCTGCTTTTGGCGGGATGTCAATTAGGGTTGAAAACCCATGAATTACCCTAAATCCATACCGCTATGAGGCGGGTTATGGTTGATGTTTTGATTGTTAGAAATTTTGAAAAATACATTTTGTTTTATTTTATTTTAATAAGTTAGAGACGTTGACAATGATTAAATCAATTTCATATATAAATGTTTGAAAATTTATTGATTTAATTATGTATTTTATGACTTTTATTATTATTTTCTTTTTGATTTTGATAGATATAAGATGCATTTATTTTATTATTGATAAATTTACATTGTAAACCTTTAATTTTTTAATTATTAATTTGATTTTAAATTTTATGGACCAATCTGTTGCAGGATGAGTTATAATTATTAATCCAATAAAACATGCAAATAAACTCAATCCGCATGTTACTAAGTAAACTGAATGTGTTAACCCGTTTTGACTTAGTAAGCCCTAAAAACGATGCGTGCTAATTGACCCCACCAGGCCACCACCATGGATGACGTAATCAGAAAAGTTAATTGATTAATTTCTTCTAAAAGATGAATCTCTCTACTAAATATTTGATTCTTAGTACATAGATAGATAAAGGAAAGCTCCATGTTAGGTAGTTTTACTGAATGTTTTTGCCCCCAATATTTTCTATAAATCTAAAAATACTATACGTTACACAATCTTTAAAGAACCGTATTTCAGAGTACGAAAACCGCCGTAGAATATATCAATTTTACAGAACAGTATAACTACAAAAAAAAAAAACTATGAAAAACAAAAGATTAACAGATAATGTAAAGGATTACAAAGAATAACTTGGACGAGCAAAATGACACGTGTGCAAATGTTTGATATCGAAGACATAAATTTGCGTAATGTGACGCCACTCTCCTTCCTTCCTTCATTCCTTCAATCACAGAGCTCTCACTCTCTCCTCTTTCCCATGCCGACTTTCCTTATTAAACAACAATATTTTACATATAAAGCGACAAATATGGTTTTCTATATAAATAAACATGCTTTAAAATTAACTAGGCGCTAATCGGTATGTAGGGTAAACCTAACATTTAGAGAATTAATTAGAGATTAAACGAGTTTTTATAGTATTTTAAACTTATATTTATAAATACTCATTCAATTTATAACTTTGATATAATATAATATTTAAAATTTCATAAATTTATCATTATAAATATCTTTCAAGTATTTACATTATTTCTAAATTTTTAGTTCTCAAAAATAACATTCATCAGAAATATATTTAAAATATACAATTAAATTTCCAAATACACATGAAAATAATTTTGTTCATAGTATTAAAGTAATTAAACTAGTATTTTCAACAAAAAAAAAATCAATTTTGGGTTGAAACTTTTTTTCAATGTTTTCAAAAAAAACTCGGAAATTTTGAAGAAAAAAAAATCAGCTCAAAATCCGATTAACCGATTGATTGTAGAATCGACCCGATTTTAGGAAAATTGCGGCGATAGAAATAACTCTTTCCACTTTTTAGTTTTACTACTCTATGAAAATAAATAAATAAATAGATAAGAAACAACTAATGTATTGTATTATCTGAATTGAGTGGTAGGTTTGGGTAAAAGGAAAGTTGGGTAACGCGGATACTATTAAAGTGGGAAATTGTTTTAATTGTAATCCACAAATTTGCAACATCGCAAAGTTATTAAGTTGATTCATAATACGTTGCCATTCATCCAGTTTTCAATTCATTTAGCTATAACTACTTTTCAGCTATTTTTGCTATGATGTGAGCTTCATGGCTATAGTATTATTGTATTCGGTTAATATATTCGTTTGTTTGCTGCTTGCTTAGGTCATTCTATTTGTATTTTTACTTTTATTTATACAAATTTATTTTATGGCACAGCCAATTTTAAAATACGATAGAGAGAAATGATAATGTAAAAGTAAACTGATCCCAAACCTAAGTCATTTGTTGATACAGTTTTTTTAATATCACTAGGCCACAAATTAGTTTATAATTTGCTTTAAATCTCCCAGAGTATAGGAGCGTCTGTCGGCAGAGATATAATCATTTTTCAATTCAGATGAAGATTATAATAATTGTTCAAACTAAACAATAATAATACCGATAGAATAATAACATTATTTCAATAATTGCAAATAGGAGCACCAAATTGTCTACAGATGCTACTCCCCGTCTTATTTCTAAAATGATTTCTTCTGTATCCCTAAACTATCTAAGACATGTTCATTTTTTGTATTTCATCAACGATACACAACTGCACGATACCAAATTAATTTGAGTATAGAACTATAAAACAGCGATCATATTAATATAAACTACTAAATCATTCATTTATATTTGAAAACTATATCAATTAGTCGTTACCTGAATACTTCAGTTTTAATAAAATGATATTTTTTAGGCAAATAAGAATTTTGTACCTATAATTTTAAGTGTTGATAGGAAATACCAATTAATTAGTGCTTATATAATTAACATAGGTAGGATGATACAAAGTTATCTGATAAAAAAACCACTAAGTTTTAATTTTAAGTTCGATTACAATAGGAGATTAACATAGGAAAGTAATTGAAAGGATAAGATGTTTTTAATTAAAAACCTTTACTAACTGTATACACTTTCAAGTTAATTAGTGTTGTTTGGAAGTACTTTTTCTTCAATTCGTTTGTTATAACTAGAAGAGATTTATGTGAAATATCAAATAGATATATTCGTCGAGAAAAACAAAAGTATGTGTTAAGAACTTATTTTTTAAAAGTGTGTGAGGGGGATTAGGTATAATTGTATATTAATTCTGGCACGATGCCCTAAAGTATGTTATAAATTAAAAATTATGGGCGAATACGTCACGAGTGATCCCATTTCAACTTGTCGTTACATGTTATTCTTCTTAAAACAGATTCCTAAAGTCGAGATAAGGTGAATCCTGACCGTCCAGTTTCCTTTCAAGATTCGGATTCTCTTTCAGGATTCCTTAGCTTCAGACGTGGAATCTTCAACAATATACAAAGATACCTACGTGTCTTGTAGAAATGTGCTTGTTCCCCTATTTGTTGTGAAATCTTTTAATCTATTTTTTTACTATTTTTCATTATCTTTGTGTGATTAGTTTTTACCCCTTTATTTAGTGGTCTAGGGATCAAAATACTACTAACTCGTTTTTTTTTTATGTCGGCACGTACAACTAATTTATTTAACTTGAACTAAATGTACAGTATATAGATCGATGAATGTAAGGAGAAGAATTAAATAGTTGTGAATCTGAAAACAAGTTATCTCGGTCGATACCCGAGGGACCGCCAACAAAATATTTATATTAGTAGATGGAATATGCAACTGTTATATAAATTTTGATGTGATTAGAGCGGGACTAGTGTTTAGACAGTTGTGACTTTGTATATATAAATTAACATCGGTAAATCAATTCGTCATGACAAAAATGGAAATGGTTAGATCATATAACTAAAGTTAGTTTTTTTTTTTTTTTTTTTTGGTTAAAGACATAACTTAAGTCATAGATTTTTGTCGAAAGAAAAAACGAAAGTTACAGTTAAGAAGAAATATTTGATGCTCAAGTATATAATCATCGGTAGAACAGGTATACCGTTTTCTTCTTTTATATATGAAAAAGGAGCTTTCGTCAATCGTTGAATATTCAATCGCAGTAAAATAAAGTTAAAGAGTTGTCAATATAAAAATGTTTTCGTCGAAAGAGAAGATTTCTACTGTGATTCTTAATAATGCAGGCAATGTCAACTTATGAGGTCAGTCGCTTTCTAGCATGAAAAATTCAAATTATAGATTGATGAGTACGGAACCTATTTCCCCTATCCTTTTTTTTTTTGTAACATTTAATAAAAAAAATTTAGTATATACAAAATTTAAATTGAGAATATATTGTTGATAGTTCAGTAGTTTGCCACCTGTGAAACACATACTGTGTTGCCGTGTTGTCATAAAATAAAGCTAGATAGGTCCGCGAATTTTGATGTTGTTATTAGGAAAAATTCAAGTTCACTTTTACAATTTTTCATATGCTAACTTTTTTTTGGGGTTCATTTTATTTACAAGTGTCAAAAGATAATTATGCTGAAGAAGCGACGAATACAAAGTTTATACATAAAATAAGTATGATCTACGTGTCAAAAGATGTAATGTGATAAAAAGGCTTAGTGTACAAATTATCGACAATGAAGGATTTATTTCTTTGAGCACTTTTTAATACTGCTGAATAAATTGTTGGTTATAGTCTTACAAGTTTTGAGAATCAATGTCAAAAACAGCGATTCAGAGTTTAATGTAAAAGCTTAATGCACTGTTCGTAATTCATGCAGAGAACGATACAATGAGTTTCTGGAGCAATGCCAGACGATGTATTCTAGTGTAAGAACTGCTTCACTTGCTTATGTTGTAGGATCTAAAGTCATGTATATGTGTAAATCATACAAAAAACGAGGTATGTGTAAAAGAAGCTACAGATGTAAGCACAGAAGCGTGCTTAGATGGTAATGAGAGTACTGAAATATTTTACTAACGATGGATTTTAGACATTTACCCACGTTTTCTTCGAGTAAAGCTTTACTTGTACAAAAAACATATAATCAAACCAAGAATCAACAAACTTAAAATGACTACTTCCGAAACTTGATTCAATGTGAATAATATACACATAAATATTTACAGTCAGCATTGTTTATTTATGTTTGAACCTTTGAAAACAAGGCAGGCATTAACTTCAAAGCAATATCGCCATAGGGTTGCTCCTGTTGCATATCTATAAGTCCCCTAGACTTCAATACCTGTAATCCAAAAACAACATGTCTTAGTCAGAGGCAATGAAATAAAAAAGAAAAATAAAATCTGTACTGAGAATCACTCACCAGTGTCTCGAAGAACATTCGAGCAGCTAGCTTCCTTGTCTTTCCTGCTAAGATCTTGTTCAAACTTAGATCTCCAGAAGAACGACTTGAAGTGGGACTACTTGAAGAACGTTGTTGAAGATACTGAGCCAAGGCTCTGTCAATAAATGTTAAAAGTTAGTAGAGAAACTGTAGGCTCTTGAAAGCTACATGGTTTTTGAAAACTTTATACCTTGTTCTCCCTGTCAAAGGATCAAAATCTTGACTAGCTGATGATCTTACAGGGGTATTGCTCCCTACCTCCAGGAAATTAAGTTCCTGTACGGCACAGTGAAATGGTGTTGCTATCAGTGTTAGCAAAACACCACGATTGGTAGAAACAAAACAGGCGGAAACATGAGAACAAACCTCATTAGTCATTTCAGGAACAGCTGAAAGACCCGAGTTTCTTAGTTCAGGCATATCCTCTAGATTTGCGGAAGTTGAAGGCTCAGTTCTATAAGATCTTGGGTCCCAAGTTCCAGGCTGAGTGGTGAAGTCATCAGTTCTAAAAGGTGAAGATCTTGGAGGTGGTGACGGCATGTACACAGGGAAACTACCATCCCTTAAATGTTCAATTCCCATGTCATCATTATTAAATGGCTGAAGAGATTGTGCTTCTGTTGCTACAGACTCTGCATGCGCAGATCGAGGAGTTGCAAACTCTTGGACATCTTCAGTTTGTTGAGCTGGAGACTGCTGAACTGTTCTGCCTGGATTAGTAGAATCAGGAACTCTAGACTGTGGAATTGGAGAGGCCAGGTTAATTTCTGTTTCAGCTTCTCGAGTAGGCGATGAGACAGATGCAGGTTCTGGAATAGTTACATCAGAAACGGCAAGATATGGCTTTGAAGCTACACAGTCCTTTTCAAATACACTGCATAAAACATCTGAGAAACCTGCACAGAGAGATAGACAAGCAATATTTTTTATTTTTTTTAAAGGGCAAAAGAAGGCACACAGTCAAAAATAAAGAATCATTGGAAAAGTACCAGTAAATAAGGGCTCATTAAAACTTTGATCCTTCTTTGACTGGTTATTCAGTCTCCAAACATTTAATTTAGATGAAGGTAACTTCTTTCTCTTACGAAGAGTATCACTAGGATCCTCAAGCCTTTCTCTCATGTTCCTGTTCAAATTTGTTAATCAGTAAGCAACAGGTAATGAAATGACATAAATCAGTAGAAGCAGTGGTAAAGTTATTACCTGTTAGTAAGTACTGTGACCTTATCAAAGTGCTTCCTCTTCCTTGGCCTTATCTGTGGTTGGGGAGGAGGAGTGGGCTGAAGAGCTAGTTGAGGTGATGGATGCACTTAGCATCAAAACAAAAACAAAATGTTTTCAGTAAATAATAAAATAGTGCATGTAATGGTTAAGCATAAGATTATTAGACATGTTGTTTACTCACCAAAATCTGCACGTTCTTCCTCAGAACCAGCAAAACCTGGAGATCCTGAACGAAGCTCAAATGGTGAACCCCTTCTAGAATTTAACACTTCATCATCAATACTAGGGAAAGTGCGTTCCTTTTCGTTCAAAGTTTCATCTAAAGACTCAGTGCCTTCAACTCTGATATTCTGTTGTTCAGCAGCAAATGATGGGTTCTGTTGTTCAGCAGCAAATGATGGGTGGGACGCAGGGCTTAAATCATGGGCAGCGTCACGCCTTTTCTCAATCTCGGGAACACTTCCAGGAGAATTGGCGTCATTTCTTTCGGTATTGGGATTGAGCTCTTCTGTCATGTTACTTGTTCTAGGATCCTGGAATTCAAGGAGTTCATCTGTGTCGTTACGAGGACTATAGGTTCCAATTTCTGGAACAATATTGGAATATCTTGGCTCGTTGTCTGTTCCTGCCTCATGAGTCATTTCAACATCCATTTCTCTAAACTGCTCCCTCACAGGTACTGTGGATTGGCTGCTCAATTCACAGAAAGAGGCAACCACATTAGAGAAGGGTATCACTGAAAAAATAAGTAGAGTAAGAGCAAGGTATAGTAGAGGAAATCAAAACTCTAAGAAGGGCCTTACTCGACATCCATGGGACTAGATTCTGAGATGATGTCCTGTAAGAAGGACAAACAAACTTTCAGTCAATAACAAGTTCTTGGAGACATAAAAACCAGTAGTCAGAATCAACTTCAAAGCCACAAGAAGCAAACAGGAATCTCACCTCGTCAAATGTAACAGCAACATAAGGATCAATCCCAGTAGGAATTTGATCTGCAAGATGAGCATCAACATCATAAACACCTCGACTCACATTATGATGCATACATAGCAAAATAAATAAATAAAAAGAACATGTAAAAGGTACCTGTGAGAGTGATATCCTCTTCACTCCGAAGGTGATTATCGAATTCCCTAATATTCACAAGAATAGAATAACAAAATGTAAAGATCTCTCAAGCTTTATCACAAGAGATAAAACTGAAATAAAAAGTTGGAAAAAGGGATACCTCTCGATTGTGTCATCTTCCAAGTCGAAATCATCCAAATTTAGTGCTGAAGGCAGAGTAACAGACTCAACGGGGGCTTGTCTGGCATTCTCTGGTAAGTCAACTTGAGGAGAAAGGAAAGCCTTAGCAACCCAAGTATTAAGGAGACTATAGTCATGGTAAAGATAATCAACTTTTTTTGAATATATTCTCACAATCCCAACAAGAAGGTGACTTGACATTCTCAATGCCAAAGGTACAGAAGTATACATGATAGAATCTGCAAACAAAGTTACACAAATATTAATGAATAGTCCTCTGCATATGATCAATCAATCATGAGAGACAGATACGTATCGAATATAAGACAAAATTGCAATTTTTCGTGTTTCAGTGATATTAAAAATAACCACAACTGTTTGAAATTGGATAGAATCAAAGAGGATTAAGAAAAATGGGAACTTTGGAAGAGGAAAGACTAACCAACAGTTTCGGAAATGTCGGTAGCGATATACTGAGACTTCTTTAGGGGACGTGTGTGAGCGGCACACCATACAATCCCAAATTGACCCTTACGACCCAATAACGTCTGTGAATAAAACATTTCGTGACCTAATTCGAACTTGCACTATTAGGTCGAGATGGATTGAGTATTTGAGTGTGTGTAAATTAGGGAAACAATCAATTTTGATTACAATAAGGGCAGACGAAGAAGTAAGGGCTTTGTGCTTTTTTGGAGGAAGAAGAAGAGAGATTAAGTGGCGCGGGAAAAACAATTCTCAGTCGCGCTAATGTTGAAATTATTGGAAAGTGTTGCTGTCTGACTAAAATGTCTTTTTTTGAATATTTACAAAACAAAACCAACTTGGGCCATAAAACCCAACAAGAAAATTATCGGACTACTGGGCCTAAGGGGTACATTTGGAAATGGACACTCTAGGGTTTTAAGAGGATGGACATTTAGGTTCCCTACTTGTTTCCGTCGCTGTTTCTTCTCTGAGGTAGTCGAAATTTTGCAGCCACAAAATCAGATCCAACAATGGTAAAATTTATTGAAGCTTATTAATTTATGTGTTTGTTTATTTGTATCATCGCCGTTTTAGCTCTTCACTGATCCAATCTATGACGGAGTTTGTCTTGTGAATTTGATTACATGTTGTTGCGACTAGGGTGTGTGGTATCTAATGATCTAGTAGATTAAGAGTCGTCCTCTTCATTGTTCTACTTATTTAACGTATATGAGTTGTTGTTAGTTTCTATTGAATAGTTGATCCATTATTGTGGTTAATGAATTTGATATTGATATTATGCAGCCAAAGCAAATCCACGAAATCAAAGACTTTCTTTTGACGGCGAGAAGGAAGGATGCAAGGTCTGTGAAAATCAAGAGAAGCAAGGACATTGTTAAGTTCAAGGTCAGGTGCTCAAGGTACCTCTACACACTATGCGTCTTCGACCAAGAGAAGGCTGATAAGTTGAAGCAGTCTCTTCCTCCAGGTTCTCTTTCTCATCTCTCACTCTCTCTCTCTGTAACATTGCTTATTACACACCTGAAGCTAGCATCATACCATTGCTAGGTTTTAGCGGCTTTGAGAAATCCATCACTTGAAAGTTGTACTATCATACTAGTGTTTGATTTTGGTATTTGAATCTTAATTGGATTTGGGTAATTCTATCAAAGTCGGTACATATATTCACGTGTTGATGATAATAGTATTAGATTCTCTAGTATAGAAATGGTTTCATTTGCATTTGATATGTGTCTGAAACTAATCATTGGCATTTCTTAATTTCAGGTTTGAGCGTGCAAGACCTTTAAAGATCTTGTGAAATTTGGTTCTGTTATGGTACCAGTGTTGAAGTTTGATATAACCTTCTCTTAGGAGTTTTTTTTTTTTTTTTTCTTGCTGTCCCCATGATTCAGAATTTCTTGGTGTTACTTTGCTATAAACGTTTATGAGTTGAATTTTGTTATCGACGCTAGTAGTTATATATATATATATATATGGCGCCAAATATATGCAGTTATAAATATTAGTTAGTGTGCGTGTCTAAAGAGGGGAAACGAAAAGCTCTCGCTCTTGTAATGGATATGTGGTTTAAGTTCTTTAAAAAAGAAAACAAATTCAAAAGTATGAATGTATACACGGTGAATTAAGTTTGACACTTGTGGTGAAAACGAAAACCGGAGCGCCACAACGTTGACGGGAAAGTAAAATTCATAAACGACGTCGTTTGGGACGCAGCAAATTTTATGAAGAAGAAGGCTTGTTTTATCTTCAACCTTGCAACACTTTTCTAAGGATTATAGTTGAGTTGACAAATCGTGTTGGTCACGTAATGAAGGGTTCAAGAGGGCGAGAAGCAGATGGATGTGGATTTGAATGGCAGTCTGATTAAGATCGAATTCGCTCGACCGGTTTGTTCTCATCTCTGCGTTTTGTTAGATTTCTATTCTCCTCTCGATTTCACAGATTTTGAAGGTAATTTATGCTTGTTTACTTCAAGAGACTTATGGTCGTGCTTGTGTTGTGTTTCTGGCCGACCAAACAACTCCCTCCAGCCCATCACATTCACAACGCCAAATGTGTATTGCGATTCACCAGCAACAAAAAAAAAAAAAAAAAAAAAAAAAAAAGAAGCAAATGCGTGTTCATTTTTTTTCTTGTTTATGATTTCCAAGACTTACACCGATTCCAAATCCTTTGAGAATTTAGATACCGATTCCAAGAACTTACAACTCATCATGAATTAGGCTGTACAAATAAATTATGTGATTTAGATTTTACTTTGTAACTAAAATTATTTTTGTTTTATTCATCATAACATCAACAAAAGACGAACTGGTCCAAAGGTTCCGGATTAAAAACGAAGATAATTAGTTACAGAGGGAGATGATCTAGTTCAGCCATCCATTTGTTCATATTGTTTCTTAATCCTCATGAATGTATAAATCAAGAGGATATTAAGAACACAACTTCCAGAAGCTAAGAACTACACAACTAAGCTCTCATTGATCTTTCGTTAAAGGATAAGGCAAAGTGGCAATGTGGTTATGAGCCACTGTTCCAATCCAAAGCTTCCCTTGAAGCTCCCTCACTTCACTCACAAGCTTCATTACCTTGCCTTGTCTATCCTCTAGCACCTCCAAGACCTTACCTTCCTCATCGAATTTCGATATCACAGTGTACATTCTCATCCCCATCGTTTTCGCCAGCAGCTTCATCGATATTGGCAACCGAAAGTAGATGCTCTTAATCCAAGGGTTGTTTGTAAGAACCTCTTGTGCCGGTGTTCTGCAACAGTCTATTGCGACCCAAAACTGACCCTTATCGTTTATTCTTACATTGTCTGGGAATCCAGGAAGATCTGCCACCACCTCGACTCCACCTGTCTTTGGACCCTCCAGCCAGTATTTAACCAACCTGTCAAACACATATTGATGAATAGAAATCAGAGATACAGCGCTATAAACAGAGTTGAGGCATGATTTTGAGCCAAGTCTTGTTCGAACGTTAAGGAATGTTTTTATGGTTATACCTGCAGTTGGATGTCTCAGTGAAGAGAAGGAAAGATTGGTCTTTCGATAGCTGAATTCCATTGGGAAAAGCCAAACCATCGAGCACAACGTGTGTTGTTTTGGTAGGTGGGTCATACCTTAGAAGCCTTCCTGTTGATTCCCCTTCCAATAATATAAAGAAATGATTCCTACAAAACACAAAGTCTAATCCTCTCAAACCATATTAATGGTAGTAAACTGAACCCGAAACGTAAACAAGAAAAACTCACGCTCTGTCATATCTCTTGCTGGTATCAGTGAAGAAGATGGAGCCATTTCTATGGATGTCAAGATCATTGGCAAAGAGTATTGGCTTTCCTTCCACATGAGTAGCTAAAGGCGTAGCAATCCCTCCTTGAGGACCAACAACAAGTAGACCATAGTAAGCGTCTGCAATGTACAAATTTCCTGACTCTTTATCAAATCTCAGACCAAGAGGTCTCCCACACAGCTTCTCATGCTTCCATTGTTTGTTTGTTGTTGAATCCACACCTCTTGCGCAAGCCTTCTCTGACCTAATTACCATGAACACACAACACATCAATAAGAGAACTGAGACTATCGTAAAAGTGATGAATAGATCATAATATTTTACCATTTTGATGTAACAACAGAAAATGTCTCCCATCCGATTGCTTCACCCATCCATCTAACCACCCTTCCATCAGCCAACCCTGTGTATGGACCACGACCTAAACTATCAAACTCTAACGACTCTGGACCAAAGACTTGGTCCACAAACTCCACTTTCCCATGATGAGCCAGTTGACTAAGGTTGTCCCTTGGCCAGTTTTCCATGACCTGCTTGTATGGAGCAACCTCATGCTTCACGGGTTTGAACTCACGACCCCCAATTGGACTTATGTGAAAGGGGTCGAACGCTATGAAAATTACAGATAAAGCAATGATACAGAGAATCGGATGATGAGTGAGTAATGAGTCATATGTACCATACTGGCCTTTTTTCTCCATTAGTAAGTGCTCAGAGGTGTCATATGTACCACCATATTGGCCTTTCTTCTCCATTTGAAAGTGTTGAGAGGTGGATCAGGAAGCAAGATCAGATTCACCTGATCAATGTACAGATTATATAAGCAATAACAAGCATTGTGGTTGTGAAGAAATGCAGATACTGTGAATAAAGTTTTGGTTGAAAGTAGGTTCAGTGGAAACGAACAACTATTCAAAAGTTGATTTAATTTAGATTACTCTGATATCAAATACAATTTTCATGACTTTATTTGAACTGTGAATCATCCAACCTACAACTGCTCATAAATAAAAACATGAACGTTTAATCAATCATTTTTTTTCTTTCTATTCTACCCTTTTCTTACCTTCTTTTTGAAATATAAATCGATGAGAGGACATAAGATGGAAAATAGTAACAAAGAGAAGACACTGCTCTAATCCAAGAGACCTTAGAGAAAATTTCATCTACTATCTTGTGAAATTGCAAGAGTTTAAATGATAAAACAGATACAGTAAATAAAAGAAAAGAACGAGAAATACAAGAAAAACTAGAAGCAGGCTTTCAAACTGAAATAAATGTGAAGGCCACAAATGAGGAAACATGTCTTCTAATGGATGGAATCTTTAGGTAAGACATGGGACCCTTTTGCAACTGTACATCAAAATAATTTATTTGTCTATTTCATCTGTAATGATGTCTACACAACACTAAATTGATCCTTCCCCAATCACCACATTATGCAGGAAGCATTTCCCGAAACAGTGGATGCAAGCTTTAAGGATCTGTTATATTTGATTGAAACTGCAGAAGCTTGGTCACCAACTCTGAGTCTTCATCTACTACCTCGCTGACAAGAACTTTGTTCCCAAATGCAATAATGTTAACCATAAACTGAACTCAAACAACTTCCACTCCACTAAGAGGAACTGCACTGGCTTGCACGGTCCGGCCGTTTCCAATAAACCGCACTGAGGGTAAAGAATCATCAGTAAGCGATTCAATCTGGAGAAAACTGAAATCATAGGCACCCGATTTCTTCAAACTGAAAACAAACAACACTATGATCCAACCAAGTAAAGTAAGAGCCCAGTAGTTATTCATCCCACCAATCAGACCCCACGAAATGGCGTAACCAATCAGGATTCCCGACAAATGTCCCAGAAAACTAGCTTGTGGAACAATAATCGAAGTGAAAATGAGTGACTCAAATGGTGCAAAGCTAATGGGAAGAGACAAAAACCCAAATAGATCCAGCTTTGAAGAAGGTTGCTTCATAGAGAGAATCGTCATCCAACCAAAGACAACACAAGAGTACCCAACAGCTGTAACTCTCCGGAAATAATCAATCTTGAATCTAACAATGAGCAAATGATAGATCCCAATAACCAAAACACCAGAGAAGACAACAAGAACAAGAGTGTAATGAAGATAATAAGCAGTTCCAAGACCAACATGACCTAGCTGTTCAACAACACCAAGACTCCATAGAGCACTCATGTTAAACACAAGATGCAAGACACTAATATGTGAGAAAGCAGAGGTGATCATCCTCCAATAATGCCCTTCCATTGCAGACTCGTAACTCAATCCAACTTGAGAATACCCAATACTCTTCTTCTGAATCACAAACCAAATTAAACTACATATCGTTACAATACAGCTCGTTGCAGGTTTCTCAATGATATCATAAAACAAAGGCCTTCCCATTCTTATAATCTCCAAAATTGCAACCACAAAAGAAAAAAAACAACAAAGCAGTTGAGGTTGAATTTAACTTTCTTAACAAGCTAAACCCTAATGCTCAATTCACTCCTCCAAATCCACAGAATCGACAAAGAACTTGAAGCGGTGCACAGATCTAAAAAAAGTAGGGATTTTTTTTTTTGAGGATTGAGCTCTAAGCAGTGATCTTTGAGAATTGATTCGACTCTTCGTGTTTGCGCTAACTTGTCCGAATCAGAACCCAATTTTTGTTTCTGTCGGCTTGACTTATGATACTGGGCCTCGGTGGTAATAGATCTGAGCCTGCCACCATAAATTTCTCAGTCCAAATGAAATTTTGCATTCAAGTTTTAACTTATGAGAAGACACGAATAGTAGTAATGTTCTAGGATCATTATTACAATGTAAGAATTCCAATTTAGTAAGAAAAATAAAACAGAGAGATATGGTCTTTTAAGACAACATCCTTTTTATTCTTTTATATTTTCAATTTATGTGGGTTGAATATAGAGTATACATACAGTATATGAGTTAACTTTTTTCATTAGAAACCTTAGTAGAAAGTTGCTTGTGTATAAAATACAAAAATATGCAAAAGTTCGACTTCTTTTACTTTTGCACATTTATGTGTGAGTATCCAAGTTTATGTATGTATATGGTCGTAATCGGCTTATTTGGTGAATTTAACTGAAGATACTTGAATTATGAATCATGAATGTTAGATCTATGAATTTGTGTATATATTTTAGCTTGGATTGCTAAGTTTGTGTGTTATTGGCTTTGTGTCCCTTGGATTGATTGATTCTATACGAAGAAGAAGATCATTTATAAAGCTCTACATGATAACCAACAAAATACGAAGAATGGAAAATTTGTAGGGGTTGAATTTTGAAACATGGTAGATCATTTGATAACTTTTTGGATTATAGATGAATGTTCGTAATAGTGTAAATCAATCCCACTTGATCACACAATTTTAGTAATATATTGATAATATATCCTCTTCAAAAGTTACAAAAAAAAAAAAAAAAAAAAAAAATCATATGTGAACAATTTTATGAATTTCTAGAGGAATCATACAGTCAATCTTTGTCACTGAAATATGAAACTAGAATATTTCATTCACATATAAAATATTATTTTATTTGACATTTTATTTTAACAATCTCATCCATATCTAAACAAATAAAAGGAGGGAAGTGATATATATATATATATAAAATAACATATAAGTTTAAAACCAATAGAATATTTGCTTGAGGCTCCTCGTTGAAGCAACCATTTATTTCTCGTAAACATTATGAGCCATCAATTTAAAAGAAGAAAAACTTTCCCTTTGTAGGCGGCGGCTTGATTGTGACGTGATTGCGGGCCTCAACTTGGCTCACCATCATCGTTACCATCATTAGAACGATGACGAATGAGGCAATCAAGGTTCTCTTTTCGACAGCCATATTTGTTTATAAGCTCTTAAATGGTTCTTGTTTTTTTTCCTTTTTTTTTTCTGTCGTTTTAGATTGAGTAATCGCTGTATTTATATGTAAAATCAAACTCCTATAAATAGTGAATTGCTAATTTTACAGTTTGTGGAATCTTTCAATTGTGTTTTCTTAGATATTAAGCTATAACTATTACTAATTTTCTTAGATCGAAATCTAAAAATAGTATTGCACATCTACTATCTTCCATACTTGCACCTGACGTACTCTATCATGTAAATTTTCCAACTTAGTGAGAAAACAGTAGATTATATCATATAAATATTCATTCAGATCTAAGTTTTCTCTGTATTTAATTGTCAATGTCATTTCAACTTTTAGTAGTTCCATTATAAATGTGATCAGGTCCATATTTGGTTTGATATAATTTGTTTAATGATGATGCTACAAAGTACAAACATGTGAATCGCACCAATAACGTACCCAAAAAACGTTGAGGCATGTTGTTAGATCCCAATTAGGTTCAACACGAAGACCTTCTTCTTCATCTTGTTACAAGATTACTCACTTAAAAAGAAAAAGGTCCCATCTTCTCTGTTAAAGAAGAACCATAACAATGGCTGCCAAAACACAACTATCTTCTTCCTTACTACCCATCATGTCCTTGTTCTTACTGTTTCTTTCAACTTTTGTCCCTTCATCAGTTCTCTCAGCCACTCTTCGATCCGATATTCAGACTCTAGAGTCTATAATACGCAGCATTGATCCAAGTTCCATCTCCCCTTCCTCTTACCTCAGCACATGGGACTTCTCTGAAGACCCGTGTGAAGGCGCAGGGACGTTCTTGGGAGTTATGTGTTCTTTCCCTCTGGAGAACACGACTAGCCGAGTTATAGAGATCGATCTTGATGATGACGGCTATGACGGTTTCCTGTCTGATGCAATAGGGAACCTTACTGAGCTCACTGTCCTTAGCCTCAACAAGAACAGATTCCGAGGTCCAATACCAGAAACTGTATACCAGCTCAGGAAACTCACCAAACTCTCTCTCTCGGAAAATTTCTTCACCGGAGACATATCCCCCGAAATCATGAGGCTCAAGGATCTCAAAACCATAGACCTCTCGAAAAACAGTATCGCTGGGGAAATCCCTCCAAGGATCTCAGCCTTGAGAAGTTTGACTCACCTCATCCTATCAAACAACCATCTGGATGGAAGAATACCTGCGCTCAACGGCTTATGGAAGCTACAAGTATTAGAACTCGGTAACAATCATCTTTTCGGAACGCTTCCTAAGCTTCCCCCAAGTCTAAGAACTCTATCCATCTGTTTCAATAGCCTTGCAGGACGTATATCGCCTTTGCATAGGCTGAAACAGCTTGTGTCATTAGATGTGAGCCAGAACAGATTCTCAGGCACCATTGGCCATGAAATCCTAACATTCCCTGAAATTGCACGCATCAATGTGTCTTTTAACCAGTTCATATCAATAGAGGTTATCCAGGTTACAGGATCACGCCTGCGAATACTTGATGCTGAAGGAAACCATTTACAGGGTCACCTTCCCCTGTACCTGGCAACTTACGAAAACTTAAAGGATATCAATCTACGGAGCAACATGTTCTCCGGAGATATTCCAAATATTTATGGGAAAAGAATGGAAAATTCATGGAGAAGCTTATACTTGGAGAACAACTACCTTACCGGTTCACTCCCTGTGGAGTTCCAAAAGATCACCAAACCGATCAGAGGAAGCCTTTCGAATAATTGTCTGCAATGTCCAAAGAATGTTACAATCTGCCAAGGAACTCAGAAGCCGAAATCACAGTGCACCAACGCAATGCAGGAGGGCTTGGAGTAGAGATCATGCACATGGGAAGAAGATAATATTAGAAATCATTATTACCAAGCACAGTTCATGTTCTCGTTCGGTATTAATCATGGTTGACATGTATTAAATGAAAAAATGGCATTCCAAATAGAAGATAAAAAGAGAGGGGTGTATTTGAGAGAATAGTTTTTCTTTCACCATATTTATGTTTGACGTACAAAAGTCTAAACCAAAAAAAACTCAACTACCATATCTCCATCAGGAGGACATTCCAAACTCTGCTACATAACCTCCGAGGAATTTTTTGCAATACCTTAAATGTAATGTGTTTCAAAAGAGCCAATTCACACTAATGTTACCAAGCCAGATCAAAAGAGGAAACTGGGCTAAAGCTACAAAGATCAAGAGGTAGTGATGCCTGCTTGAGTCATAACTCCTAGCTTCTGCAAAGAGAACTCGCTTCATTGTCTTCACTAAGAAAACCCCGGTGCATAAGCAGGTCCATGGAATCAAAATATAGTAAGAGTATCCCCAGATTATCTTGCCAAGGACAGCCAGACAAAGGCCCGTGAAAGCATAGCCTGCATATGCCACAATATCCAAGAGGGGTGCTTCTCCGCTACCCAGTGAAAGCAATGTTATCTTCAGCAGCATAACTTGCAAAAACCAGCCAACCATTCCTTTCACAAAAAGCCAGTTCAGAGCTTCTGGAGTAAACCTAGAAAATTTCGATTCACCACAAGGATAAAAAGGTTGAAAAAATGCACTTTGAAAGACATATACATGGATAGATACAAAATGAATAACGAACTTACTTCCCATAGAGTCCTAGTGACAAACCAGCAAGAACAACGTAGGTGCCAAAGGCCATAAGCGGAATGTATAAGTCTGGTGCATTAATATCGTAGATTGGGGGCTTGTATGAAAGTCTACCACCAACTGGTTCTGATATTCTAGTCCAGTGTCCCTGAGGTTGCAGCAAAACACTAATGAGAAAAACTCCAAATAGAAAGAAAATAAAACATTATAGAAAGTGAGGCTAACCCTGTGAAGGAATGGAAGTAGAACAATCTTCAACTTGTTCCTCACATATTGGTCATTCACTTGAAAGTAGTATTGGGGATCGGAGAAGTAACGACTTATCTGTTAATTTCAACAGGTTAAAACAAAAAGAAACGCCAAGTTATGGACACAAGGGAGAGTGACAGGAGTTACTCACGTTACTCTGCACATACTCAGAGCTGGATCCGAAAATCTTCTCGCTGTAAGCTCCCAAACCACTCCGGATAAGTCCAGAACCAGGTCCAGAGAAGGGATTCCCAAACGGGCTAGGCTGAGGAATGGCCTGAGGCATTGGTATCCCAGGCTGTGGTCCCATGTTATTATACATCTCTGGCATTCAAACAAAACCAGCACAAAGAACTTAACGTTACTATTTTGAGAAATTCTAAAGTCTCTACAAGCTCCCAAACCTGATTCTTGTTTTCATAATACCTTAACAATCCAACCTGATAATGGTTTCAAAGACTCAATAAACCATAATATTGAAAAGCATGCTCATATGTAACCATGAATTTGTTCGAAAATTGTTCTCTCTATTTATTTTCTACATTAATTTCAAAAGGTTCGAGTTTTGGAATCAGAATTCACTAAGCAATCTAGAAAATACGACTAATATATGCTACCAGAGCTCAGATTTTGGCCATGGAAAAAGCATCACTCAACCAGAATCGCAAGAAATCTCCATTATTTGAAACTAAAAGAAGAAAAATAAATAACTCGAAAATTGTAACAAGGAACATCAATCAGCAATTAGCAAAAAAAAACGAGCAGACCTGAAAGCGACTGGTGAAGGGGAACAGATCTATAGCTTGATTTGATTAGAGCGCCGGCTAATTTTTCCGGTGAATTGCGAAAGTTAAGAATTCATTCCATAGATCCAAGATGGAAAAAAATAACGGAAGAAAGTTCGTGTGCTTCGCACGTGCGACCATAGGTTGTCCTTCTTCATCACTTATCCAATAATACATCGACACGTATATATCATAATAGGTTTCGATTGTACATTTTATAGAAAGTAGTAGAGCCTAAAGCGTTAAAAATATTTTTTTTAAAACGTAGAATGAAAATAAAAACGAGGAATTATCATACGAGGCGAAGCACACCGGACGAACCATGGAGTCGATAAACCCAAAGCTTAGATGAACGGCGAGTTGACTTCGGTTCTCTATTGACCCAATTATCTCTCGACACGTCATAGGTTACTGCGTCCCTGAAATCCATACCCTGAACCGGCACCTCCTCTGTCTGCCTAAATCGCCTCCGACATACATCCGCCGGAAATACTTTTACAGTAAGATTGTTTATTCCTTCACCATTATTACGTCCGAGCGAAGAACAAAGTGATTCTCGGTAGAGAAAAGTTTTCAGTGTTATTGCGAGATGGAAGTTCCAGGCTCTGAGGAATTACTTCAGTTTCTGAGCTCTTGTCTCACTCATATCAAATGGCGACTCAAAGCCAATTCCAAACGCCGTCTCGAAATAGGTTTATTTTATTCTGTCATTTAATTTGGGTTTACTTTCTTTGATTATCTGCACTTTTAATCGCTAGAAGAACCAAAAAAGTTATTCTTTAGATCTCATTTTGAATCCCATTGAAGCTTGATGATGCTTTGTTTGAGATCCCAAAGAATCAAGCCAATTTCTGCATTTGGCTTCCTTGGTTTATCAATTTATACTCTATTAAAGTATAATCACCAGAATTTTTGATGTTTAGCTTCATTGAGTGTTCAAATATCAACACTAGACTATAGTATGATCTCAATTTACCATGTGTTTGAATCTGTAAACGATGCTAAACCGAGTTTCTTGGACCAGATGTGCTGGCATTGTGCACGGGAATGAGACCAGTTGTGATGATTGACTATGGTGGGAAGATGCCGGAGCTACAAGATCGCTTGCTTTCCCTTCTTGAGCGTATACAAGAGGTTAGGTCTCTAATTTGTCTTCAATCTCTTTACTACTTTGAGTGTTTATGACCTGCATCCATTCCTGCTTTTTTCCTTGGCACTTTTCTAGGGTTTACCAGTTTTTAAACATCTGAGGGTTATGGTTATAGAGGATATGATTTACCTGATAAATGTAAAAAGACTGCCCAAGTTTGTAAGCTCCAGCTTGAATTCTGAACACGAATTGTTCTTCATTGACTTGGAACATGATCCTCCAAAGGTTGTTCCTTTTATAAAGCTTGTTTGTTTAGGTGGTTTCTCTTTTCATATTTGATCACCCATTTGACTTATCTTGTATTTGCTTTTGTTTGTTTAAGATGGTAGAACAAAGCAAGGAAAGCAATCTAGGGATGCAGCTTAGATCGATTCAGAAGCTATTCTCTTTGACATTTCCTTTAGAAGACAACAATACTGAAACCACTACAACACTTGATGAGGCCAACTCTTC
This sequence comes from Nasturtium officinale, assembly GCA_963854855.1. NCBI lineage: Eukaryota > Viridiplantae > Streptophyta > Magnoliopsida > Brassicales > Brassicaceae > Nasturtium > Nasturtium officinale. The sequence goes on from OY978507.1 coordinate 1,211,195, forward strand.
TCAGTCTTCTTTATGCATTGATCTTAGTTGTTGTTTACAAGACACTAAAGTTACAATCCCAACCTTAAATGGGTAATTTTCCAAATTTTGAAGATTCATCTACCGTTAGGTTATCTTAGTTTATCACGCTGTAAAGTCTAATGTTCAAATCTGTATTTGCAGATGGCTGCTAGACTATCCGGTTGTGTATCTATTCGGCACAGATCACATAGAAGATGCAATCTACAACTTATCCACCAAATCCCTCCGCATATTCAAAGTTCTAGTATGCAGGTTAGCTATTATTAAATATGTGTAATACTAGTATTTTGTTATTGCTGTGGTGTTTTAACTCTGAAGATCATCCAGGAACGGTACCACTGAGAAGGACTCTTGTTTAGAAGAGCTAACAAGGTAAGAACTTGAAAACCAAGATGGTGCCTTTACTGACTAAACAACAACATATCCGTGAAAAACTAAGTGTGTTTTCTGTAATTGACTTCCAGTTTTTCGGTGCCATATGAACTGAGTATGGGAGGTGACAAGGAAGTGTGGGCTGAAACATTTCTGGAGAGGATGAGTTCGAGGTGGGAAGAATGCAAACACATTTGGGGATCATTGGATTTGCAAGTTTCAGAATGTTATCCTCAGGCAATTGTTCTTTAAGGCTTTCGCTACTTGGTAATGAGTAATACATTAATGTGACCCAAAAGACATAACACTTGAAAGTTGAATAAAACGAGATTCATAACATAGTAGAACGGTTCTCAAGAACACAGAGTCTAAGCAAATAAAAAGAGGAAAAAACCAAAAGTCAACAAAAAAAATACTAGAAATAACGTGAAATCCTAAAAATCAAGACTTCAAATCAGTTTCCATTCAGGAGACTCTGAACCTCAGACGCCGTTGGGAGAGCTGGAATTGCTCCTTTCTTTGTGGTTGTGATAGCACCACAAGCATTCGCATACCTAAGCACTTCTCTAAGACGAGTTTCATCCTGTATAGAAGGGAGAACACAGTGAATAATCGAAGCAAATATACTATAATTGCAGAATAATCTGATGTGAATTGATAGGTATTATTACCTCGAGCACAGCACGGTCATCGACAAGCTTGCAAAGCAAGGCACCAATATAAGAATCACCAGCACCAGTTGTATCAACTGTGTCCACACGGAAAGGATCAACAAATCCACGGAAGCTCTGTAATTAAACACGTACAAGAACACAACTTCAATAACAATAATGGTAAAGCCAAATCTACAAGTTAGAAAAACTCTGTAAAAACCAATTACCTTAGTGTAATAACTACAACCCTTTTCACCTAAAGTAACCAAGAGAAGCTTCAAATTGGAGTGCCACAGAGACAAAGCTGTCTCATCATCGACCTTTTCAGATCCAGTCAAGAACATAAGCTCTTCGTCACTGACTTTAATCACTTCAGCTTTGTCCCAGATGCTAAGAATCTGCTTCTTAGCCTCCTCCTCCGAGGGCCACAAAGGAAGCCTCAAGTTCGGATCATAAGAGAGCAATGCACCAGCTTCTTTAGCCACCTCCATAGCCTTTAGGTGAGCAGATCGACAAGGCTCAACGATCAAGCTTATTGATCCATAGTGGAACACCTTAGCCTGTGACACAAAATCGGAACAGAGTATTTCTTTTAGCTAACTTAACCGTTACGTTAGGTCTAAATACAAAGATACAACCGTTACGGTGACGGTAAATATGGGACCCATAAATATTTATCCTACGTGTAATAATTAATTAAAAGTAAGAATAACGTACAGATCTGATGAGATCAAGATTGAGCTCGTCGGGACGGAGGAGCATATCGGCACTAGGGTTCCGGTAAAACATGAATTCACGTTCTCCATCAGATCTTAGAGTCACGAATGCTAGTGCAGTCCTAGCTCCGGTGTCGAAATTGATTCCTTCGTCGGAGACACCGTTCTGTTTCAAGATTCCGGCTAGCATGTGACCGAACTCGTCGTCACCGAGTTTTCCAACGAAAGCAGATCGACCACCAAGGCGGGAGATGGCGATTGCAACGTTGGCAGGTGCACCTCCGGGGGCTTTGATGAAGCCAGGAGCCTCGGCGAGGGATACGCCGGAGACGGTTGGGACGAAGTCGATGAGCATCTCGCCGAAGCTAACGATCAAACTTTTTTCGCCATTGGATGTAGCCATTTGGGATCGGAGTGTGTTGATCGGACGAAAAATGAGAGAAAGATTATTAGATTTTGGATATAATGAAATGTATTAGAGGATGAAGGGTTTATATAGAGGTATAATAGTCACTGTTTAGTCAAAATCCATGAGACTTTTAATTAATTAATATATATATATATGAAATTTTATAGATTTTAACCAATTAAAGTCTGATCAGATAGATATTCAGATATCGTAATATATATAACTGTGTTTGGTAAATGATGTTTTATCGTAATATTCTTTACATAAATGTTACGATCTTGTGAGATAAGAGTGGTGAGTGATTGGTACTTCTGACTGACCAGACTTTTTGCTCCTTCATGGGACCCACGTGACGTATTTCGCAAGGTTAACAAATTATGATTTATGAGTGACTTATCCACTGTTGGGTAAAAATATTTCCAAGGTTCCGATTATTTCGTTTGTTATGATAACTTTCTTTTTCGATAATATACGATATTGTCTTATGCATATCCATTAAAACTGAAATGTATTAATGTGTGATTTGTTACGATTTTGTATTTCCAAAAGGTTAATTATAACGCGTCTATCCGTTTTTGGATAAGAATATCGATCCTCTTGCTTGAAGATATATCAATTACTATCTTTTATTTCCGATTATCCCATTTATTAGGATACCTTCCACTTCCGTTTTCAAACCGTTCATGGATCTCAGGTAAAATCTACTAAATCGAAATATATTTATGTTTGATTTTTTTTTTTATTGTTATGAGAAACGGAATTAGCTTTGACTTAAACGATCATTTTATTTATTATAGATCTACCAAACCCTTTGGATTTCCTATTTCCCAAGTAGTCAATATTTTCGTATTTATCATCAATTATCGATTCGTTAAGCTTCTCCTCTTGACGTTTTATTCCACAGTTAAAGTAATTTCGCAGTTTATTGATGAAATCTATTTAGTAGCAGACCCATAAACTGTTTCAATCGAGGTAATAACATATACAAAATAAAGTTACGATTCTAAAAATACGCTATATAACTTATCATATAATGATATTACACAAACACTAATCATATAGAAAAGAAAGAGAGATCTCAATTGATATATATTTTAAATCAATACTAGTTAGTATATCAAAGGAAGAAACAAAATCTTGCAATTTTTTGAGAGAGTGAGAGGGAAAAATACATGAAGGTAAACATGGGTTTAGAGGGATGCGTCTTTACGTTGGAAACTACCTAGTTAATAATCTATATAAATTAATTAAATAATATCATCTCAACACTATTAATTCATAGAAGTGTGTTGTATTAATAATTTTATTATATACAACTATACAAGCCAGTTAATAATCTTCGGGTACAAAAGAGTAGTAATAAAATTATATAATGGACCGGCACGTAATGTTTGTTTTAAGAAAGCAAACAAATAAATTAAAGGTATGTATAATTTTGCCTTTAATTGATAGGTTGTAAAACACATACATAAAACAAATAGAACCATATTTAATTTTACTTCTGCTATTATTTTGCTTATATTTTACTATCTTTATTCTTAACTCATTTTTTCCAAGTTATTTTTTGGATTGGCTTAAAACCACATCTCTTTACATTTAGATAAATAAATTACACTTACACCACAGATATAAAATTAGATACGTAGAACTTTCTATAGTTGAAAACGTAGTTTCATTTCAACATAATTTTTTATCCAAACGAAAGAAACATTACGTGCGGGTCCATAATAAAAATTACTTAAACATAAAATGATGATAGTATTATATTCTCTAATTTCATGCAGCTTAAAGTCGAATAACGTACACGTAATGTTAGAGAATATACCTGAATGAACCTGATTAACTTAAACAGTAATGGAAAACAAATTCAAGTGGTGATGTGAGAGTGACGGGTATTTGAGATGGTCTTGATGCATCTTTGAATTGCAATATGTCATTAAACTTTTAAACAGTTTTGGAAAACAACAAACTCAAGTGGGTGTCTAGAGATATTCCCCTATAATTAATGTCAGTTAAGTAGGTTTTCATAAACTGAACATTAGTTTCTTCAAGAATGTCTTTGCTAACCAAAAGAGAGAGACCATCGTAGTCGTGTTGTGTTGTGAGAGGGATGAAATGAGTCTGATATCATAACAATTTAAACGGATTTTTAGGTGGAGGATACGCGTGTTCCAATATTCAATTTTGGATCCTCGAACTTTTATATACTTGGGTGACCTTAATTCTGTATTTTTATACCGGTTTGGACTTGAACCGGGTGGATTGGCCTATAAATGAAGCCTGAAAAATTAGAGAACTTTTGCAAGTTTAAGGGTGATTATGTAAATAAAGATGATAATAGGGTCGATTGTTCATTTTATAGAAAGTAGTAGAGTCTAACGGGTGGGTGGGTCGGGAGAGAATTACGCTTTAAAAATCTATTAAAAATAAAGAGAATGAAAATAAAAACGAGGAGTTATCATACGAGGCGAAGCGCACCGGACGAACCATAGAGTCGATAAACCCAAAGCTTAGATGAACGGTGAGTTGACTTCGTTCCTTTACTGACCCAATTATCTCTTGACACGTCATAGGTTTACTGCGTCCCTGCAATCCATACCCTGAACCGGCACCTCCTCTGTCTGCCCCCGTTGAAAAACCTAAATCGATCGTCGCCTCCGACATACATCCGCCGGAAAGTAAGATTGTTTTTCTTTCACCATTATTTCGAATTTGAGATTTATCGCTTAAGCTGTATACACAAGTTGGAACTTTTCGAAACCTGATTTGATGATTTTCATAACCCTCCATTGTTTTCCCCACAAGGGATGCCAAATCTATGAAAAGGTGAATCTTGAATCGATTCATCCTCAGTTTTTTGTTTTTATTTTTAGTATTCCTGTGGAAACTGGAAGATTCTGAAAGCACTTGTATTTGAGCTTTGTTCTCATAGCTTGAATTGGATAATGAATAACAGTAACAGCCATATACTTAGATGAAATTCTTATGTATATATTAACTTGTAGCTTTTCTTGGTTGATGATATTTGTTGTGTGTCAAAATGAGTTTTGTCTGACCTGTTAATACTACTCTATGTGCAGTGGATTTCAGGATTGATAATGGTGTAGCTGCTGGGATGATGATGGGTATACCAGTGGAGCTAGAGGTTACCACAGTTGAGAACCATAACGAAATGGGAGAAAGCTCTGGTCAAGCTATGATTGAGCAAGATGATGATGATAATAATCATAATGAAATAGGTGAAAATTCTGGTCAAGCAATGCTTGAGCAAGATGAGAAAGTGGATCCGGATTCAATCCCTCTTTCAGTTGAAGATATGGCGGAGGTTCAAGCAGATGAGCCTTATGTTGGGCAGGAATTTGAATCTGAAGCAGCCGCACATGGGTTTTATAATGCTTATGCTACAAAAGTAGGATTTGTCATCCGTGTTAGTAAACTCTCAAGGTCAAGGCATGATGGATCTCCCATAGGCAGGCAACTTGTTTGTAACAAGGAAGGCTACAGGTTGCCTAGTAAGCGAGATAAGGTTATTAGACAAAGAGCTGAAACAAGGGTTGGATGTAGAGCAATGATGTTGATTAGAAAAGAAAATTCTGGTAAATGGGTTATTACAAAGTTTGTCAAGGAGCATAATCATCCTTTGATGCCTGGGAGAGTTCGTAGAGGTTGCATTTATGATCAATATCCGGTTAGTTATTGCTCTTTCCGTTGATCAACATTCTTTATATCACGAATCAATGCCTGTGATTATAAATCTTTTTGATGTAACTAAAAGTATCAATTTTTATATTCAGCGAAATCAAAGTTGTTGTATCTTGGTTGGCCGGTTAATTTATACTGTGATAATAGTTCATGAATAGCTTCTCTATGGCATATTCATGTGCTGGTTTGATTTTGATTTTGCTTCTTAAGCGCAAAAGTCTTGAATACTAAAAATTTGCTCTCGTTATTTGCAGAACGAACATGACAAAATCCAGGAACTGATGCAGCAGCTAGCAGCAGAGAAAAAGAGAGCGGCTACTTACAAAAGGCATCTGGAGATGCTCTTTGAACAGATAGAAGAGCACAACGAAAGCCTTTCTAAAAGAATCCAACACATAGTAGACAATGTGAGGAATCTTGAACAGAGAGATCATCAAGAGAACCAATTATAGTCTTCCTTGTTCATTATTCAGCAGTTTGATTTAGGAGATAGATATTCTCTACTTAATTCCCCACTTTATCTCTTTAATAAATTTTTTTTTCTTGTCGAAACAAAAGTGCTTGCAATTGCCTTGAAGATTTTTTTTTGGGTATTATGTTCAAACATTTATGTTGTTCGGATGCTGCGTAAGCATAGTTTAGTGTACATAAAGTGATGATTTTAAAGCACTATCAAGATCCTCTGTAATAACATTGTCTTCTCCCTGAAGATCCTCCTCCTGATCGAATCCAGTAAACCTATATATTATAGATTGGAAAGACCTTAAAAATCTATTGGAGTTCACAAAACAGAAAGCGAAGAACCAAATTAGCCTGATGGTCAGCTGCTAAAGCCACCACATTTCATCGTCTAAAGAACATTGTTTGAGCCTCAAGTAAGCCGTCACCGAGTTTAGATCCACTAAAAGTACGAAAGTATAAATATTTGACATAATTTCCGGGGTTTTGGGAGGGCCAAGCACCCTATAAATACTTTACTTCAACCGTGAGTTAGTTCATAATTGAGTATGTTTAACATTATTGTCTAAAAAACTACAGATCACTAACTTAGAAAGCTACGCAGAATAAGATGAATCTGACAAAATGGGGAAGGCTGTGTAATCAAGCCAACAGAACCAAAAACAAATACGCAGTAATTGTATTTTGAGTTCTTACTTGCAAGTGAAAGTAATACTCGATTATGTAATTTATTTATTAATTCAGAATTATTTACAGAAAAAATAGATCAGCCAATTACTTGTAGATCAAAACTCACAATCCAAAAAGAAAAGATTAAAAATCATGATCCTTGGCTAAAGCCACCAGTTTTCATCATTTGAAGAAACTCTTTGTAATTGACTTTACCATCTCCATCTTCATCTACATGCATAATCATCTCTTTACAACACTTTAGGTTTTTACCTTGCTTGAGCCCTAAGGAAGCCATCACAGACTTCAACTCCTCAACAGTAATAAACCCATCACCATCTTGATCAAACACATTGAACGCATCTCTCATGTCCTCTCCCTCCTTTTCCTCTACAATCGAACCATAAAGAGACTCAAACTCGTTTATGTCTACACACCCATCTCCATTTGCATCCATCTTCTTTATCACCTGGATTAGATCTTTCTCTGGCATGAAGATTCCTAGATTCGTTAAAGAATCGTTTAGCTCTTCCTTTGTGATGCGTCCGTCTCCATTCTTGTCGAACATCTGAAACACTCTTTTTAGATCCACCTGATCTGTTCTTGCCGGAGATTCAGTCTGTGATTCCGAGGGTGGAGGCTTCTTGTCGTCGATGTACCAAGATGGAGGGAGGAGCACTCTAAGCTTCTTGGGGACCAAAAGGAGAAGAAAGGAGTAAAAGAGGTTGTAGAGAAGGAAGGCTCGCACCATAATTTTTTGTTTTGCTAAGAACAAAGATCGAGAGAAACGGAGCTTTGGATATTTTGATGTAAACTTGAAATGAATATTGTCACTGACTCACTGGTTAGTTTTTATAGAGGGCAAAGCGATGGGGATGTAATATTAATAATTTAGGAAAAGATCATTTTATATTGTATACATAATCTTTTTTGGTATGACCGTTGGATCCATTAATTAACTAGACGTTACTTGTTGTATTTTTTATTTTGTAGTTTAGAAAACAAACAGAAAAAAGAAAAATATTGAATAAGAAAAATGTGAAATTTCCAAGATTGTGTAGTTGATATCATAACACTAATGAGTAATGATCACGACTCAAAAGTCTTCTGAATAAATACAGACACTTGTCACGGACTTTGATGATATAACGAATTACATACACCTAATTTTTCTGTCGATACTTAAGATTTTTTAATTTTATTTTTGTAAATTGTAATCAGTAGAAATAATACAATTTTAAAAAGATACGATGGAGAGAGTTTCCCTAACAAAAAAGTTAAAAAGGAAAAAGTTTCTATGGGTCTCCTACAAATCTAGAAGTTGGTGAATACGCGTGAAGAAAGTAGAAGCTTTAAAAATGAAAAGAATTCGCATTTTTTTTGTTGTGTGGAGATAATAGAATAATGATAAACTATATATATATATAGTATTTAGCAAAACGCGTAGTTATAATTGTTGATGTTTGGTTCTTGTCCCCATTTATTGAGTGTCACATTAAAACATATGTATTGGTGCTTTGGCACATGTTACCAACGGGAGAATGACGTCCGCTGGAATATAATCGTTGTTGTTATTATTATTTTTCTTGCCTGGAAGAGTCATATGAATATGGGAACAAATATCCTAATTGAGTATACCGAACAAATCAAGCACTAATAGTTGTTGGAACAAAGTTTGAATAGTTATTTGAAGTGGAACAAACAATTGCAGTTGAATGTATACTACTATTATTAATTTTTTTTTTGTACATAATATTTCAAACACACAAATTCCTGTCCTACGTTTTATATATATATATATTGCATCACATTTTCTTACCATAAAAATCCAATCTTTTTGGTCGTTCGTTTTTTGTTTGAATTAATGTTTCAATAGAGCCCGAAACGGCAATTTGTATGGATAATGGATCCAATAGTGTCTAATGCCACCCCAAAAAAAACTATTAAGTTATATATGCCAGGGAATAGCAAAAAGAAAAGATAATCAACAAATAAACTTTTAGAGGTGCAACAAAAAGAAAGAAAAGTTCCCATAAACTTTATGTAAGTGGGTATTCAATTAATTTCTGTTTTTCTTTAGTAATATATATATATATATACATATTCTCAAGGTGTGTGTGTGTGTGTGTTCTGTAAGGGGATCCGATCACACTTCACTAGTGTGAGACTACCCTTGTTATGGTTGTCTTCCAGCTCCTCCCAATCCACTACTACTCATGATCCTTAATTATTGTTATTATTTAGTACACTTATACAATTATATTACATCTCCACAGCTAATTAAATGTGGACACAGTGTTCACTGATAATCAAAATAGTCAATTAAGAAAATGATTAGATCAACATTGCCTATAATATTTTTTTATAAATAAAAATAGATTTCAAATAATGATGACTTACTTATATACAATTTTGGAACACCTAATTTAATATATATTTCATAAAATATTATTCAAAGAATTTGTGGTGTTATATTATAGTTTTTTGTTCCAGTTATATTATCGATTTATAGTGGACGTTTTTCATCAGAGTTGTAAAAGAAAAAAAACTGTCGGGCTTACAAATAAATGGGCTTGAGTAGGCCCATATATCTATAACACAACAGAATTTGAGTGATAATTTGACGACCACATTTGAAGAAGATACAGCTCTTCCAAAAGTGGGCTCGTTCTGTCTGCTTCGGTCCCTGCAGATTTCGAAATCTCTTTTACATTTCTCCAGAAATTTTCTCCGCAAAATTCCCGGAAAAGCACTCGATCAGCAGGTAAACAAACACTAGTACCTCTCATTTAAGCTCTCTCCACGAATGATTTTGTCGTCACCTTTATTAATAGTTTCATGTTGCTTTCGATCTAAATGGGATAAACTCGATTGGTTCTTTATCAGTCTTAAGTCTCTTAGGTTTTAATGTTCTTTAATAGGAAGCATTATCTTTATTCAAATTTCTGTCTTTTAGATCTCCTTACTCTCTTCTCTTGCAGCTGAAACTAGTTCTTTCAATTAACCCGACTATGTTATAGCTTCACTGTCCCACTTGGGAAAGCGTTTTAATATTTACTTCAAATTTGAGACCGTTGGGAAATTCTTGAATATTGTACTGTAAATGTCATTACTTGGTCCTTCTAAATAGAATGTCACTAAAAAGTATGTTACTTTTTTTTTTGTAATGGTGTAACGGTAACAGATGGTCAGGAAGGAAGATGTGGATTTCTATTGTGGATTTTCGCGCAAAGAACTTCAAAGTTTATGCAAGAAATATAATTTGCCGGCTAATAGATCAAGTTTGGATATGGCTGAATCATTGGCTTCGTTTTTCGAGGTATTAGAGTTCATGTTTCAGAAAAAAAAAAAAACTAAATATGCATCTTATTGTCTTGTTGGTAGTTCATTAATACGGTCACATGTCCTGTTGTTTCTCCTAATGATATAACCTTGTTGGGCAGCTAATCATGTGTTGTGGTATCTAACTATTGCAGAAAAATCGTTTGCAATCGGTAGGCTTTGGGGTCCCTGGGAATCAAAATAGTTCAGCTACAACTTCTAGAGCACCAGCGAGTAGAACATGGAATGTGAAAAGAGGTTTGGCGATTTTATCCCTGTTGCTTTTAGTTTTCTATTGTCTCACCTTATTAAGCTATTTATGAAGACTGGTTAAATGTTGTTGCAGATTCTTATGGTAATAAATTGGATATAACTAGAGAAGATTGTGTTCTTCAAGGTGCTATGGCCAGAGAACCAGGCTTTATCCTTGGGGATAATATAACATATCAGGTTCGGTTCACTTAATTTTTTTGTAGGTATCTATTTCCATGAAATTAAGGTTGGGTTACAATCGTTGGCTTCCATAAGAAGACGATATATTGTGCCATTTCTCGCATTTATGGAACATGGTACAGGAGTTATATCATTATAATGTATGATAGTTTCTCAAAGAAATTTATTGATATTGGCGCATCAATGTTTTGTACTTTATAAATTTACTTCCACATTCCTTAATTCTCTGCCACTCCCTTGTTGGCCAACTTCTAACGTCTCTTAAATGTTTTTGTGGAAATGCAGGAAAGAAATGGAAATGTAGGTTTGATTGATTCTGCATATGTTCCTCCATATATGAGGGAATTGAATGAAAAGGGTCCACCAACAAACTCCAAGAGAACGGATTCTAGGTTAGAAAATAGAATGAGAGATGTAGACAGTGGTGATAGTCCTAGTTCGTCTTCATTTGAGTTTCATGTCAGTTTGGAAGAGGGTATTAGCCTTTCAGTTGATCTAAATTTCAATCCATCCGATTGGATTAATAGCATGAGAGATGAGGTCAATGTATTTGATAGCATGCGTCAAAGAAAATCTCCACATTATGACCTTGGCATTAGTAATGCTACAGACTGTAAGAAGCAGAAGTGTTCAGGGCAAGACACGGATGAGCCTGAAAGGAGAGAACCATCTAAAAGTCCAGCAATGAAAGACAATACTCAGTTACCTTTTGATTATCATTCCAATGGTGAATGGTCTCTAGTATCATGTGCTATAGAACCATGCAGCAGAATCAAAGAGGGCTCAGACACTTGCAAAGAAACAAACGGGATTAACTTGTCCATACCTGATTCTTCAGAACCTGGCCAGATTGTATCATCTTGTGTCGAATCGTGTAGCAAAAGCTGCTGTGTAAATCCACCTCACTTGGACTGTGTTAATCCTCCCGGGAAGAAGTTGACAAAGGACTCTGTTATGGTTGCTGCAGAACTGAATGATCTCCTTATTGTAATTCCAGAAAGTCCATCTATGGAAAGTTTTCAAAAGGTGGGAAACTCAAGTACTGTTATATGTCCACTGGGAGCTGGTTCTGAATTATCATCATCAGAAGCAGAGGCTTATCAATCAAACATGCCGTGTTCTCCTCGTAAGACCTGTAGATCCTCAATTATCCCTTCCCCAGAGTTCATCATCGATAGAGAGTCCACTAGTTATTCTGAGTCATTCAAGTTCCGGTGCAATGGAGGCAAGAACTGTCTGCCACCAAATACTGAGGAGCAGGTACAACATATCCTTTCTAATCTATTTGCTACAAGCAACAAACACAATAATTGCCTTACCCTATGTGTTGTTTCTTACTTCACAGGAAAAGAGCGAAGTTTTAAGTGAGCAGGCGCGGTCAGCGTGACTTGTTTGAGTGGTGAAGCATCCATTATATTTGTATAATGTTGTTCAAGTAATAGGAGAATGACTATATATACATGATGCAGAGATAGTCAAGAAATGGCCTTTCCTCTGACCAAGAGGTTTCTGCTACTGTATTTTTTTGAGGTATGATTTTGTGCTCTCTCTATATCATACCAATGATACTACAAAAGAACTATGTAAGTATTTATTTTTGTTGTTGGCTTGCACTTAGGCCAATAAGTACATGGATATTCCTTCGAGAGCATTGGGTCGATTACTACTGAAGTTTTTGCAGGACCTAGGGTCCTAGGGAGAAGCCAGTTCTAGGTCGGTATGTAATTCTTTTTGGTTTCATGTTTTTGGTTTTTCAAGGTTGAAAACGGTTGCTCTTTTTGAGGTCTGATTTTGTGCTCTATAAGTCTATATCATACAAATTCTATGTTGTTATACACATCTATCATAGACCAATGTTGGAGATCAGCTTACCGACCGATGTTGCATACACCATGTTGTTGGATAGAACCAAAGGTCTGACTGTAAGAGAATGAGAACATGTTGGAGTAACATCCATTGAAACATATGAAGGTGTTATCTTGTATGCTTCCTACAAAGTTCCAAAGATCACAGCTTCTTTTTTTTCACAACATATTAAGATCATCATCTTTTGTTACACTTCACAATGTTCTCAGAAACTTGGGTTGAATGTTGATAAGTTTAGGTAATTTGGTATTAGTAAAGGAAGATACTTTTCAATGTAAATCCTCAGAGAAGCTTTTTGATGTGCAATGTATTTTATACGACTGGTTTTGTTAGCATGTGAGTAACACGTGACTGGCCGGTTCTTATTCTTTGAATCTGAACCGTATATTAGTTGAATCAGTCAGGTCTCAAAGTCAACTTTCCGAAGTAAAATATATGAAACAAGTCAACTTAAGATTTTCAATTTGGTTCTTGCAATGAGACAGAGAGAAGAGAAAGAGAGGATTCTTGTGTCTGTTATTGAAATCTTGAGTCTGAAGAGGACAAAACATTTCTTTTGGGGGCACAAGGAGATGTGAGGATGAAGACAAAAGAGGATGTCTGTGACTCGCGTCTCGAGAGAAACAGAGTTGAACAAGAAATAAGTGCATGAAATCTCACAAACCATTACTATTTTGTAATATATAAAAAGTAAAGAGATTTATACAATGTTTGGGTTTGCTCGAAACCAAACACCAACGGCAACGGCAACGGCGCAAGTAAAACACCCATTAAAATTAAAATGATTATTAAAAACAAAACTGGCCCAATGTAAATGTCTCAGAATAGTAAATGTCTCCTAGATTCGTATGTTAAGCCCAATGTGCATAGAGATGGAAACTTGATATAAAACGTTTTGGGTTTGATTGCACAAATTTGGGAATAATTGGGTAAAAATTAGAATTAAAAAGAAAAAACGAGAAAGCAGAAGAGAAAATTTGGTAACATTAACTCAAATAATAAATGGCGTCACCTACATTTTCCATTACTCAGAAGCAGCAGTTTTGGTCGCATTTAATGCCATCTCAGTAGTACATGACTCTGTGATAAGCTCCATCACTCTCTCTCCTCTCCTCTCCCTATCTGGGTTTCTCAAGATTTCCATGAGCTAATGCTTAATGTATTATTCTAGCTCTTACTTTCATTACCAATTTCTCTCTATACACTTGTTCAAGAGGAAATAAACCCACTTTAAGACTTGTTTTGCTTTTAAGGATGTTTTGATGTTGTTACCTTGCGGTCTGAGATCCGAAAGGGGTAAGTGTTTTTGTTATCGTTGCAGAAGCATTGAGAGACAAAAGCACTTCTTTGACATGGTTGTCTGAATTTTCACTTCAAGATTGTTTCCTCAGTCTTCGGAGACTGTCTTTTCGTGGTTTCTTTTTGTTTCTTCAGCTGTCATTGCTATGATCTTCAATTCTATTAGATTTTGCAGTCCCTTGATTGCAGTTTCCTCTTAAAGTAAGGTCTCACAGTAACTATATGAAGTTATTGTGATTCTTAGTCAATCTATGTAATGTCTCAGAAAGTGAATACAGTAACTAAGAAGCGTGTGGGTTGACTTTGAAAACAAGTATTTGGTTTGTGTGTAGAATGAGAATGTTTGAAAGGAGAGCAAGGGAATGGATTCTCCTTGCCAAGCTTGTGCTTTTCACTAATATATGGCAGATTGCTTCATCTCTTGGCTCTATGTCTTCAATTGCGATTTCTTATGGAGATGGTGGTTCTGTGTTTTGTGGTTTGAAATCTGATGGGTCTCATCTTGTGGTTTGCTATGGTTCGAACTCAGCGATCCTCTATGGGACTCCTGCTCATTTGGCGTTCATTGGGTTAACAGGTGGTGATGGGTTTATGTGTGGGCTTCTGATGCAATCTCATCAGCCTTATTGTTGGGGAAACACTGCATTTATCCAAATGGGAGTTCCTCAACCAATGATCAAAGGAGCTGAGTACTTAGAAGTTAGTGCTGGAGATTACCATCTCTGTGGTTTGAGGAAGCCATTAATGGGAAGAAGAAAGAGCAGCAACATTTCTACTTCTTCCTTTGTTGATTGTTGGGGTTACAATATGACCAGGAGCTTTGTTTTTGAGAAGCAGATACATTCGCTCTCGGCTGGCGCGGAGTTCAACTGCGGTCTGTGCTCTGAAGACAAGTCTGTTTTCTGTTGGGGCGATGAGAATACCAGTCAAGTGATCAGTCTTATCCCAAAGGAAACAAAGTTTCAGAAAATTGCAGCTGGTGGATACCATGTCTGTGGCATTCTTGACGGGTTGAACTCTCGAGTGCTCTGTTGGGGAAGGAGCTTTGACTTCGAAGAGGAGATCACAGGGACCTCTACGGGTGAACCGATTCTTGATTTACCACCAAAAGAGCCACTTTTGTCAGTGGTCGGTGGAAAGTTTTACGCTTGTGGAATCAAACGGTATGATCATAGTGCGGTTTGTTGGGGTTTTTTTGTAAATCGAAGTACACCAGCCCCTATAGGTATCGAATTTTATGTTCTTGCAGCGGGTAATTACTTCACTTGCGGAGTTCTCTCAGTGAGCTCTATGTCACTGGTTTGTTGGGGTCTTGGTTTCCCTGCTACTATCCCTTTAGCTGTCTCACCGGGACTCTGTATAGACACTCCTTGTCCACCAGGAACTCATGAACTTGGTAACCGAGACAACTCGCCTTGCAAATTTCCTGGCTCTCACATTTGCTTGCCCTGTAGTACCAATTGCCCTCCTGGAATGTATCAGAAAAGTGAATGCACTGAGATATCTGATCAGGTTTGCGTTTACAACTGCTCGAGTTGCTTGTCGCCTGACTGCTCGTCAAACTGTTCTTCTTCGTCTATCAATGGGGGCAAGGGAAGAGGAAAGTTTTGGTCATTGCAGCTACCTATTGCAACTGCGGAGATTGGCTTTGTTCTGTTTTTGATAGCAGCTGTCTCGATAATAGCGGTTTTATACATTCGGTACAGATTGAGGCATTGTAGGTGCTCAGAAAATGATGCAGGGTCTTCTAAAGATTCAGCCTTTACGAAAGATAATGGCAAAATCCGTCCGCAGCTTGATGAGCTGCAAAAGCGCAGAAGGGCTCGAGTTTTCACTTATGCAGAACTTGAAAAAGCGGCCGAAGGATTCAGAGAAGAGTCAATAGTAGGGAAAGGGAGTTTCTCATGTGTGTACAAAGGGGTTCTGAGAGATGGAACCACTGTTGCGGTAAAGAAAGCTATAATGTCATCAGATAAACAGAAGAATTCAAATGAGTTTCGCACAGAGCTCGATCTGTTATCAAGGCTCAACCATGCTCATCTTCTTAGCCTTCTTGGATACTGCGAAGAAGGTGGAGAAAGGCTTCTGGTTTATGAGTTTATGGCACACGGCTCACTGCACAACCATCTTCATGGAAAGAACAAGGCCTTGAAAGAGCAACTAGATTGGGTCAAACGAGTAACGATTGCTGTCCAAGCTGCTAGAGGAATCGAATACTTGCACGGTTATGCTTGCCCTCCCGTGATTCACCGGGATATTAAATCATCAAACATTCTTATAGATGAAGAACACAATGCTCGAGTAGCTGATTTTGGTCTCTCCTTACTCGGTCCTGTTGATAGCAGTTCTCCTTTAGCAGAACTACCAGCTGGAACTCTTGGTTACCTTGATCCCGAGTACTATCGATTGCACTATCTCACAACAAAATCCGACGTCTACAGCTTTGGAGTCCTGCTTCTCGAGATCTTAAGCGGAAGAAAAGCCATTGACATGCACTACGAAGAAGGGAACATAGTAGAGTGGGCGGTTCCTTTGATCAAAGCAGGAGATATAAACACAATCTTGGACCCGGTCTTGAAGCATCCATCTGAAATAGAAGCGCTGAAAAGAATTGTGAACGTGGCTTGTAAATGTGTGAGGATGAGAGGGAAAGATAGACCATCGATGGATAAAGTGACAACAGCTTTGGAACGAGCGCTCGCACAGCTAATGGGAAATCCAAGCAGCGAGCAGCCAATACTACCAACAGAAGTAGTTCTTGGAAGCAGCAGAATGCACAAGAAGTCATGGAGGATCGGATCAAAAAGGTCGGGCTCGGAGAACACGGAATTTAGAGGCGGGTCATGGATAACTTTCCCAAGTGTGACCTCATCGCAGAGGAGGAAATCATCAGCGTCTGAAGGAGATGTAGAGGAGGAAGAGGAGGAAGGGAAGAAACAACAAGAGGCCTTGAGGAGTCTTGAAGAGGAGATAGGGCCAGCTTCGCCTGGACAGAGTTTGTTCTTGCATCATAATTTCTGAAAATAAGTGTTTTCTCAAGATTTTAGCAACAATAACATCTATCAAATTATTTACTCTGATGTATAATATGTTTTAAGGCAGGTATGTAACAAAGAGGCATAGAGACTCTTCACGGAAGAATGTTTGTAATTTTTATTTTTTTTTCAACTAATTATTACCAACTTCTTTTGTATGACTGCTCTTCCCTGGAGACGTTCTCAGTAGTCAATAGTCTATAATATTCTATGGGAGGTCTGATATTTTCTGCTGTGAACAAACAAAATAAATTAAAAGGAGAGGAAAAATAAAAAGTGCCCACACGCAGGATCGAACTACGGACCTTCAGTTTACAAGACTGACGCTCTACCACTGAGCTATACGGGCTTTCGTTTCACAAAATTCAATAAGTTAATTATTAGTCTTTGCACTTTGTGCCATGTATTTTAATTCAATCTATATTAATAGTTTATCAAAAAAAACTATATATTAATATTATTAGGAATTGTTGAAATTTTTATCTTTTTTTCCGGATAAAAATGGAAATGAAAGTAAAGAGAATCAAACCTGACCCATAAGTGACCAATCAGAATCGACCCCGCCTATTAGCTTGTGATTTTTTGTACCTTATCTCTCTCTCTCTCACTCTCTTCTTCTTCTTTAAACTCTCCAACTCTACTCTTTACTTTACTGACGTGACTTCCGCCTCTTCCTCCATCAATGGCGACCACTAACTCTCTTCACCACCACCACCACTCCTCTTCTTACCAAAACCACCGCCTCAATCTCCATCCCCAATCTCACTTTGGTCCCACTTCTCTCTCCTTCAAACAACCCTCTTCCGCCGCGACATTCTCACTCATTTGCTCATCTGCTTCCTCCTCCGCTGTATCCTCCGTTTCTACCAATAAAGCCTCCGCATCAACTGCCGTCACTTCTGAAACAGAGACCAAGTTTGACGTTTTGGCTACTCATCTCGTCAATCAAAACTTCCGACAAGCCGACGAGGAGACTCGGAGATTACTCATTCAGATAGCTGGAGAAGCCGCTGTCAAACGCGGTTACGTTTTCTTCTCCGAGGTTAAATCTATCTCAACGGAAGATCTCCAAGCTATTGACAATCTATGGACTAAACATAGCGATGGGAGATTTGGATACAGCGTGCAACGCAAGATCTGGATAAAAGTGAAGAAAGATTTCACAAGATTCTTCATTAAAGTTGAATGGATGAAGCTTCTTGATACAGAGGTTGTTCAATACAATTACAGAGCTTTCCCTGACGAATTCAAGTGGGAGCTAAACGATGAAACGCCTTTAGGACACTTACCGCTCACAAACGCCTTGAGAGGAACGCAGCTTCTTAAATGCGTTTTAAGCCATCCCGCGTTTGCTACAGATGATGATGACATTGAAGAAGCAGAAGAAGGTCTTAACAGAGGTGGAGGAGCTAAGGAACAGAAAGCTGGAGCAGACAAGAGACTATTTAAAACTGATTACAGCTTCTAATGTCTTTCTTCTTCTATTTTTTTATTTATTTCTGATAATGTGAAAGTATAAACGAATCTCTGTAATCAATCATCAATTCAATTGGGTCTTCTTTCTTTTCAATGGCGGTTTCATTGGGATTATGGATGCATAAATACAGTCGAATCATTAGTTAATGAATAAAAACAAGTTTTTCTTGGTTGTTGATCAATGTGAAAGGTCTTTAGTTCTGCAGAACTTAAGATCATGAAACTAATGTACTCATACTCAGACAGATCAAATCTGAAACAACTTAACTACAGCTGTCCAAAAAAGATCTTCTCGTATTGTGTCCTCTTTGCTGATTTGGGAAAAGAGGGATGATGAATGAATACAAAGTTATGATTTTTGGCTCTGTGCAAGAAAGCTGCACCTCAATGTGTGACCAAGATCTAATGAATACGTTGCTGCCTCTGTAGCCTTGTAGTTAATTCTCAGTGTAGGCCACACACGTTACAGTTGATATAAGCCATGTTCTTTTTATTGTAGCTGAGCTACCAGTTTTTCAACGTCACTTTTCTCAATTCTGTGAGTCAGCGACACTTTCCGGCGGCATCTATTTGAATACAAAGCTGTGGCTGAAGTGGTTATTTAGCCACCGCTTTAATTGGTCGCAGCGTCTCAAATACCTTTACCAGTGTGATACCCTCTCCGATTTGGCCTTCCAAACAACTAATTTATAAGGTTCCAAACAGAGCTGTAGACAGATGCTTTTCTGTCATTCTGTGGAAGTAAATGAATAGACGTTGTCATATGTACAATATATCGAATCGTGCACCTATAAATCAAAGTATGTTTTCTTTCACCACGAGAAAATTCCATGATCAGAGTTTTAGTAGCATTATAAAACCATGCTACAACAAATTATGGCACAAGTCTTGATAGTTAATACTGACTAGTTTCTAGGCACATGGGCAGAGTCGTCGGGTGTATTGGTGAGAACCATCACAGGAAAGCATTGACTGGGTCCGGGTATACAAGCACGCGCCTGGATACTGAAAACCAAGAGAATAAACACACAAATGGAACCCAATCAAGATTCAAAAGTTGAGTCAGGAGAAGCAATGTAAATCACATGTTTCACTGATAATTGATTCAAAGAAGAAGAACAAAGATGGAATACCAAATCTCTGGGTGCATCCTCGACAACTTCAGCAGGTTGGTCAGCTCCGGCACTTGCTAAGCATGAGCCTTTGCAGGTCATGTACCTTTGCATACTGAACAAGCAAAGAAGAAGAAAAATACCATGTGAATACCAAATTGCGAGTTTTTCATCTGTAAATATAAAATCTCTGAAACAAGGCTTGATGTTTGGCTTAAGTGATGACTCAGGTAAAAGAGTTTCTTAAGAAATAACTTACACGCCGCATTGATTGAGTAGTGTAAGTTTATTCATCACACATAACTGTCCACGTGACTTGCAAACTGCATCGCATGAATCTCCTTGCCTGGGGAATCAATCAAATACGGAGTCTAAGAATATGGTCTCCGCAAGAGCGAGCACAGTATAGGGTGTTTTACCTTCCGACAGTAACATCAATGCCAAGAAGTCTTGTTTCAACTTGTGTAAGATTCGCCCCTGTTTTCAGTTGTTTGATGCATGTGATAGGGCATTTCAACATTTAAACGATTTTGAAAGAAAAAAATAGGCTATTGATTTGAGGCTAACCTGAAGCATTTGATGTCAGAGAAAAACAATGGTGGAACTTGCTGTGGTAAGCATTTTCATGAACCTGGAAGTTTCAGGAAAGAAAAATTACGTCTCACAGTTTAAAGCTATCCGAAGTGATTAACCAGATGCATTACACTTTCAAGAGCATTCCATCAATTTCAGATAAAACTTAGTTTCCACACTAAATTGCTCCACATCATGACATAACTTGAAGAAACTTGCCAAGAAAAGAACAAGTAAAACCTTTTTTAACTGAAACAAAAACAGTACATCGCTTACCACACTCTCAGAATTATGGCGGCATCTCCCAGCACAAAAATCAAATACAGTCTTGTAAGTCCCTGCTAAAGAGGAAACATTGGTTATCTTGCAAATGCAAATACATATATGCAGTTTAAGAATCGAAGCTGCTGTAAAACGAAAAGTTACCTGCTGTAGCCGGCTTTGCCACTTTTACCTTCACCACCTTCTCAAGAAGCGTCTGCAGATGACAGATAGATAATCATACTCATGAGCAAAAAAGGATGAAGCGAGAACAGAGGAAACTCTGATTAATTTTATTATTTAAAAAGGTTTTATAGAGTACCCGAGACGGATTTAAGCAGCAAGAAACGCAAAATTCATAAGAGTTGCAGCATTGTGAAAGGAGGTTGCATCCACTTCAAGCCGAACCATTAAAACAAAGAAGTCTGATTAAGAACAGATTAGTCAAAAAAAAAAAAAGTCCTTGATCAAAGGCTGTGATCCTCTTAAATAATGACTCACTGACAAGAGAATCTTTCTCCTTTCCATGGACAACAACGACTTCGAGATTCCAATGAAAGAGCATCACACACATTGCCTGCAGCAACACCCATTCAATTCATGCTTTAAAAACAAAACCAAAACTCTGTTGTAAAGTTGAATGTTTCAAGAAAGAACTGGAAAAGGAAATAACTGACCTTCATCATCGGAGATCAAATATCTTCCTTGAACCGTTGTTCTGCAACTCCGCTCTTCTAAAAATCCGATATCTTTCCTGAAATTTCAATCGAAATTAATCAAGGGAAGCAAAACAAGGGTAAACGAACTATAGGAACAAAAACTATTACCCAAACTTATTTCACCTAATTGCAGAAATTCTCAGCGGAAACAAGAATCCGATGAGTTGCAGAAGAGAGAGGAACAGACTAAACCCAGATGTGGACATTCTTGTCGGAGAAAGAACAAATCTTTCGACCAATTTACGCTTCCGACTTCGAGAACTTCTGACGCGCATTGATTGGTGTTTCAGATCAAATTGAATGTTCGTGAATTAATTTTTGTTGTTGAATTGGGGGAAATCCGCGAGCTGATAACCGGTTTCTATTTCGTTCGGTTAATCTCCCACCACTCGAGAAAGCAATGCGTTTAGCACACGCGCACTGATTATAAGTTGTTTCTGCAAAATTATTCTCGAAAAACTTCGGGCTGAAACTTTTATCGTCTCTGAAGATTAACAAAAATGCCATAATTTTGTGTTTATCTAATCGTATATTCGCCTGTGGAAATAGACCCTCGACCCAAAAGCTTCTCTTAATATCAAAAGAAGGGAAAACAGAGAAATTGAAACTGTTTTGACATATCAAAACATGTTTATGTGATTCTTCATAAACAAGCATTACAAAATGAAAAATTAAAAGTCATATTTGTTCCAAGTGTAATTTTGCTCACTACGTTGCCACTGAAATCTTGCTCTTCCGCCATGCCCAATAGTTAGCTCTTATAGGATCTACACGACCGAGAATGGTACACACCATACTGGCCAAGTTAGTATCTGGTTCTTCATTAGCTAGAGCTCTCACCGAGTCTCTATGCTCGTTGGTTGGTCTCAACCCGTCACATAGAAGATCCAATAGGGTGCTCAGAGCGAATCCATGGAAACATTCCGAGCGCGAGAGAACAGTCAAACAGACCGAGGAAACACTTGGATCACTAATCCAGGATTCTTTTTTGTCTTTGTAAAGAGCTTTCAGGTATCGCCATGAGCTCTCGTTTGCGGGATTGGCTAATATGGCTTTGATTGTGTAGCTTACTTCTGATTCTCTCATGGCTTCTAGGCCTCCCAAAAAAGGAGATCTAGTCATAACGTAATACCTCTGCAAGATTAAGGCAATGAATTATTCAAAAGGGTGACTGAATTGGCAATTGATAGATTTGAGAAACAGAATCTAGCGTGTGTATCAACGATCATATTACCTGATTCCATGCGGAATTGTTAAAGACGTCAGCTTCAAGGAGCTCGTGACAGTAATCCATCTCACCTTCCCATCCTCCTAAAGCCTGTAGTGCCCACTGCAGATTTGAGCAACATCAAGCAGAAAGATACGTAATACCTCAAGTGAATGCTTTAACAAGGTTTGAGATCACAAACCTGCCTATGTGACCAAGCATGATAATGTTTGGCATCAAGTGAAAGTACTCTCCGGGTAAATTCAAGTTCTCTCCCTCCAACATCAGGACCCAGTTTCTCTGCAACCCATCGCCGATGATGCCTAGAGAAAAGCTAAAAAGATTATAGCTGATCTAAGAATCATCTCAGTCTCAATGTGACATTATAAAGTTTACAATGTGTAAAAGAAATAAACTGTGAACACTAAAAACTTCACATAATGCAAATAATCAAAGGGTAACACTCTGCTTAAGCAGCAGATAATGTGACATCATGAAGTTTGCAATGTGTAAAAGAACAAACTTTAATCTTTAAGTATACAGAAGAACCACTATGGAGCATAAGAATATGGCTGGCTCAGAATTTACAAAACAGCCTCCTAAATTTGATGAATCCCCCAAAAGCAACAAATTCATTATAGAATATGAAAATGCAGGCTAAGAGCAGACATATACAGTTGTTGGTTCGAAATTGTTCCATCATTCAGCTTCACGGTATAAACACTAGTCATAGATAAAGCTAAATTTCAGGAAGCGAAAAAGAGAGAGAAAAGGTATAAACTTTACCACAATTGGTAGTTCTTAGAGTTATCTTGAGCAATGCGTTCGATGAAGTCGAGTTCCTCATACAAGTCGTGATGAAGCGCCTCAAGTACCAGGCGCCTGAAATGCCACACCTTCAAAAGGAAAAATATCGTTAGGAACAAGAAACTGAGGCAATAAAAGACTGAAAGCCACCAAAATTTCAAAACCATAAGAGTTGAGATACGAATGTTCCAATCAAATTCCCACTTCAGAACAGAACTAGGGCTGTTCAAAGAATTAGAATCAAACTTTCCATATAGAAAAAGAATGATTACTGTGTAGTTCCCGGAGTTTAAGCGGAGCGTTTCTTCAGTGAGTCGTAGTGCGCGAGAAGATCGCTCGTCGGATAAGTAGATGGCACGGAAGTAATCCATAGTCTCGCGGAACTCTTCCTTGTAGGCGATCGGCACCACTGGATTCGGACCATCGTCCTGAGTCAACGGGACCACATCCGACCACTCCGACCGCTGGCTCAATGGCAAGGTCGCGTCAGAATCCATGTTCCCCGACTTGATCTAACCCCAAGAATCAATGAAAAGTAATAATTTGACTCAGTTTAAATGGGCCGCTTAGCCCAACCCACATAAAACCCATAATATTTTACTTTTTGTATATATATTTTTTTTTAATATGGAAAAAGCAAAAAAAAAAATAAGATACAATATGTACTTTCAATTTTATTTGAGTTGGTTCCGTGAGCAATGGTTTAATCCGAATTTCGAAGAGCAATTTTCTCCTTTTATAATCAGGGTGAAAAAGGTCTCTCTATTTTGATACTCAGTTGACTATGCACTCCTGCAGCTACACCACCGACTCGTTCAGTTTTACATGTTCACCCTATATTGAACTCAAAATTGAATATTGAAAACAATGTTTTATTATCAACTATCAAAATGTTATAAAAAATATGTATTCATTATAATCAGCCAAACTAAGCATTGTCACTTAGATTTATTTCTCAAAAAGTACAGTGATACTGTCATTAAAGTTGCAAATTCATATCATACTAGGAAAGCGTAGTATATTGTTAATAAGAAATATTTTTATTTGTTGCAAAACAATGTGTGTATCTAAATCAACACAGCAAGAGAACAAATTAGACACATTATTATACCAAAGAGATATACAGTAAATTAATACTGTTAAAGTAATTATCTCATTAAATTTACCGTAATTAATTAAGAAAGGAAAAGGAAAAGGAAAAAAAGATGATGTGAAAAATAAGAGCGCACTTGCGAACAACGACGACTCACTGATTCAATCTCTCATCTCTGCAAATTCATTGAAGATCTTGATTGTTCTCAATTTCGGCAATTCAGAGAAAGAGATTACTGAGTGATTCCCTCTGCAACTCGAGTTCTGGATCTGTGTGCAGTGGGAAGAGATAATAATACGTCTTGTAGCTGAAGGGGAATGTTTTGTTAAGCTGATCATTTTGGTCAATTGAGGTTAGTTTGATCGATCTACTCACGAATTTGATATTTTTCCAATGAACCCACAAATATTCTAATTGCGGCTTCAGATCCATGTTTGGGTATTTTTTTTTTAGATCTATTGTTTCGCTCATTGTTTGTATTGAATTGATATTATTATATCCAGATATTGAGATCTGATTATGGGTTTAGATTTTGGTGATGTGAGAATCTATGTTTAAGTTCTTATCGCTTGAATTGATTTGCTTTTTGCTCAAATTCCACTTAAAGTTGATATCTTCATGCGATCATTAGACTCATCATGAGTTGTTGTTGTTTATTAGGCTTTGGCTCAGTCTGAAAATTTTCAGATTGGGAAAGACAAATGAAGAACATGATAGCTGAGTGTAGTGTATGTCATTCGAAATTGGTCTCTCCCGGTAGCAAAACTATTTCGAGGGCTTATGACGACCACAAGATTAGGGTCTCCTCAAAACAACGTGTCCTCAATGTCCTTTTGGTTGTTGGTGATTGCATGCTTGTTGGTCTACAGGTAAATCGTCTCATTCCGATTTTTAGCCAAGACAACTTTAGTTTCAAAATTATTCTCATTGAGAACCGCAATTCATGGCTTCCATGACATTTCCTTTGTTGGACCATCTGCTTTTGACTTACTTTCCATCGTAGAACTATTGAATCTTTTGTCTTTTTCCTCTCAGCTCATCATTTGTTGTTTAGATCACTTAAAAGTTTCATACTTTTCCTTTCCAGCCTGTCTTGGTGTACATGTCTAAGGTGGATGGGAAGTTCAACTTCAGTCCTATTAGTGTTAACTTCTTGACAGAAATCGCAAAAGTTATTTTTGCAATTGTGATGCTTTTAATCCAGGTATGTAAATCTCAATTCCTTTAGTTGGACATTTAAGTTATGCTCTGTTATCTATGATTGGTTGCTAGATGTTTCTTCTGCATTAGAAGATGAAAAGTAATAAAAGTTCATGAAACTTTGGCTAGCTACTGGAAGTTTAATTTACAACTTTTCTCCTATTTTCTTGTTGTTAGAAGTACTGTTGTTGATTAACCGGTAGTGCCGGATGTGAAAAAGATCCCATTCAGTTCTGTGCATAAAGAAAATTTGTTGATTTTCGAATTATTACCCATTTTCTAAGTCTCGGATTGTCTATTAGTACTTAAGTGTTTGTATTTAAATTGTAGGCCAGGCACCAAAAAGTTGGAGAAAAGCCTCTTTTATCTGTTTCCACATTTGTCCAGGTACCTCTTCTTTGTCAATTAAAGAGGTCTAATGTAGAACTGTCAAGCGGGTCAACCCGCGACCCGCCGCGGGTTTTCAAAAAATTTCAACAATATTTTTTTACCCGCCTGACCCGCAAATATTCAAAACGTAACCCGCACCCGCATAACCCGCAAAAATTTAAACTCAAAGTTTTCAATCCGCACCCGCCCCGCCGCGGGTCAAACGGGGCGGGACCCACGGGTAATTACCCAGATTGACAGCCCTAGTCTAATGTATTGCAAAGCTACTGTACTAGATTTGTGGTACGGAACATTATCTAATCTGAAGCTACCTTCTTGACTAAACATATCTCATATACGTATCATCTTCTTTTTCATACAATATATTAGGTTTTGTCAACTTTAGTAATCTGGTGATTTGAAGAGTTACAAGTTGGTATGTCAATGCACGGTTGTTTGAAATGTGTCCAGTAGATATATACAATATTTGAGTTTTCTTGTTACTTTTTTTTTTCTGCCGAACTTTAAATTTCTGAGTTCTTGCTTGACTATTTAGAATGCAGATTGCACTGACATGAGTCTTTTTTTCAGGCAGCTCGAAACAATGTGCTTCTTGCTATTCCAGCCCTGTTGTATGCAATTAATAACTATTTGAAGTTCACAATGCAGGTATAGCCACTTGTTAACTTTCATTCTGGCATTCCTAAGTTTAACTAAGTTAGTGAAA
The DNA here is from genome assembly GCA_963854855.1 of Nasturtium officinale. Classification (NCBI taxonomy): domain Eukaryota; kingdom Viridiplantae; phylum Streptophyta; class Magnoliopsida; order Brassicales; family Brassicaceae; genus Nasturtium; species Nasturtium officinale. Next base: position 1,237,714 of record OY978507.1, read on the forward strand.
AGTAGTGAGGTCTATTGATCAAGGTTTTGGCTTTATAGCAAGAGCATGTTCCAGTTTTGTTGATCCTATATTGTTATTACTTTTCATCTTTCCAACTGAAGCATACCTGAATCAGTTAATGGAAAGTTTTTTACACCTCTCTTTTTTCGCCTTATCTTCCTTTTCCTTATAACCTGGTGGTCATTGCGTTTAGTCATGTTGCCTTTGATTCAGTCGGCTGTTTACGTCATTGTTAAATTGTGTGTTGCAGTGGATTTATTTACCTATCCTTCTCAGTTTCTACTATTTGGTTCTATCATTTATTCTTTCATGTTTTTTTTTTTTAATTTTCATACTATAATGAAAGTTTCTGATGTGTCAGCTTTATTTCAATCCTGCTACTGTGAAGATGCTTAGCAATTTAAAGGTTTTGGTCATTGCGGTTCTGTTAAAGATGATAATGAAGCGACGGTTTTCCATCATACAGGTCAGATTCAGTTATTCTTTTTGATTATATGCATGCTTTCAATTCAGAAAGCAATATTGTGGAACTTGTGTGTAACCTTCCTTTGATAGTTACCTCTTATTCTTTGTTGGATATTTGGATTGTATATTTTTCCATATTCGTATTGCTGAAATGCTGCTTATCTTTAATTTTATAACAGTGGGAGGCACTTGCTCTGTTGCTGATAGGGATTAGTGTTAATCAACTGCGTTCTCTTCCTGAAGGTGCTACTGCCATTGGAATTCCTCTTGCTACGGGTGCATACGTCTGTACCGTTATCTTTGTAAGTATCGTTTTCCCATGCTTATATTTGCTCATATTGAAGTATGAAAGTGGTTCCATTCACATAATCTGACTTCTTGTGCTTCCCTGGTTGTGCGTTATGAAAAGGTTGTAATTCATGCTAGAGGCTAATTTAAAAATTCACATGCAGGTTACTGTCCCGTCAATGGCATCTGTTTTCAACGAGTATGCTCTAAAGAGTCAGTATGACACAAGCATCTATCTTCAGGTTAGATTCCTGATGCATTTTTTTCATTTTGTATCAGGGAAATGATATGCTTGTAGTAACATGGAAGCTTTTGACGACTGGTTACTTGTGACTCTTGGAAATGATATGCTGCGTGTTGTTAATGGAATGAAATTAGCCACTTTACGATTGTCTTAAACTTCTCTAAACCTGTTGCTCTTTAGAAGCAAAGAACCTTGGATCGTTGAACTCGTTTTATTTTCTAGTCTAGTTAGCTTTGTTATCACTAATGTTCCTCATCTTAAGTTCTTGGTCATGTCAAATTCAAGGATCATGGTTGTGTGTATGTTATCTCATTGAACCATTTTTAAATATTTTCTGTTGCAGAATTTATTTCTCTATGGTTATGGTGCGATATTCAACTTTCTTGGAATATTAGGAACAGTTATATATAAAGGTATGTGCATTCTACTTTAAAAGTGGCAAAAAAGTATACGTTTTAAGCACCAGAGTAACCCTTGAAAATCCTGTTAGGTAATCCTTAAAACTTCAAGATGCATTGCTGAGCAATTTACCATGATATTGACAGGTCCTGAAAGCTTTGACATCCTACAAGGACATTCTAGGGCTACCATGTTTCTGATACTGAACAACGCAGCACAAGGGATTCTATCCTCCTTTTTCTTCAAATATGCTGGTATACTGACTAAGTTTTGTTAGATTCATTTAGTTTATGAATTAGCTTGTTTGAGTCTAGATGTTTTTCTAACATATCCGAAGATTGCGGATTTTGCTATTTATTTTAAGGTAAACGTTCTTATATCAAGATCGTTATCATGAATATTTAGTTGTACTCATATTTAATGCTTTCAGATACAATCTTGAAGAAATATTCGTCAACAGTTGCTACTATATTTACTGGCATAGCATCTGCAGCACTTTTTGGACATGTCATAACCATGAACTTCCTTCTTGGAATTTCTATCGTTTTCATTTCAATGCACCAGGTAAACACATTAACGTTTGACTCACGTGAATACAAAAAACTCTTTTCCTTTTCCGTCCAATTTAGTTTTGACTCATTTATGGATAGTTCTTTTCACCACTTGCCAAAGCGAGAGACGAGCAACAACAGAACGGGAACGTAGAATTAAGCAATGCTAAGGATACTGACAGGTTAGTGTCAGTTTTACATACATCTTTATCATCTACTGTCTTAATCAAATCTTCTTTAGACATTGTTAATAAGTGGAAGGTTATGTGACATATATATTTTACACCAGTTAACTTCTTTTACTTCTCGATTATTTCCGTCAGGGCTAATAATGACTCATTCATCAACATGGCGGCAGGAGCAAATGAAGAGGTAAAGATTAAATTTTTGAAGGCACTACTTGTATTTGCCTCAACTTAAGTTGATATTAATGTTTATTGTCTTCTTTTTTTTGTCTCCGTGTCTGATCAGGCTAGCCATCGCGGTGAATCAGACGACAGAACCCCGCTTCTTCCCAGATGAGAAGTTTCTTAAGAGTAGGTAACAGTTTCTCTCCAACCTTCATCATATTACCTTCCAAGCTCCCAAATATGACCATCTAGATAGATCTTTTACCAAAACAAACTCTAGAATTAACCTAGGTTTCAGACTGTGAAGTTACTCCAGTAATACCTGAGTGTTATAATATGGAGAATCGTCTACTTTTGCACCTTATCGCTGCAGGATTTTTGTTGTGAAGAATTTGTTTGGCCGACAAAATTCTAGAATTTGGGGGGTTGTCTAGTCGTATACTAGCAGAACAGAGGATACAGTGAAGCAAACTTCATGAAACCAACTCTTACTTCTCTCAAGAGTCGGTTGAAGTTCGTTGAAGAATCTCACAAGTCTGAAGCTGTATTGTTTTAAGATAGAGTGAACAGATTTATGTATTTTGGATATATAATATTGTATTCTTTGATTTTTGCAAAATATCAGGTCACTTCTCTTGTTATACATTACTCTCAGTTGGGTTCTTACATATATACATATAAGTCATAATTTTCCAGCAAGTGACTATTGTCAAACAGGCCCTATTCGAAAAGCATTTCTTAATCCAATGTTTTGAAATTGAATGATTCATTCCTCTGAAATGTGTTAAATCAGTAACTAAAATTGCAAGACCTGTATGACGAATATTCCTTTCAACATTATATCTGAAAACATTATAAAAAAAATCCGTTACACGAAAAAACAATTACAGTATACAGAAGAAAGAGAGAAAATCCCCAGAAGAACAAACCAGAGAATAATTTAATAAGAATAAACAGACTCCACCAAACAATTGAAAAGAAACATCAGATCACTACTCATCGCCTTAATAAACATATGCATCCCAACTGATAGAAAGACTCTTAAGAACACATTTATATGGTATGCCAACACATGAAACAGAAACCAATCTCCCATTATTATTACACAGAAGAATCAAGTTTCCTGGACTGGAACAGCCGCTGCTGTTGATGACCTCAACAATGGTTGAAGAGCTTTTACCACAATGCTCATGTTCGGCCTAAACTCTGATTCGTATTGCACACACAACGCTGCTACTGCTGCGAGCTGAAACAGAAGAAAAAGGAGAAAAAACATTTCATGGTTAACTTCGAAAGTGGTTTCCTCGGTTATAGAGATGAAACCATCAATAGATGAAGCTTTTACCTTTGCAACAGCTTTAGGAGGATATTCTCCTTTCAGTTTTGGATCAACACATTGCTTCACTTTGTCTTCGCTTAGTCTCGGGGTAGCCTGAGATTAGATGGCATAGAATTTACTCAGTAAATTTGAAAGAAAGATTTAAAGGTAAGGGTTTTAGTACTTACCCAAGTGACAAGACTTTGTTGACCACGAGGCATCGTATGATCAACAGGTTTCCTACCAGTCAAGAGCTCCAAAAGCACTACACCAAAACTATAAACATCACTCTTCTGTGTCAGTTGACCAGTCATCGCATACCTGCAACAGCAAAAAATGTAAAGTTAAACGATCTTTTACTTCCTGCAAGAATAGTGTGATCAATTGTTATTTCAGAAGCATTCATTACTCTGGTGCGTGGTAACCAAAGGTACCCAATACTCTTGTAGAATGAAGACGAGCAGCCATATCAGGAGATTGATTTGATAGATTAAAATCAGCTATCTTGGCTTTAAAGTCTTCAAAGAGAAGCACATTGCTAGATCGAATATCTCTGTGTATTACCGCAGGTTGAACTTTCTCATGTAAATATTCAAGTCCTCTAGCTGCATCAACTGCTATCCTGACCCGTTGGATCCAATCAAGCGTAGGACCTGGTTGTGCTCCTTGGACTCCTTTTCTCCCGTGTAGGATGTCGTGTAAAGATCCCATTGTAGCAAACTCATATGCAAGAATACGGAAATTCCCTTCAACACAATAACCAAATAACTGAACAAAATTATCATGCTTCAGCTTAGAAACCCTTGAGACCTGAGTCAAGAACTCAACATTTGATTCAGGTTCAGCTGAATTATCAAGCTTCTTCACTGCCACGGCCTTCCCATCTTTCAAGGTTGCATAATAGGCTCTTCCATATGATCCTTCACCAATCAACGCCTTTGATCCAAAATTATCAGTCTTATCTTTCAGCTCATCCAATGAAATTGGAGGCACATCAATAGATGGAGGCTCCTTCAAAGCATCAGGCTTTCGAGCAACCGGTGGTTTTTTATTGTGGTACCCTTCAATAAAACAAAACAAAACACCGAAAAGATGAATATCCGTGGGACAAAAATATTCCGAAATTGCATATAATAAGATCTGTTAGTAGCAAGAAAGATCAGGTAATCACAACAACTAGTTTAAACAAAAGAGGAGTACCATAATTATTGTGGTGCTTAGGGCTTCTGAGGTGTTCATTTTCAGAAGAGTGGTAAGGTTCTTCAACGTGGCAAGCACAGCAAAACCACCTACGCATCTTTTCTCTTTTGCCTATATAGAGATCGTCTACAGCTCTCGGTTTATCTAGCCGAACAAAATGGGCTGGTGAACGATCGTTCGCCTGCAATGTCATCATCTCATCATCATCATCATGAATAAACTTTTAAAAAGATTTGACACTAATTACAACATATATCTACCAATCAATACAGAGCCAAAGTAAGTGATCTCAAATCAAAATCAACAATTTTGATGTATGAGTGTAGCTGACATTTCTAAGGATTAACATATTGAGATTTCAAATATGAGATAACAATCCATTAAGCTACGGATTGTGATGCGCACTGATTCGAGATTCACCATAAAGTTAAGACTTTTACACAAACCCAAGAAAAGAGTGCTTAATTTGGAAATAAGAGACAGATTCGAATAAAAATCAAAACTTTTCCGATTAAATGATTCTTACCACCGGAACACGACGATGATAATCAGAATCCATCGGAAACATAGCAAAAGCGCGAATGAAAATGAGAAGATGGAATCGAATAGATTTAAGAAAAATTTGGCAAACAAATGAGAAGGAAGAGACGAAAGGGGTTGGTTGAGCTCTTGGAGAAAATTGGGAAACTCAACAGACAACTCAAAAACTCTAAAAAAACAGAGAGATTAAACAAAAACAAAAAATGAAAAACAGATAAGAGAATGTGTCAAAAGCAAAGAGAGACAGAGAGGAATGATCAAGAATAGACATTTATCTTCAAAAAGAAACAATAAACCCCAAATTTAGAGATAATAATAATAATAATAATAATTAAAGACAATGAATTTACCTGTAAAGTATACACAGTATCTCCTTGTGATAGAAATCGTATAATGAAAGAAAGCAAAAGATTGGTTTTTTATTGTTGTTTGGGTTTAGAAATTGAAGAGAGAAACAGACGTGGGAAATTGAATCTCTTTCACAGTAAAGCTTTGAGCAAAGACAGAGATGATATAAATGGAGGAGACAGAGAAGCAACGCGCTTATGGAAAAATCTCCCACAAAGATATTTGATATATATATGTTTCTATCTTTGTTTGGTTTATTATTGTCTACGTCATTTTTCTTCTGGATTAACACATTCTATTTTGATTTTTTGTTTTCCTTTTCTTCTTTTGCGCGTCTTTTTTGTACATCTAAATCTTTTCTTTTTTTTTCCTTTCAAAGACTTTGACCTAATCTGGTCAACTGTTTCTTTCCGATTCTGATATTTAAAACGAAAAAAAATGTTAAGAGCATTCTTCTAAAGTTACTTTCTTAAAGTAGTCCAAAACTACAACTGAATAAATAGTTGAAAATTTTCGATTTTTTTTTAAAAATATGATATATATATATATTTATATATGATATATATATTTATATATTTATATATATATCAATAAACGAATCATTCTATTTTCTATTTCTATTTATTGATATATGATAACTTCACTCAAATTACAATTGTTTGTTTACCGTTTGCGTTATACTTATTTCTGTATGTTTGCCAATAAATCAAATATTTTTAGTTTGCATAATATAAGAATAAGAAGAAGAGATGAGCGTTGCAACCCATCAATGCCCAAAGAGGCCCACAAAGGCCAAAGCCATATCTAAAAATAATCTATATATTTTCATGCGTTTCACGTTCATGTTTTAAATTTCTATTTTTGGTCACGGTCCTAATGTTTAAATCTATTAATTTATGTTGACGTCCAAAAGAAAGAACTAATTTTTTTTTGGACGACTTTTATTACTTTATTTGATCTATAATCCATGTACCCTCTATTTCTTAATATCTTATTCTTACACCCAGGGACCAGGCACGATTTCCATATTTTAATAAATAAATGATATTTTTATAAATGGTAATATTTTGTAACTCTTGGAAAATATGTAGATATCATCTTCTCGTAAATATCTATTTAAATTAAGTAATAAAACCAAAATTTACAATTCTTACCTTAATTAAACTAAACTTGACTGATTGAAGAATATAAAGAAGAAAACAAAACAAAGCTTAAAATATACACTTAGTTTTGCTTGTATATGTATCTTAATACATTCACCGGGGAATCTTACTTTCCTCTGCAGTTGCGGTTTCAACTTCGGTTTCTTCTCAACAAATTGAAGAAAAGAGAGGGATGGTGATGAGTTTCATTGTCAAGAAGATGAAGACGAAGAAGACTTTGATTGGACTTGGCCTGGGACAAATCCTCTCGCTTCTAAGTACTTCTAATGCCTTTACATCCTCTGAGCTCGCCAGAAAAGGTTCTACAGTTTCTTTTTATTTGTTGGTATATCGTTTATGCTTTAAGGTTCGATCACACAGATTTATGATATATATGAAATTTGTTTTGGTTTATACATTGATGGATTTACAAATTTTGGAAAACTTTTAGGAATAAATGCTCCAACATCACAATCATTCCTAAGTTATATGTTACTGGCAATCGTCTATGGAGGTATCATGTTCTACAGAAGACCAACAATTAAGGTTTTACTCTGCTAATTTTTTCATTTGAGTAATTGAGCACCAATAGTCAAACAAAAGTAGTCTATATATTAACTAGCAAGTATTGATCACATCTTCACTTGCAAAAAAAAAAATGTTATAGGCAAAGTGGTATCACTATTTACTCCTTGCTTTGGTTGACGTGGAGGTTAATTTTCTTGGTGAGTGTTATTAATGACAATAATCTTCTTTTTCTCGGTTTTAGAGAGTTTTTTTCTTAGAAATGTATATAATTCATCACATTTTGGTTCCTCTTTTAGTTTACTAACATGCAATATGGTGACATTTCGAAATAAATAAATAAAAAACTCTGCTTTTACAGTGGTGAAGGCAAACCAGTACAATTCATTAACGAGTATCATGCTACTGGATTGTTGGGCGATTCCTTGCGTTTTGGTCTTGACTTGGCTTTTCCTGAAAACAAAATACAGATTGATGAAGATCATCGGCGTCGTTATATGTATCATTGGTGTTGTCATGGTAGTTTTCTCTGACGTTCATGCAGGAACCCGAGCATGTAAATCGTTGATACTGATTCTTACTTGCTCAATTAAGGATATAATGATAGTGTGTGTGTGTTTTTTTTTAATTTTTAGGTGGAAGTGATCCTATCAAAGGAGATTTTCTTGTTCTTACTGGAGCAACCTTATATGCTATCAGTAATACCAGCGAGGTGAGCAAGTCTTTGAAATATGTTTCACAACCCAAAGATGGTAAAGTAACAAAGTATTGGAATTTAGTGTCTGTGTTCGATTGTTATAGGAGTTCCTTGTGAAAAATGCAGGCCCAGTTGAGCTGCTTGAATTGTTTTTAGAAGCATATTTGAATACGGTGAGCTCAAAGCTATTCACTGGTCAGCTGATGTGGTATATATCCCTTTCCCTTTCCCTTTACCTTTCACAGTCTTTAGATACCAAATACTTTTTTCTTTTATCAGTAGTACAAAGTTTATGATTTCTTTGCTTTCGAGGTTTCAGGTTTTTCCTTTCCTTAGATTCGCATTCACTGTGTTTCTATTCTACACATTACTCCCGGTTATACTCAAGGTAATATGATCAAAACTCTCTGTTTTCATAACAATTCATCTTTTGAGATATGATCTTCTCAGACCAATGGTACAACAATGTACACCCTCTCGTTACTCACATCAGACATGTGGAAGGTTTTGATCCGCATTTTCGCATACCATGAGAAGGTTATATAGCTCACTTTGTGTATACCAAACACCACAAAACTCTAACATCTTAGATTGAGATTGTAAACTAAAAAGTACGATTGAGAGCAAGTAGCAATGATTGCATGTTATAATGTCAGGTGGATTGGCTATACTATTTAGCATTTGCTACAACAACCATTGGACTAATCATATACTCAATGTACAGTTTTTCCTAATCTTACTTTAACTCTCAAAATCAGTTCTGCATCCATGGTTTATTTGTTATTTTCAGGAAGGAGAAAGGTAAGGAGGAACAAAAAGATGAGCAGAGGAAGAAGGTGTTCGATGAGGAAGATGGTGCAAGTGAAACACTTGTGCAAAGCCTTATAGTTGCTTCTACGTGAATTCTAACCAAAGGGCTGTGACATATTTTAGATTATTTTTTTCCGGCAAGGAAAAAGGAAGAAGGATAGAAATAAACTTTGGGGATAGTGAACCAGAGAGACTCCCACTTACCTTCTCAAAGAACCTGTGGGAAGTGTATGGCATGCCAGCTTTGTATCTCAAAAACGTATTTTCTTTGGGTGTGCCTTTTGTTAAGTTAAATATAATTCATATGACCCAAAAAAAAAACTTTGGGGATAAGGAAGTTTTTAATATATAATTTTAATTGAACAATAATTTATGTAAAATCTCTCATATATGATTTGCAAAAAAAAAAAACTAATTCAGTAACATATTATTTAATGAATTAAATTTAAAATTAATTATGAAATAACAGTTAATATATTGAGGTGGTTTTCTAATTTTAATCCATGATTGATTAAATAAAAAATCTATGTACCAGAATACTTAAAACATTTAGCAATAACTATGAACTATCATTCATTCAATTCTTTGTGTTTGTTAGGTGACAGAAGAGTTATATTTATTTAATTAAAGCATTAACCTTGACTTTGCTCTCTGAATCTGATATTATTCTGATTCATAGTTTTGAATCAATACATACTCCATAGTCTCCATTATTTCTGACCGGAGACTCTTAGCTTCCTCTGCAGCAAAATTTGTTTTGTTTGAACTGAAGTAAGAAGAAACCAGAAATGGTATGTTTGAATTTCAAAGATAAAAAGACTCTGATTGGTCTTGGATTAGGACAGATCATCTCGCTTATCTCTACTTTTATTTCGTTTACAGCGTCTGAGATCGCCAGAAAAGGTTTGACCAATTTCTCAACTCATTTTTTTCTTAATACATTCATAGTCTTACAAAATTTGAAATCTTGAACAGGGATTAATGCTCCAACAGCACAGTCGTTTCTGGGTTATGTGTCATTGGCTATTGTCTATGGAAGTATTATGCTTTATCGAAGACCCACAATTCAAGTCAGTATTAAATTTCTCTTCTTGGAAACTTTGATTCTACTCTCTTCCTCTTTAGTATATTTATAGGGAAACAACAAAATCTAATGAATGAGTGTACAAAACTGTTGTAGGTGAAATGGTATTACTATTTCCTCCTTGCTTTAGTTGATGTGGAGGCAAACTTTCTTGGTGAGTGTTTTAACTGAAGCAATTCCTATTTTTGTCTCCGAAATTACAACTCTTTGGCTGATCCTTGGCTTTTCTGACAAACTAATGCCATTTTGGAGTCTATGTTCTTTGAAATTGTTACTTTACCTTATCTATGTGTTACCTTAATGTTATTGCTCGAGCTTGTCCACCCAGTATATTATTTCTTTGCTTTTTTCAGTGGTGAAGGCGTATCAGCACACATCAATGACAAGTGTGATGCTACTGGACTGTTGGGCTATCCCTTGTGTTATGGTCTCGACTTGGGTTTTTCTGAAAACTAAATACCGATTGATGAAGATCAGTGGTGTGGTTATTTGTATTCTTGGTGTTGTCATGGTAGTCTTTTCTGATGTTCATGCAGGCGATCGAGCTGGTAGTGGTTTTTTAAATGATTCACTAGTTCTCATTTTTTTTACCATTGCTTCAATACCTGTTAGTAAACACTCTCATTTAGTCCCAAGAAACTCGATTTAAGCATGTTTATTGGCGCTTTCAGGTGGAAGTAGTCCTGTCAGAGGAGATTTTCTTGTTCTAGCTGGAGCAACCTTATATGCTGTTAGTAATACCACTGAGGTAAGCAAGTCTTCAGTAACATACTTGAAAGTTGTTAAGAAACTTTAGTGTATTTGTAATTCTAGTTGCCCTATTCCTCTGTTATAGGAGTTCCTAGTGAAGAATACAGACAGAATTGAGCTCATGTCTTTTATGGGTCTTTTCGGCGCAATTATTGGTGCCATTCAGATGTATCCTTGAAACAGCAAGGCTAAGAAATCTTATCTTTCTTAAACTTATATGATCATTTTCAGCCGTGATACTATGCTATCAAAGAGTATATTCCTTGACTTGTCCATAGAAGCATATTTGAACGTGGTGCGCTCAAAGCTATTCACTGGTCAACTGGGACTGTAAGTTTGCTGCTACATTGTCGATACCTGTTTCCCTCTCAGGCTCTGCAAACCAATGGGTTTTATTTTATTTTAGCAATTCAAACTTATAGTCTCGTTACGTTTATGGTTCCAGGTCTTACCTTACCTTGGAATCGCAATCGGGCTATTTCTATATTACTCATTACTCCCAGTCTTACTCAGCGTATGAAACAAAACAGAAATCATATGATCAAAACTCCCTTCACTCTTTGTTTTTCATGCTAATATCTCTGAAACTGTAACATATTTTGCAATATGACCCCTCAGACTAATGGTTCAACAATGTTCACCCTCTCGTTGCTCACATCAGACATGTGGGCTGTTTTGATCCGCACCTTTGGTTACCACGAGGAGGTCTGCTCACTTTTTATATCAAAAATGAGGAAACTCTAACATTTTCTATCTGTAGGAACCAGCTCATGAGATCAAAATGGTCAATGTATGTTTATGTTAATGTCAGGTTGATTGGCTCTACTTCTTGGCATTTGCTACTACAGCTACTGGACTGATCATATACTCCATGTACAGTCTTTTCTAGTCTTTCTTCAAATACAATATTTGTTCTGCACACAGGGCTTCAACAAGTATAGTAAACAATTCATCAATGGACTTATTCTTCACCATTTTTCTCATTTTCAATCTTTCTCAGGAAGGATAAAGTTGAAGAGGAACACAGAACTGGAGAAGTGGTTGACGAGGAGGCTGCGTGGAGGAAGTTGTTAGATGAGGATGATGATTGATGAGCCTGGACCCTAATTACAACGGTTTTTGTCAATGTCATTAACTGTGAGATGTTAAGACTATTGCATCCAGCAAAACATAAAGGAACTTCTGGGTGGAGAAAAGTTTGAAATTTATCTCCAATAATTGGTAACTGTGAAGAAAGAAAATTAAGAAATAAAGGGCTATATTTGATCTTGTTTGTAAAAACAAAAGAAAATTTACCTTGTGAGAACAACATGATAGAAGTTACTTCAAATGTATCAACTTTTCTTTATTCTTAGATTTAATTTATCTAACTTACTACTACAATGTAAGAGGCATCAATCTCCACACAGCTCTCGTACGTTCACTTGAAAGCTCATCCTTATGTACACAAACGTCAGAACAAAGAACTCGTGTAAGTACCAGACAAATCCAGTGGCAAAAACAGTTCTTCTGTTTACTTGTTTCTTAGTTTGGTCATTTTGATAAGTAACAGTTTTTTTAACGATATGCATCCTTCAAACTCTCGTCATGAGACTTCAGTTTCCTTCTGCGTGAACGAGGGAACAGTAGCTGGTGGATCTTCTTCTCTGCTGCCATTTCTGTTGTAGCCTGCCACAAATAATGATGAGAGAATTATTAAAAAATCAATATCCATATGATTATGCTTCCTTATTGAAATTTATTTTGTATCCTTGTTACCCTGGTTTTGAAAGGGAACCGGTGAGTTTGGACTTCTGCACCTGCGAAAATTCTAACATCCATACCGAGGCTATCAACACTGATCAGGTTAGCTTCCTGCATGAGTTTGCCACAAAGTAGCAAGATTGGCGTACATAGGAATTCCGTGTAAGTAAAACCCGAACAGAAACAGATTGATTGATTTTAGTGATTACACATAGTCCAGATCACATCAGGAGACTTGGATACAATACCTCGGCCTGAAGACCCTTCTTTTTACAGAGAGCTTTGAGGGCAATGCTGGAGTGAATACCTCTCGTGTTGAAGCGGTCTATGATTGCAGAAGTGGAATGCACTAGGATATCTGGTTCAGCATCTTGAAAATCTTGCAAACTTATAGAAGACTGAAATAGTCAAAAAATCTAGATATCAACGAACGCTGAGACCATGTGGGAAAATAGAAACAATAAGAGTTTATGTCTAGGTCTATGCTTTACAAGCAGCTAGAGCATATGATAGCCATCATTTGAAAAACCTTTGTCTTCTCCAAATAACCTGACAATTATTTAAGGGAAACTGGCTAAGAGGATAGATTGTGGCAAAAATATACCTCCGCTCCATATAGAGAGATAAGCTCTATTCCCACAATCTCTAATCTATATAGACTTGAACTCATATCACTATCCTCACGCCTGGAACTAGTCCTTGGATCATTACCTGATAATTTACCCAAAGGGAGGAAAATATAAGATGTGAAACAGAAAAGCTCACATTTATAGTTCAGCACAGCCTCTAAAAGTTATATTTTAAAAATGGGTACAAAGTCAAGAACAGCATTTTGAGGCAAAGAAACTATGAAAGGACCTTGAAGCTCCCAGCTATAGCCATCTCTATCTTCCGACAGAAATAATCTTCTTATATAGGATTCTTCGTCGAGGAAAGCGGGCCTAAGGCATCCGAGTATGGAAACACCATTACACGGATAGTCCATTTGTCTGTCATAGTCCACGCTGATGGCCTGAAAGATTGCAAAGACAAAAGATACCAACGGATAGTCAATGCATTGCAAGACCAGTATGATTCAAATAAAATGCTCATCTGCAGTACTAGAGGGACTAAAGGGTTCAACAACGATTGCAAAGCTCCAAGTTTTCTGACGGAAACAAGTGACTGAACTCTTAAAACATGTCATTTTAATTAGGTTTCTCATCATGCTATTGTAAAAATAGTAAGGATAGGATATGTATTTATAAAACCTTCGACAGGTGTTTGGCAAAATAAATAGGATGAACCCCGTTGGAGGTGTCAGGCATTCCCCAATCAACCGGAATATCTCTAGCTTCTGAATCCAAAATCTACTCAAATTTCAAGGTAACCAAGAAAAGAGCATTAATAAGACAAGAGACTAGGAATTTTTTGAAAGAAAACTAAGAGAGTACAACAGCTTCAAGCTACCTCGAAATAATGGTCATCAAAAATAATTTGGTCAAGATTACCAATGTCCGAAATGTTATAGTCCTCATGGAGCCGTGCATTTTCGTATCGCGGGACATCCATTCCAAAAAAGGCTTTCTACAATTATGCGAGGAAAACTCAGTTTAATATGTGCTTACGCCAAAATAAGAAATGTTTTTCAATTGTGTACATAGACATGAAATTCTACTTGATCAATGAAACACTTACCACTGGATTACTAGCTCCAGGATCTTCTAAGATGTTTTCATCATCAGGAATTTCGAAAAAGATATCTAGTTGAGGATAAAAAACAAAAACACAAGATAGACAGAGCTGGTGAGAAAGAAATTGATCGATATATATATTAAATAAATTCAGGAATAAATTTACTGACTAACCTCCATAATCGTCGATGACATACTTAAATTCGGACCAAGAATTATGATTGTGTGGTTCACAGTGAATAGCTCCAGGAAATACCAGCACAGCACTGCTGTTAGCCTACAATTAAACAAGAAAAACCATGTTCATGTAAACTCAAAATAGCAGAACTCCACAGTGTTCTAGTTCATATGAGATTCAACAGTCATGCTTTATATTGCTTCTCGGCTACAAACCTCGACTGTAGTCCTTGCTACTTCAGCAGCAGAGAGTTTAGTCTCCTGGACTCTTTTGGTTGGCTTCAAGTCTTCTAGAGGATGATAGCCGTAGAAAGATGAATCGGGAACCGAATCAGAATAATCAGCAGCAACTGAAACTTTTGTGAGGCCAAGGTCATGGCCACCAGATGATACATGAAATGCTGATCCAAAAAAAGGAATCTTGCACCTAGAACTGTATAGAGGAAAACACAAAAGCAGCCAGAAAGATAATAAGATTTAGAAACTTCAATCAGATTCAGTTCAAACGCATGACAATGGACTAACATTCGTGATTACAAATTAGAGATAAGTAAGATAATCAAGGAGGAAACAAAATTATTCATTTCATAAACACAAAATGGAATCATATGTATGTGCATACATACAATTCATTGTAGACTAGTACCTTAAAACAGAGAGATTAGCAGAGCCGAATCCATCATATACACGATTTCTTGCGCTGCAGTTTCTTTTGCAAGGCATGGAGGAAGAGAACTCATCCGCATAAGATTGATGGCAATGAGATGCACCTAATCAAAACATACCAAGAATGTTCTATGTTCGCAAATTTGAAAAAAAAAATCAGGAAAGAAGAGACCTTGAGAGTTAATTAACAATCAGATTTAGAGATCTCTAATTACGACATTAATTTTCCCGAGAAAAAACAAAACAAAACTTGACATTAAATTGAGAGGATAAAAAAGCTTAAAGAAACCAGAGAAGATTAAATAAAAATTTTGACGGCAGAGATAATCCAGAAACCGGGAAAACAAATTGCGATCGAGCTATAGAAGCACTTGGATTAAAAATCAAACCAAAAAGAAAATTTGGGCATTAATAATAAAATGGTTAATTAATTCGTATAGCAGAGCCATGCATTATTACCACCATAATCTTCAGATTAGTCAATGAAGAATACAGAGGAAACAAAATGAAGAGAGATCTTGAAAAGTTGGTGAGGTACCGAGGGAAAAAGAGGAAGCAGCTGCGATCACCATTGATTACACGTCACAAACAGAGCGACCAGATCGGAGAAGCTGAAATCTCAGCTGCTGTGAAATGTTAAAGTAGCTGATCGTAGGGAAGCTTCGACTCCGCCGTATTCTTCGCCGTCGCTGATCACGTTTTCGTGTTGGTGTTCTTATGTTTACTGTCGCATCTTTATTAAATTTGCCAGAAACTTTTAATATTATTTGTTTTTTTGTCTGTTTCTTTTTTTTTTTGGTCTTTCGTCGTTATATTCTTATATTGATTTGTTATTTTATCTATTTGGGTCAGATCATGGGAAAGTTGTTGTGGTTGGTATTTTTCTTATGGTTTTATGGAAATCTCAAAATTCGTTATCTTTTTTTTTTTTCTATCGTAAATCGAAAATTAGAAATGAATCAAATGAAGGATGGATATTCCTTTGATTCTTTATTTTAATGCTCATGAAAAATCCTTAACTCACACATGACCATTTGTGAGTTTTATGTTTTTTATTGTAACTTGTGAGTTATTTCGGCTTATCTGGTTTTGTTTGGTTTGCTCTGGTCTAGTGAACCTAGATGAATGGTTCAACTAGATTACGTTGGCGATAATATTAATAATTTCCAAGTCTCTATTTTTTTTTTTCTTTTCTGTATAATTTTATTCTCCTTCAGACAATCAGACTTCGGAGATTAATTTAGGTATCATGAAAATTCTTCCACTGATCATTTTTATCACTTGTATGAGGTAATACGTGGGTAGAAAAACGATTATATTTTTCTTTAGTTTTTAACGACTCGTCTCATATCACAGGGTCGTGTATATGTTTAACAATTTTGATTTTTATGACCAAAAATCCACAGTTTTACAATCCACAGTTTGGTAGTTTTTAGTTATTCTGCAGTTTTCTTTTGACTTTTCATTCCATAAAAAGGGAGATGTTATCATTCGACAGTTTCACCAAACCAAGGACAAATTGAATAACTTTTTATTGTTACGTGAGTGATGTATCATTACAGATAATATGAATAATATCAGAATACATATGTATATAGCAAAACGCGTGAAGGTTGTGCCTCTCTCTCTTTACCAGTTACAAATTTCCTAACAAAACTCAAATTGGCCGAGGATTGTTTTTGCAAAATAAAAAGCAAAATGAATAATGAAGCCGAGGTATTAATTAATCACGTATGTGACTAACCAAGCCCAAACTTATCTGAACCGACCAAAACATATACAAATCCAGGTCAAAATGATTGTGTTCTCTTCTTAGATATTTTTACCAGTGATATAAGTAAAATGGGTAACTGTGATTGGCTTCCATCTTACCGGTAACCTCCACCATAAGGTTGCTGCTGCTGAGGGCTGTAACCACCTTGACCCATCATCGGGTTATAGGCATCAGGAGGAGCCATGCCCATTCCTTGTTGTGGTTGCATCGGATAGCCTTGGCCATAACCACCCATGTTCATATTCATGCCCATTCCCATGGGATAGTTTTGATTCATTCCCATAGGATGGTTGTGGTTCATTCCCATGGGATGGTTGTGGTTCATGCCCATGGGATGGTTTTGGTTCATGCCCATGGGATGGTTTTGGTTCATACCTCCATAGCCACCAACATTCATGCCCATTGGCATGCCTGGGCCTACCATTGAATTCGTTGGAGGTCTCATAGCACCTGCACCAGCACGGCCTAAGCCGGTACCAGATCCCATTGCTTTACCCATGTTGATAGTTGATGTTACTTGTTGGTGTGCGGCTGTTGGTTTCTCTAGTCGTTTCTCTTTCCTGTTGATTGCCTCAAAGTCAACTCCTATATCCGCCAACGGATTTGTTTTCGCTGCACAGTTAAAAATAACGATGTTAGAAAGAAAAAAATTATGAAATAAGAGACTGTATATAACAAAGATCTAGCTTACGTCCTGATATGTTGAAGTTAACCAGCCCTCTGCTTAATGTGTCAGCCCAGATTGTTGATTTTGGCTCAAACTTTTTCTGACTTTGAGGAGCAACAATCTCAATTGCTCCTGTTAAAGGTGTGAGAGATGGTTGAGATGCTGAAGTCCCCAAGGAACTTAGTCCGGCTGGTGCAAACATGTCTCCAACAGGCACCGCATTAGGTCCAGATTGTGTTCGCTGTGGTATATGGGAAGGGAAACCATGAACTTGCTGTGTCACACCATGAGCTTGCTGTGTCATGAAGTTTCCACCGTCAAACTGACCAGCTGGTGCATTGGGTGTAGTAGGGTAATGAGTTTGCGAGCTTGATGAGGTGGCAGAACCTGGTTGGTGAGGAAAACTCTCACTTGTTGGGTGTGAAGATAGCCCAGGAGTGTATTGTGGAGGTTGAGAATTTTCTGAACCTGCATAGCCTGGCTGTTGCATGAAGCCTCCATTGTTGAATTGCATACCTCCAGGATGATTTTGCGAATGAGAAACCATGTTATATTGTTGTGAAGCTTGACCAAATGGTGTTTGTCCTGGCATGTTTGGATCTGTAGGTGACGCCTGAGGATGAAAGCTTTCATATATGTTACCGCTGGAAGGAAATTGGGATATTGGGACTGAGGGATTTTGTTGAGGAAAGAGAGAAACTGTGGGTCCAGATGGCGGGAGAATGCCGGCAAGAATATCAATTTCGCTCTGTGATGTATCAAACTGCTCTTGAGGTAAAATGGATGAGTTCGGTGGAGCTAGCATATTTTGAACGCCAAGTTCAGGATTGGAAACAGCTGAAAATGCTTCCCCAAAACCAAAACTATGTCCATTGTCAGGATTTGAAGTCGGTGGTATTGGCTGGAAAGGAGCTCCAAAACTTTGATGTTGGCTTGGTTCATCAATGTCAGCAGAAGTGATGGCTTTGAAAGGAGAGTCACCAAATAGATCATCAAATGGCTGCACAAAGGGCAAATAAGATAAATAAAGCATGCGGTAGGGTTTCCAGTTGAAACCAGTAACGTACACCAGATGATACCATTAAAAACCTTTGAATATAATTGGTTAAGCCCAGTATGAATACCTGCGATGATAACTGAGAAGTAGAAAACGATGGAGCTGGACCAGTATTTGCTAGTCCATTGGTTTCAACAGAAGAGGAATCAGATGTTACAATAGCCAACGGGTTTGGTGAAAATACATCTGAAAGAGAGCCAAGCAAGTCCATTTCGGCATAATTTGAGGTGGGCGGGGCAGAAGTAGAAACCTCTGTTGGTGGACTAGGTGCAGGAGCCAAAGCACCAGCTGCAGGTACACATGCTGCTGGAAGAGAAATGACGCATGTTATACAACGAAAACACGTAGATCAGAACATAATCCTATACCTCGAAATAAGGTGCCTTTAACATTTTCTCAAGTATCAAATGCCAGTGAATTCAATTCTGCTAAGGAGGGTAAAGTAGACAGTTGCAAACATGGACAACTCTGTACCTGAAACTGAACCTCGTGGATCAAATTCATCAAAAGCCTCAACTTGCTGAGGAGGTGATTCGTTGACAATGCCAATAGTTTTTTTGTCCACGCTTATGTTTTCGGCAGGAGGAGATGCAGCAGCTACTGGTGGAGCAACTTGTGGGGTCTCTCCACCATCCCTTGAATCAAGAATTTTCAAAATGATTCATCATTTGAATAAAAACCACTAAAAGGGTTCTTCTGAATTTTCAGAGAAGAGAATCGTCACCTTTCACTGTATACAGGGCTCCGTGATTCACTGACAGCTTCTTCATAACTAGGCGGGTTCCCTCCAATATTTTGTTCAGAAAATTTCCTCTCTAGCCCCCCTCTATTAAATCCCAAAAGTAGAGATAAGCACCGGCATTTTTGTCCACAACACTTGATACACACCAAAAAGGCACATCCAAAATCAGTACACATCTATGGAAATTACCTCCCATCTTGAGAATGATCATCAGCTCGTGCACCACTGTACCTAGCGGAGAAAGAGAAATGTTCAAATTTCTTATGTGATGCTCAAGACGAGATTTTTTACATCATTGATCTAAACTTTTATACATCCAGATATTGTTGATTGATCACCTAAAAGATTTCTCTAATTCTTCACTTCAATTCAAAGAGGGGGCTTAAAAATTAAAATCTTACTGTGATGAAGATTGGCCATCATCCTCAATAGGCCGCTCCCTGTCTGAACTCCTACCTCTTGATCCATCTTGGTAATTATCAACACTTCTGCTCCTTCCATGGTATTCATCATCCCTGTTACCTTCTCTTCCATATCGGTCTTCAGAGTCTCTAGACTGACGATCTCCATCACGACTATTTCTATCATCATCCCTGTAACCATATTCTCTCTCTCTCCCATAACTACTTCGCCCTTCATCTCTGTCTCCATACTGGCCATCGTAATCATATTTGTCCCCATATCCTCCTGATGGCCTATGCATCCCACCTGTTGAGTTATGATACCTGTTGTACGAAAAATATCAGGTTTGGGGAAATATGTTCCCTCTATAAAAAAAAGATACCTTAAGAAACAGATGCCATAATGCTGAAGGATTCCACATTCATGACTTTAGTAGGAAGCATAAACAGCAATTATAAATCATGGCTTGGCAGCAGTTTTAATCAAACAAATGTACATGAGATTTGACCCATTGGGAAACAGTCTAGCATTTTCAGAAACTTACTGAGAAGCAAACTTACTTGTCTCTGTTAGCAGCAGCCTTCTCTCTGATCTCTGCTATTCTTTCTTTGTCATTTACCAAAGCTACAAGGCTCTGCGACTTCTTTCTGACATTGCTACCTTGGTCTTTACCGCTGGAATCAACATACTGAAAACTGGATAATGTCTGACACATGGAAAAGGGATAAACTCCATCAGTAAGAAAATCAACAGCTGAGATACAAAAAAAAAAAAATCTTCTTGTTGAATACATCCATAATAAAATACTACTATTTGGTCATTACCGAAATTTGATATGCACGTTCTTTAATCTCTTCTATGACACGTTCTGATCCATGGCCTACCATGTACTCCAAGACTATCAATGCCTGGAGAGCAGAGAAGAGATAAACCAGCAGGAATTAGTTTTCATTAACCGTCACAGCACTATAATCATATCAAAGATAAGCTAGACCTTCATGTTTCTTTTACCTTATAGACATGCCGCCAATTTTTCCCAGTGTCACTAAGGCGTTTCCATAATACAACCATGGTCAGCTGGTATTCATGGCTGCATGCAAAAAAACATATAATCTATCGATAAGATAACATTCTGGAAAAGAAGAACATGAAAGGTATTTGTAATTACTAATTTCTCGAAGCATGTGCGATTTCCGCAAGAAGTGATCCATGTGGACCCCATGACTCATTGCTGGTAGCATCCAGAACCTGAAAAATGAAAAGCATAATTGGAAATCTTTCTTTACATTCCATAATAGAAGCGAGTGTCAACCTTAGACAAGCATATCTAGTAATATAATTCAACGATAGGGAAACATATAAACAAAACTGTTTGAATCAATTGATATACAACAAACAACAAGTTAATCCAGGCCTGTCAGATTGATTTCAACAGAAATAGAAATATGAAAGGCAAGCAGCAGCAAGCTTTTACCTTCTGTTCAATTCCAGGTACTTTAAGCACTTTCTTGTTGACCCCCCTCTTGCTACAAGAGATTGGTATAAGACATCTTTAATGAAACACAAAAAAATGCACACATGGATTGACAAGATAAAACATTTAATTCTAAGTACTAGAGTCCTTACAGATCTCTGACGGTTTGACCAAATGCTTTCTTCATATCCAATTGTGAAACACTGTTTTTTATAGTTGATGCCTAACTGCGCTTTATAGCCTGTTCCTAAAATGCCAAAGAGCATTCAGTGTCAATTGTTTCAAACCAAAATGGGTAAAAGAGAGAGCTAAATTAACACAAAATCTCATAGTTTGAAACTGGATAGAATAATTAAATTGGAAAACATGATAAATTAGGACAAACTCACATTCCAATGTAGGACCACTAAACTAGAGTATAAATGAAGTAAAACTAAATTAAGCAACCATAACATAAACATACATCTCACCACCAATAAGCATAAATAATCATGTAAAATATCAAATCAAACAGAAATCACAAATAAATCAGCAAAATGCCGTAATGTGATCCGATTATATGTTCAGATTCAACCTAATATGTATAATCTAGACTATAGAAAGATCCACCGCTTAACAAAAATCTCCCAAGTTGAAACACACACCGACAAATCATCATCAATAATGTGCAAAACATGTTTCGGATTCAAAACTCAGATTCTACATATTATCAGAAAGTGATTTTGCGCCTCGAAATTTCGTTTTTTAAGCGATTTGAAATCGATCAAACGAGCAATCCCAGCAAACACATAAAACGACAAAATTCAGCTGAAATAATATACAAAAGAAATCACAGATCTAAAAGGAAATCAAAACATCGTAAAGGATGAATCTAATCTTACTAAAAACGAAATCAATCAAACCTTGCTTGAAAACGAAATTAGATTGCGGATCTGTAAAGCACAGAAACAAAATAAAAGGAAGGATATGAAGATGAAGATGAAGATGAAGATGAAGATATGGAGAGAGATTTGGGGAGAGGAGAAACAAGAGAAATCTTTGGAAGCTTTGTGCGATGGTTTCCCAGTTTCTGCGTTAGGCTTGGGACTTTTTTTGATCCTAGAAAAGAAAAGAAAAGAAAAGAAAAGAAGATTCAGAGCAGCCAAATTTTGGAACGACAAAAATGAAGACAACGCATTTATCACGCAGAAATTTTAGGACTTCAAAAGATTTTTATAATCATTCATATTTATTTTTTTCCTTTTAACATCACAGCTGTTTATTGTTAACTCCCGATTAATTGAATTATAAACCACTTTGACTAATTATAAAAATGACGAATCTATTAAATTTGTTTCATTGAATTACAGGTTTAAACAATTGTACGTACATGCATTTTTTGGTTCTCATCAAATGTAACTTCATTAGAAGAATGAAGAATCTATTAAATTTGTTCATAGAATTACAAGTTTAATACTACATTACATACATGCATTTTTGGTTCTCATCAAATGTAACTTCATTACTAATTATTTAATGAAGATGGTTTGCTTTGTTGGCAAATTTGCCTTTACCAAACTCGGATTTAATTCAGTACACTCGACGGATTACAGCGTCATAAATAGTAACAAGGCTTTTCTTACGATTTAATCTTGCTAATTAATTTGGTTTGAAAATTATTTCCGACTCCTCTTAGAAAAATCTTGATTAAGTGATCGTTCTCAAGGAGTCCCAAATATTCTCTTCTGTTTAATGTGATGAAATTTCGTTTTCATATTTTTTGTCTTTAAAAAATTATATATATATATATATATAATGGTAACCTATATTATATATGTTCTGAACATAAAAACACAAACAACCAATTATATTTATGTTTACATATTTAATAAAAGTCTAGAAAAGAAAAGGAAAAAAACGCAAATCTGAAAAATATATTTATGTATATACAAATTTTCAAACCAGTGTCCTTGTCAATGTTTAGTTTCCACTTACCATAAATAAATAAACTCATACTATACAATTTAAACCTGACTTCTAATTTTCAAAGGTCAACATTGATCCACCAAGCAGAAGATGGGCCTGATTAGTTGACAGCCCAAACCCATTATACGACACGTGTTGAGTTTCTATTGGATAATTATAAAAAATTCAATGGGCATCAATCACCTGTTTCGTGCTTGTATTGTATCTTCCAACTTATTACACGAACACGAACAACAGAAGAGAGAACCCTAGATTATTCTATTACCTACCTTCAGGTCCAATTTCTCTGCCCCCCCCCACCCCACCCCCACGAAAACGAATCCGTATACCGTTTGAAGAGATACGCATCATATCAAGATTTAATCGATCAATTTATCGGCTTCCATGGTGAGTTCTCTTCGTTTTCCAAAAAAAAAATTTGCCGCTTTGTTCTTTTCATTCGTAAATCAACTTTGGTCTTTTTGGGGTTTTGCCAGAAACTTTCGTCCTCGTTGTATGATTGATTGATTTCCATCTACATCAGTGTTATAGGTTGTATTTGCTGTGATTATAAAAAAATTGAATTGAAAAATAACAGTTTTCACCTCTCGTTTTTTTTTTCATTTGAGCAATCAGGCAAAAATGTCTAAATTGTTCAAGTATTAAAAGTATTGGCGAATCTGTTCTTGCATATATTAGTGGCTAAAGGCCTTTGCTTGAACAACTTTGAGAAGACTTGAATTTGGACATGTGTGTTTGTTTTTAAGTTCTTTCTTTCTTCATCTCTTCTTATCAATATCGAATCT
The DNA here is from genome assembly GCA_963854855.1 of Nasturtium officinale. NCBI lineage: Eukaryota > Viridiplantae > Streptophyta > Magnoliopsida > Brassicales > Brassicaceae > Nasturtium > Nasturtium officinale. The sequence continues at coordinate 1,261,550 of OY978507.1, forward strand.
TTTATTGAAAATATTTTTATTTACAGGCTGGGAGAATACTTGCAAATTTGATTGTGATGGGCAGTGGGATCATTGGTCGTGCTGTCTTTCAAGCCTATCGTCAAGCACTTGCTAGTAAGTTCCAACACTTTTTGACATCAAGTGGTTGCTTTATGAATCCATTGATAAGGCTTTGCTCTCTTTGCAAGATCTGTTTTTTCTCTTCATAGATTGGTTATAAGTCCTACGTTTTAGGGAACTTGTTTATCTCACAGCTCCTAGATACGAGAATAGTTTATACGTTTCTTAATAAGATTGCTCTCTTTTATTAAAATATATTGGATCGGTAATTTGGTGACTGCTGTTATGAATGATTATTTTACCCGAGATTATTTGTTTGCAGATGCGTCTAAATCTGGCGTAGCGCAGGAAGCAATGGAGAATGCAGTACGTAAAGCAGGAAAAGTCATTAATGAACAAGAGGCTAGGCAGATTCTTGGTGTAACCGAGCAGACTTCTTGGGAAGAGATACTACAGGTATAACATCTCTCTTTCATCACTGATGATGCTTTTCTTGATCTACTTTGAACCTCTGAATTGAGTTACTAAAAGGAGTGAGTATATATATATTAATGCAGAAATATGACAAACTGTTTGAGAATAATGCGAAAGCAGGGAGCTTTTACCTTCAATCTAAAGTTCTTCGAGCCAAAGAATGTCTAGAAGTTGTGTACAGGAGCAAAGCCAACGGTCCACCTAGTTGAGAATTTACTCGCTTTTTTTCTACAGATTCAAAATTCTTGCTCTCAATGTAAAATCAAGACGATATCTCGGTTCTTTGCGATAATGTGAAACTTATAAAACGGCCCTAGTTTTCTTCACCCATTATTAACTAGTAATAATAACTAAGACAGGCTTGCTCTGGTCAATTGATCAGTATCAAAGAGCCTCTTAAATCTAGAATGGAGTGTTCTATGTGTGTTGTATCTTTTACTCCTGAGAAAAGAGACTGCCAAAGGTTTTGTTTTTGTTTTTGATTTATATACTCAACTGACGATCTACAGTTTTTGTAATGTATATATAATAAGATTACTTCATCTATTGCGTGGCTTTGAGTGATGGGTAAAATACTCGAGAAACATAAACCTCAACTTAGTTTGTATAAGCCTGTAAGCTAAGTGTGACTTGATCATGTGTTTGGGAATAGTGTCGTATCGGGCTAGCCCGAGTCTCAACATCTGATCAGGTTTACAAGTTAATTGGTCGGTTAAAAATAATAATTGGAGTTTGGTTTGAACCAGTTTGTTAATGTACGATCGATCGCCAATATTCGATATTCAAAACTGAATTACCGAAATTTTATAGAAATAAGAAACCTGACTTCATTGCAAACAAATTTCACTTCATAATGGTGGATCTGTACATAATAAAATTCTATGCACATAAATAAATTACGACCCAATTTTGGCAATCCGAATTGAAAAAGCTAAGTTGAAAACGTGAAAGGAGATGAGTAATCCGAATGAAGTGGAAGCGAAGTGGTTCGTCTTGAGAGAATCGTAGTCGTTGAGAGAAATGTGACGATCCTTATTTGGTTCACTTCTTAGTCTCCTCTTACACCTTTTCTTTATTTCATTTTTTAACAGAAAACCTGCAAAACAGAGACCAAAGTCTGCTTTAGATCGAAAGCATGAGAGTGAACTAAGAGTTTACATTAGATGACGTTGTTAGCATAAAACTTACTTGAATAATGGGGAAATTTTGTTGAACTTGGTGATTCTAATAGTGCATGGGAGGTGGGGGAGAAGCGTAAATGTAAACTGGAGGCGGAGGAGATTTTACAGGAGGTGGTGGAGAGCTGTAGTAGTAGGGTGGTGGTGGAGATTTGACTGGTGGGGGTGGTGAATGGTAGTAGTACGGAGGTGGAGGAGATTTCACGGGAGGAGGTGGAGAATGGTAATAATATGGTGGTGGTGGAGATTTGACTGGTGGAGGTGGTGAATGGTAGTAATAAGGAGGAGGAGGAGATTTCACTGGAGGGGGTGGAGAATGATAATAATATGGTGGTGGGGGAGATTTTACCGGTGGAGGTGGTGAATGGTAGTAGTATGGAGGAGGAGGAGATTTCACCGATGGAGGCGGTGAATGGTAGTAGTATGGTGGTGGAGGAGATTTCACTGGAGGGGGTGGGGAATGGTAATAATAGGGTGGTGGGGGAGATTTAACCGGAGGAGGTGGAGAATGGTAATAATATGGTGGTGGTGGAGATTTGACCGGTGGAGGCGGTGAGTGGTAGTAGTATGGAGGTGGTGGTGATTTGACTGGTGGAGGAGGAGAGTGATAGTAGTATGGTGGTGGAGGAGATTTGACTGGTGGTGGAGGAGACTTGTAGTAATATGGTGGTGGGGGAGATTTTACCGGTGGGGGTGGCGAATGATAATAGTAAGGTGTTGGTGGATACTTCATCGGTGGTGGGGGTGAGTGGTAGTAATATGGTGAGGGAGAATGAGTTGGTGGTGGTGGGGATTTGTATACATATGTAGGAGTTGGAGGGGGTGGTGATTTGTAGATATATGTGGGAGTAGGAGGCGGTGGAGACTTGTAAACGTATGTTGGCGTTGGTGGTGGTGGAGATTTGTAGATGTATGTCGGGGTTGGTGGAGGTGGTGACTTGTAGACGTATGTCGGAGTAGGAGGTGGCGGTGATTTGTAGAGATAGGTCGGGGTGGGAGGAGGCGGAGACTTATAAACATAAGTCGGTGTTGGTGGTGGCGGTGACTTGTAAATGTATGTATAAGTTGGAGGTGGTGGGGACTTGTAGATGTAAGTTGGGGTTGGTGGCGGTGGAGACTTATAGTAGTAAACCGGAGTTGGTGGTGGTGGAGAAGTATAGTAGTAAGGCGGGTGGTAAGGAGCTGGTTTATGGCATTCCTCATAAGGCTTCTTAGGTGCATAAGCAAAGGACTTAGCGTATAGCACAACTTCGTACTTAGTCTTCGATTTCACATGAAGTTTAGCTCCTTTGTTACCCATATGGTAACTTGTCGGAATATTACACGGTGAATCCTTTGGCGCCGCGTGAAGTTTGGCCGTACATACCTCGCCACCGTACTTGCGGTAGTTGTATCCTTCCACGGTGATTGCGTATTTACCGTTGATCTTTGTCTTTCCGTATGCTTTGATCGTTTTGTCTCCTGCTTTACAGGTCACCTCCACGACAGCGTCTACATGGCATACACATTTTTTATTTAAATATTTAGATATCTACAAATCGTTTTTATTTATTCTCTTGGGTCTTAATCTCGCCTTCGTCAATAACAAACTTTAAAATATATATATATATATATATATTAAATTTTTGAATAATCGTTTACTTTTCTTCGTCAACATTACGGATACGTACAGTGTAATATTTCAAAGTATTTAATTAACGTTTAGTATATCTATAAATTAATTTGCAAATTTACCTTTGAGATGCTTCTTGTCATGGGACTTTTTAGGGTAATTCCAGTCGTAGCATCTATAGCAGTAAACTTTCCCAACAACTTTGAAAACGAGTGGTTTGGGGTGTGGATAAGGATGGAGATGAGGGTATGATACCGGCGGTGGAGGAGATGAGTAGTGGTACGGTGGCGAGTATGATTTGGATGGTGGTGGAGGGGATGAGTAGTAGTACGGTGGAGAGTATGTTTTTGGTGGTGGTGGAGGTGATTTATAGTAGTAAGGTGGAGAGTAGGTTTTTGGTGGTGGTGGAGGTGATTTATAGTAGTAAGGTGGAGAGTAGGTTTTTGGTGGTGGTGGAGGTGATTTATAGTAGTAAGGTGGAGAATAGGTTTTTGGTGGTGGTGGAGGTGATTTGTAGTAGTAAGGTGGAGAATAGGTTTTTGGTGGTGGTGGAGGTGATTTATAATAGTATGGAGGTGGAGGAGATTTCACAGGTGGAGGTGGAGGAGATTTCACAGGTGGAGGTGGAGAGTGATAGTAGTATGGTGATGGAGGAGACTTTACCGGAGGAGGCGGAGAGTGGTAGTAGTAAGGAGGAGGAGGTGACTTCACCGGAGGTGGTGGAGAATGATAGTAGTATGGTGGAGGAGGAGATTTCATTGGTGGAGGAGGAGAGTGATAATAGTATGGTGGTGGAGGAGACTTTACGGGAGGTGGTGGAGAGTGGTAGTAGTAAGGAGGAGGAGGAAACTTTACTGGAGGAGGAGGAGAGTGATAATAATATGGTGGAGGAGGAGATTTCATCGGAGGAGGTGGTGAATGATAGTAGTATGGTGGAGGAGGAGACTTCACCGGAGGAGGAGGAGAGTGGTAGTAATATGGCAGTGGTGGAGACTTCACCGGAGGAGGAGGAGATTGGTAGTAGTAAGGAGGTGGAGGAGACTTCACCGGAGGAGGAGGTGAATGGTAATAATAAGGTGGAGGAGGAGACTTTACCGGAGGAGGGGGTGAATGGTAATAGTAAGGCGGAGGAGGAGACTTTACCGGAGGAGGGGGTGAATGGTAATAGTAAGGCGGAGGAGGAGACTTCACAGGAGGAGGTGGTGAATGGTAGTAGTATGGTGGTGGAGGAGAACTATAGAAATAAGGTTCTGTTGCCAAGGTCAAACCCACGAGTAGTGCCAAAACAACAACTACCAGATGAGTCGGGCCGGCATGACTCCATGCCGGAGTTGCCATTTTTTCACTGGTGACTAACTATATCTTCAGTAGAGAAGATGTTTTATTTCTTTTCTTGGTTAAGAAAAGAGAGGAGTAGAAAAGATGTTTAGAAGAGATGGTTTGTGTTTCTGCATAGAATATGGTATGCTTATATAATGAAAGTTAGTCGTCGGAGGTGTGCTTCATTATTTAGATGCCTATTCAACATTTTGTAGTCTTTTGATTGCATTATCATTTTTTAATACTAGCTGGCAAATGGCAACTATAAAATAAATTAATTAATATACTCATAGAGAACTTGTTTGGAATTTAATTAGCGAGTTCAGGAAACTAATCTTCAACCACCCAATTGAAAATTCCAAATTCTGATTTCATTAACTATATACCTCAATAAATCCTACTTACTATATCGTATAATGTACACTACTAGTTAGCTGCTTGTTAACATATGTTAATCACAATGACGAACCAATTTTCTACTGTTACCGACAGGATAACAGGTTAGTTTTAAGGTTAATATAATCCTAATATATATCAGATCGAACATCGTCAAGTTTCGTAACCAAGTTTAGTAGACGAAGTAGAATTTTAACTATTTTGTTACAAATATTTCGATTTTTTTAGCAAATGTCTATACAATAAAGTTACCAATTTCCCTTAAATAGAACGTACTGCCAGAACGAATCTTAGTGTTTATAAGGCATATATGCATATGTAATTTAAACCATTATTTAGATTAATAAATGTCAATGGAAAAGGATAACATAAATATATAAGGTCATAAGTTACTGAAGTCAATTTAATTTGTTTGCTAAAAATTATAAAGCAATAATGATCACTTACTAGACAGCCTGTCTCTGAAAGATGAAACCGAGTTATACAAAAGTTAGAGTACAAGTTACATCGACTCGACCAACAAATGAAGTACGAAAAGCTGGGGAACTGAAAACTTGGTATGAGAAAAAGAAAAAGACATGTGTTAGAACTTAGAAGAAAATATTATTTTGACATAAGAGTATATGTGTTTCGAGATCAGAGTGTTGTTTTATTGGTTTCAGCTTTCAAGTAGTTGTGTCGCTTCAAAAATGAGTTGGGTTTCATAAAAATAAAATTATGTTAACTAAAATTAATTTCGAAGATAAGAAATTTGCTCTCTCTGTCTTGGATGACTTACAACTTCTTTACCTCGTGTATCGTTAATCATCAAGGTTATATGATCTTTATTATCTTTTTATGATGACATATCTATCTATAATATATGCGTATTTATTATGTTTCATCCGTTCTTTAATAATGTATATTTTGAAAAATATATTTATAAAGATATATTTTTATTACATTCTATTCAAATTTTATATAAAATTCATATTTTCCCCTATTAATTAGAATTAATAATAAATAATTATTCTGCCGTTGTCGAGCTTAAAAGCGGATGATTTATAAAACAAGAATACATGAGGAATTGTAAACTTTTTTAAAAATATATGTACATAAGTTTAGACATATAATATTGTAAAATGAAGGAAGTATATTGTATGGAGTTTGTGTTTTATGAGAAATCCATGTGAAATTTCGACAATGAGAACAAATTTAGCATGTGGGGTGAAATGCAGCTTTTCCTGATCATATTTGAGGGAGGTTGGCAAAGATGCGCAGACAAAGATATAAAATGACATAATGCTATAAATAAATGTATACATGTAATTAGACTCGCTTTTTGAAAAGTTGTTTTGAGAATGGGTAGAAAATTGATAATGTATATGACTATATATGTGTATTTATTGAACAGCTACAAAGTTAAATTTAAATGCGGGCAGTTACAGTGTCATAATACTATGTTCTAGACCTATTTGACTTTAGCCTAAATATCTACAAGTTGAAAAAAAACTGTTAAATTTGAAATATTTGTGCTCCAATATGTTATTTTCTCTCAGGGAAGCAATTCATAAATGTAAACAAATTTATTTGATGATTTAGTTGACAACCTACAGCAAAAACTAGAAGGAACATAAAAGGCAGGACTCGTGATACGTAGACACCATCATGTATATAATGCAGGTTTAGTTTGCGTGTTTCGTGGGTTTCATCTCTCCTAAGAGAGTCCGGGTCTCCTCGGGACAGAAATCTACGTCTGAATTATATAGGAAAAAACAATTGGTAAGTGATCATATAATATCGACGCACCATATATATATATATATATATTACACACTGGTTTAAAAGTAAAAAAATTGTAACAAAGTCTACGATTCAATCATTAAGCTACGTATTAATTAATTAAACTCGATAGGCAAGTCTTCAACTTGAATAGTTACAAATGTTAAATTACGCACTTCACATACTTTATTGATCAGTACTAATTAGTTGTAAAACATACTTTTCAATAATCGAGTACCCCAAGAGAGCATCAAAGACAGCAAATGTATATTCAAATAATTAAGGTTAAGAACATTTTCACCGGCCCGTTTTAATATTGGATGAAAAATTCAACACAACATATGAATAAAGTAAAACAAAAACACATGTATACATTATATGATGGCGGATTCAGAGGTTGTAAAGATGCGCAGACAAAGACTAACGTAACTACATAAGTAATATAATACTATATATGTATACATTAATTTTGTATACCTTTATTTTATTTAACTAATATATCTATATATAATAATAATAATAAAATGATCTACACATAAGCTGAAATAAAACGGAGTTTGCTAACCAATTCTGACCAAGTTGGTTTATTTTACATATGAAACAAATTTCATTTTGTTAATTCGAAAATGTAGAAATATAAACATATTTTGGAGTTTTACTAGGGAACCATCGGGTATAATGACGTATGTTATAAGTGAATGTAAAGCTTGGCGGAAAGCTTACATAGCTCTGCCACGATATAATAGAAAATCCAAATACGTTAAAAAGAAGCTGGTTTTTTGAAGAATTCACATTCAATTTCATAATTGGAATGGATGTGTCTGCATGCAAATAATATTTTTTAAGAACTATTGAAGTCAAATGTCAAAAACCAAACAGAACGTTTTTTAAACTCATAGATGACAATAATAATCTAGGTTACGTCGATTACTATAATCTGCGATTTAAATTATTAAGATTTTGAAACAGACTGTAATAAATGAAAACATAGTCAATTATAACACAATCGTTTGATCAATGGTACACTTTCTCTAATTATACATATAAATTTGAGATGTTTTAAATAAAGTTCACAAAACTTTTTTTCTTTTCCAATCTATCGTTGTTTAATTCGAGAACAACTTTTAGTCCATTTAATTAGAATTATATAGAATGGTACTGTCTCGTATATTATTTTCTTCTGGATTAGGTAACCAATCATGCTTTCTTGGTTTTAATTTAAAATATATGATGAAATTAAGTAAACCAAAATTGAAATGATATATAAAAATATACGAAAGTACAACAAATATATTCATTTAATTGTAGGGATATTATGGCAGACTAGATAGACTTAGGAAAATTTTGATCTAGCTAGGCCAAACTCCGTAATTGTGTGGACTAATATTACGATTAACTGGGGTAATATAAGACGATATTTTGACTGTTTGAGTCTGGCTTGATATACCATGCGTAATCAAATCCTACACAGATTGGATTAAAATCGATTCATATTTATTCTTATTCTTAGTAAATGATCTGGTCAAAACCAAGAGATACAGATAGAACGATCCCCGGAGTTTAATTTGCACACCGCAACATTCATCACTTGTTACCTTCGATATCACGTTACGGACTTTTGTATAGTTTCGTTATAAATAAAACCATCAAATTTAGAAGTTTATCCCTTAAGTAGATGTAGATAAAATTGAGACTTACTCAACAAAATATTGTAGGTATATGTAGTATTTTTAAATGAAAAGTGGCAACAAACAAACATGTCTCTAAAAGCTTCTTTTATCAAAAAAAAAAAAAAAAAAAAAAAAACACTTCTCGACAAATTGATAAGAAGCATATAAGTTGTTGGAATTATTGTTGACGAACAATGACACATTCCACTTACACATGCTTCAAAGGTAAATCATCACATGGCCACGTGTCGGTCAACTTCTCTTGGTTGCAACCGGCTCAACCATTTACTATCGATTTTGAATGTTGACTTGACTTTTGTTACCAAAGGTAGGGAAAAATTGTCACCGTAAATGGAACATCCGTTTTGATTATTTTCTTTTATACAATAGATACTTAAAAGTGGAAAATAATTGACAAGCTAAAAAAAAAAACGAAGAGTAATATGGTAGAACTAAATTCTGCATAATGCTCACTATATTATAATTACATACTCTTCTCTTTTTCCGTTATTACTTGTGTTATCTCACTTATGATGTCCGTGGAACTTCTTTTCGGAACATACATATTATACAGATACATATATCCATTTAATTGGTCCAATATTGTTCTGTTTCAAATGATATTAGTTTTTTTCAGCCTGAGAATATAGTTTTCTTGTCCACTGTCCAGTAATAAAAAATCCAATATCTACTAAGAAAATGACACATTAACGGAAGCTAATGATTAGAGAAATTTTCTAATATCACCACTAATTCAATATTCCAAAAATACCATCAAAAGTTTTGGTTTCCAAAATTACAATAACACACAAAAATTGATTTTATAATAAAATATTTTGAGTTTGGGTTAACAATTTTAAATTTATGGTACAGTCTTTATCCTAAATCGTAAACCCAAAACATGTACAGTTAGGGGATTTATGACCATTTTATAGTATAGATGAAAGTTTTTAAAATTTTTGGTACTTATGAAAGTGAAACATAATACAGTGATATTTATGATAATGGTTCATCTAATTGAGTCCTTAACTAATCCTTGTTAAGAAAATGATAGCGTAGCACAGTTGTCTAGATATTAAAGAAACGTGATCCGATTAAGTTTTTATTCCTTTTTAGTTTATGAAAAAACAGTTTTGATTCGTCTCGTAACTTGTCTCTCTCCAAGATTAGGTGAACCACCTCAATTTGCTAATATATTATGTAGCTGGCTCTAGCAGCCATCACCACTAGATCCCATGCACGCACATAAGGCCTAATTAATGCACATTGCACACATAGGCCTAATCAAAAACTCTATCTTTTGTTCCTGTAAATCCAATACGGTTATTTTTTCCAAAGCTGAACTGAAGTCATTTATTTTGACTCTTCTCCCTTTCCAAGTCTTTTTTTTTTTTAATCCAATCAAACGTCCAAAAAAACAAACAAGTGTGATAAAGCAGACATCAACTGGAATCAATGCATCTGACAAATTAAAACTGCCCATAAAATCAAGAATTTCTTGTGCTCTCGCCAACGTTTGTAATGGCTATTGGCTAACGAGTCCGTTAAAACGGCACACATTCTAATATCAGCAAGACGACAAGGCATTTGTAAATAGTATTCAAAAGATTCAAAACTAGTGGAAGTTTTTTTTCTTAATTATTGTCGACCAAATTCTCATTAACTGAGAAGCCCAAAAGGATACACGGCTGATGATGATTATGGTCCCATCGCGACAACATTACATCTTTGATTAAAATTAACACCATTCCATTTACTAAAACCATCGACATGCCTTTTTCAGATCATGAGAACTTATCGTTGCAGTTTTAAAATGTTAGTTAATGTCAACATACATTCCATATCTTAGAAAAGATTTTTTCCCCCCGTTTAGATATTTATTATTCTCACAATCCTAGTCTGATTGTATTTGTATGACAATGAGATCTAGTCAACAATATTCTAATGCAGTCTTTAAACAGATAAACATGTTTTCTTTTCATCTGCGAAAAATGGATTTCTCACATTTTGAAAGAACATTTCTGGTTTCTCAAGTTGTTTTGGATTCAATCATGACTCCTTTTACCATCTCAAACCCATGAGTGTGTCTCGGCTTTAAGTTTGTAATATCTAATGACTTGTTTTAGATCAACAATGTTAATTTAACGTTTTAGTTTTTTTTTAGTTCCCTTTTATAACTTTAATTAGTCTTTTCGAAGAAATTACCTTTTAATCAGCCCAGGGAGGATAACACAAATTTGGTTCACTAAGAAGTAAAAGAAAAGCATCAAATTGCAAAACAGGTATCTTCTGAGTCTCGGATGTTGTAATCTTGAAAAGCTAAAATTGAAATACAGATGATCAATTTCCTAAATGTAGAAAGAAAAATAACTTTCTGGTTATTGCTTCAAGTTCTTCACTCTGCCGCCCAACAGTTAGCCATGTCAAAGCCATTCCTGTCATGGTTGTAGTCCTCATTGGTCATATCAATCTCAGCCTGTGAGTTCATCACATATGGCCCATCCTTAACTACAGGCTCGCGGATCGGTTCCCCTGCAATCAACAAGAACCTCAACGGCCTAGAGCTTGACGTATTCCTCACGCTAACTTCATCCCCTGTTCCAAACACCACAACACTCTTTGCTTGTGCTGTGGAAGAGTCCGAGGTGCTAAACACTCCTTCATCGCCTTTAATAACATAGGCTAAGGCGGTCCATGAATCTGGAACGGTCTGGTGGGTTTGAGCTTTTGGCTCGAGAGTAAAGTCAAGTAAAATGATTGGTGTCTTTGTGTAGACCGGAGATTTGATTCCCATTGACTCTCCGGCTATGACTTTGACCTTAACTCCATCTTTCTCTGCTGTTGGAATCTCTGAACTCGATAGTTCTAGGGTTTTTGGCTCAATCCTGTCGAAAATCAAAGAACACACATCTTAAAAAAAACATTATTGAGAAAGATGAAGGAACGAGGAATATTTTTAAAGAATCTTCTTTTAACATTTTGTGAGTTGAAGGGAGGTTGATCCAAAGTTGTAGGCCTTTGTTGACTTCTTCTTCAGGAACTTCAGAAGTAATGTTTCCTCTTCCTACTGTTATCCACTGCAATGAAACCAGAATCATAAGGATGGAACAAAGAAAGCTTAAAGAAGATTCAGTTTTCTTTTAAATGTTTTATGTTTTTCTTCACCTGAACATCTCCTTGATGGATTGTAGCATTGTGACCAAAGCAGTCTTCGTACATAATACCTCCCTGCATGAAGTTAAAACGATTTAAGTAATCAAAAATAAGCTTTGATTATTGATTAAGACTTTTGTCAATCTAACCTTAAATATGTATGTAACACTCTCAAAACCTGCACATAGAGTTTATCTAACTACATCAGAAACAATACAGAACAGAGCAAATTTGTTAAGTATGTATAAGAATAGATAGGTGATTTTACCTCTGCTAGGGTTATCTTTAAATCCACCAGGAGGTGAAACTGATTAAAAAACAGACCAAAAGAGAACAACAACAAATGACTGCTTAGATTACATCCCATACTAACTAAGTAGACATCAAGATCACAATTTTAATATTAAAAATTCTTACCGAAAAACTCAACAAACGAGACGAACGGATCCAACAACTCATGTTCATTCCTGAATTAACCCCACAAGAAAATTAAAGAATGATGCTTGAAGGTGAAGCCATTGGATTTTCATGAGAAAATTGAGAAGGAAACAAAAAAAAGAAAACTCACTTGGTGATGAATTGTCTAATAGCAGCACTATCACCTATATTCTTAACATTTGGATTTATCTTCTTAATGACCTGCCTGGGTGCCATAGATGATGATGATAAAACTCCGTTTATCACAACAACAAAAAAAAAAAAAAACTCTTTGGTTTCTAATGGAGAATTAGATATTGGCGTACGTGCATATTTATATCAATACGTATATATTTGTAGGGGATCTACTTAAATTGGTATATGGTCTTATTATTGACGTAAATCTAAGGAGCAAAAAGAATAAAGAAATAAATCCAAAGGTTTAGGAAATTGAAAAGTTTAGAGATAAATCTCACCACCTCCACCAGTCAAATAGTAATAGGATTCTCGTTTCCTTAATCGTTTATTTGTAAATAGTAATGCATGATATACCAAATACCAATTATATCATAAATGGAATTGAATCCCCTCTTATTAATGGCTAATGAGAAAAAATAATTTTGAATGTGGTCAATATACTATTTCTCAAGATTATGGACGAGTACCCGTTTTTTTTTTGTTTTCGCCAGGACGAGGACGAGTACTGTTTGAAATACATACAATAGTTGAAAAGTTCATATACATTTGTAGTTTTTATTCTTTAAGTTGTAAGCAGCAACAATTAGGGCCGGTCTAACCATCCAAATTGAAAAAATTTCGACATAATAACCAATTAAAAAATTATATATTTTAAATTGATATAAAGTAAATATTAATTATAAATTAAACAAAATTTGAAACTATATTTTATTTGGTAAATAATATATTTCTTGTATTGTTACTTGTAAAATCATTTATCAAAATTACAAGTGAATACAAAAAATCTGATTAAATTATTTAGAAAAAATAATAATAATTTTGGGCCCTAAGTACATGTTTAAATGGTTTATATCGCGGACCGGGTATGGCATCAGTGTACTTCTATATCATCTGAGAACCCTAATTTGTTTTATCCATTTTCCCTCTCAACTGTTGAGATCTGTACGTCACTATGAAATCAAAAAAGATTGATATAGGCTTCTATGATATAATCAGCAGTGTACGTATACCAGAACTTCTGTTTGTCACATATTGTCATATCTTCCCATAGAAGACTCTGCCTTGACTTCAATACTTCGAACATTTCGTGTATAAAGTTTAGGGATTTTTAGAACAGAGTTTAGAGATTTCGTGTGTAAAGTATTGAGTTTGCAAGGGAACTCTACTGTCAACAAGTTCTCTCTAAAGTGTGGGCATACTGTTCATTCAGTTTTTGTCACAGATTGGATACTAAATCGAGATACATCTAGTTTTCTCATAACTTCTTTTGCAAAGTAACTACTACGACAAGTCTCATGTTTACATTTCAATTCACAACAGCAGTTTAACACAACATACAACTGAAACAAACTAAACATCAAGTTACCATTGTCAGCCAAAAAGATAAAACCCATATAACACATGTCTTTAGTACAAAATAAAGCCGCAACAAGAGAAGACCATTTTAGCTACTGCAAGCTGAAGGTACTCCCAAAGCTTTGTTAATCTTCTCTGAGATTAAAGGAGCATAACCTTTGAACCGGAAAGGGAATCCTAGAGAATAAGAGACCATTTATAGAAAAAGTGGATGGCAAGCTGAGATTATCAGAGATTACTTGGGCAATGCACTTGGATGAAGCTACTTTAGAAACTAGCATCTCAAGCAGAGTTGAAACTTCAATCACATCTTCATCATTTGGTGTATTGTAGTACAATATAAAATGTTCAAGATTTGGCATTGTCTCCAAAAAATACAGCGATGCTGCGTACCATGTTTTGTCCAACAATCAACTTGGAAAATTCAAACCATTTCCTTCATGACTTGGATCTCACCTTTAGATGAAGCTTTGGGAAGAAGCAAAAGATCTTTCCTTACACGACTTATTTCTCCATCATCCACTTTGTGATAAACCCTAACTATTTGAAGATGCGATAATTTCCCCAAGAAACGCTTCATTTGATTAAGCTCTTGACAAGTTCCATTATACCCAGTGATCTCTAGAACCTTCATTGCAGATGATGACAGAGAATCATTCACATCCTCCCATGAAAAGACGACACGAGTCATAGGACTCTGTTCTTCCCATCCTTGAGCAACATAGTGCACTAGACCCTGCAAAAACATTGGAGAAAATCTCACTGTAGGTTTAGAATTTGTATAACTACCTTACACAGTATTGTAATACCTTGATGATGAGAGTTTCTATATTTGGAGAGTTGCAGAGCAGAGATGGAAGCATTTTCCAGAAGATGAATGTGGAACCATGAGGTCTATCGCTTCCCAGAGATAAACTAATCAAATTGTTAAACAACGGGATCTTTTCACCGCGGTAATAGAGCGCCTGAAAACACACAACCAAAATCAACTCTTTCAAAATTATTACTAACCTATAAACCCCTTCAAATAACCTACAGATCTCAACAAGACTGACCTCTAGAGCATCCGGAGATAGGCAGAGGATCTTGACATTTCTTAGCCTCTTGAACAAGGTTGTAACATCACCAGGAACAAAACCAATACTATTTGGTTTGCGCATGATTTGAGAAGCAGTCAAATGAAGATCAAGCTTAGCTTCAACAAGGCTGTCGAATATCAAATTTTCATACTTATCCGCTACCACATCCGAATACTCTAAGTAAACGAGGGTCGGAAAATCAAAAGAAACACAAGATTTAGGAGCCGAGGAATCAACATCACGCGTATATGTAAGTTTCTTGAGCGTTTGACTTGAAGCAGACCCATTCCAGAACATCCACTTGTTCGATTCATGAATCTGCAGGCTTTGAAGCGAAGGGAAAGCTAATAGAATCGGTTCAAAATCAACCTTATTACCATCAAGTAACTCAACTAAATCAAGAACGAGGGACTTAAGCGTAGGAGAAACTAAATATAAAGGAAACGGAGCAACGCGGATCATTGTTCCAATTCTAAGTTTCACCAAAGTCGTGCTTTTAAAGACACTCACTGGCAAATGAAAAATTCCAAAATCAACGCATAGAGAAAGATCCAAGACACTAAGATCCATTACTATAGTTTGTATCCAGCGGATAATGAAATCTGGCGTAACACCTCCTCGACGACACTTGAGAGAGACTCTTTGAACAGGTGATGAAATCTCGGCTCGTAGTGATAATAACCTATCCACGAAATCCTTGAAACCCCCATTTAGTCTTCGTTGACCCTTTATGGGATTCACTAACAAAGAATCGTCGAAATCGAGAAAAGGCAGCAATTGAAGCAGATTCGACCAGCGCTTGGACAGAACAGGTGTTAAAGCAGCCTCCTTTGTGGTAAGAAAAGACAAGATGTGGCAGAGAAGATCATCTGGTAGTCTGCTAATCATGTCTCTATGAATTGAGTTCGGTTTTTTAGCACCTTCCATTAGAGAGATTATGATACAAAGAAATTAACGATCGCAGAGAGGATACTCCGAAATTCTACACGAAATCCCAAGAGAATCTGACTAGTGGATTTTGGTTTTGAACACGAAGAAGAAGAAGAAGAAGAAGAAGAAGAAGAAGATTTCAGTAGTCCATTTCTGGGTTAAGATGATCTTGCCCGTTTCTCATCAGTTTAAACAAGAGTTGGGTCTTACTCTGTTTTGGGCCTTTTAATGTCATGTAATGATATCTAGCCAAATTTGGAGAGTTGCCTTAAAAAAAAAAAAACACCTTTTGAATACAGTCACAATGGGTAAGAAAGATTACATTTTCTCCTTCTTCCTTTTTTGGCCGCTCAAAAGGTAAGATTATCAGATCACGAATAACAAAAAATATTATATATATATATGGAACCAATTTTATAGCAATTTATAATACCCGGAATAAAAATATAGGCTCAAAGTGACGTAGCAAATGACGCTGTAAAAATAACCTCCAAACTTTTTGTTTTGTATTTTAGTGGTAATAAGAAATTTGTCATTTTGCGTAGTAGAAGAAAGCATAGGTTACTACTACTCAACTAGGACTGGCTTTCTCCGGGAAATTTTTTAAAACTCTCTCGTCCGTTGCTTTCTCATTTCCATTCCTCTGTTAATATGCATTTGTACCATTCCTTAATCACTATAAACAATTACTTGAATTACAACTTCTTCTTTTTTGGTTGAAAAGATTGAATTATAATTGTGATGGTGGTATATTATATATTGTTATTTATAGTTTAATCTTTTTGTTTATCGACTATGCAGTTTACGATATCATATAATTAAGCCTTTCATCAAAATAAATAAAAACAAATCATATAACTAAAATATTATAAGACTCAAGTTTAATTCTGATGTGACAGTAGATCGAGAACACATGCCCAAGCAAAGGAGGTTTTTTTTTCTTTTTTTTTTTGGTAAAGTTACAAATATGAAATTATTGAATAATTTAAACAGCTTTGTACAATTGTACTACTACGTTTCTAAAGATATACATCCTCTCTTCAGATTCTTGAAAACGTCAATAAATTTTCCAATCAGACCAAAGTTTATGTTCTTAAAATAATGTGGGGGTTTACATGAGATATATACGAGACGGTGTAAAATTTGGAATAGGTTTGACATCAAGAGAATTTTCTGTATATTTTATATACATTTACATATATAAAATAACTATTAATTGTATCTGAGATATTGGGAAATCTATAACTAAACACTAAAATATCATAATTGCATAGAATAATAACATGCTTAACATAGATAACCGAAAGTTGGGCAGATCAAACCGATCTCCAGTAAAGACTTCGAGAAATAGTTTCTCTAAAGTCAAAACGAACGACGTGAGCCATGACGATATTATATACAATACATGACACAGATTATTCATAATTTATATAACGACATTAGCTTTCTTTTAAATAAAAAAAAACTTATATATATATAACGAACTAACTATATGTTTTTATGTATGCCAATTAAGAGAAACATGGACCAGACAATTATATTGTAATTGACATATAAGAACGTAAAGGAGGTGGATACAATTTATTAACCTATATATTAAGTATTTTACTAAGCATTGTTACGTGGCCAAAAATTTATTAGTTACACGGATTCATGACTTGCTTTGCTACTTTAGATCGAACATGAGATACAATGTTTTTTTACTTATTATTGACAAATTCATAAGCCTGGCTTAGTGAATCTTTGATTCGTTCACGTGATGAGCCTCTATAATTTTTGTATGCATGATTTGTTTCTGTAAACGTATATTACGTACCTTCTAAGATCTAACAGATTTAGACAAAATACAAAGTCACGATGAACTGGCCAATGGAATAAAAATGAGAATATGATAAATTATGTACATAGAACACAACCCCCTTTTCTCTTGGTAGTTTCTTTGTTATTCAACATCCATCTTAAATCTATCTTATACTATGGATATTAATTAGTAGTTCAAAACTAAACATTTCAAACCCCAAAAACAAACAAAAATCAAAACTTCACACTTCACATAGCTAGTATCTATATTATATGCAACTTGGGCATTTTGCAGCTTATCATGAAAGTAAAGATGTTTTAACACTAAATAGTCTTAATGTAATCCCATTCGTTATCAGTCACCAACGAAAAGCTATGGTTGGAAAAAATAGACAGAGTTAAAACTTAAAATTTATTTGAAATGTTAATATTGGAAAAAAGTTGTGACTTGAGATGAAGTTTTAGTTCGATTTGGATCTGACTTCCGTGGTCTTCGCTGTCACACTGTCACGTGTTATAATATCGTCCTTGCATATAATGCGATTGAGGTCCCAAAAATAACATATAAAGCGAATCTGACTTTTATATATAAGTACGTACCATAACACAACGTACTGTTGCTTTCCTACTTTATACTATGGGGGAGTTGGATGCCAAAATTAAGTATATCGCCAATCATGTTTACACAAACGCATATCGCCCAATCGCCGATCTTTAATTTACTCACCTGATCATTATTGAATACATTATATATTAATGAAATATATTATTCAAAATGTACACGGAACAAAGACACATGAGTCTATAGAGCTATGAATTTACTATATTTTTCGAATACTATATAGTTTGGATCTCAGACTTTATATGTTAAAACCTTTTAATTTATTCTTTTGAGGTAAAAGTGTTTAAATTATATGGAAACCTTTTGAGGCAATCGATTACATATTCACACTTGTAAAACTATTAATTTATATCCAAGCAAGACCAAGTTGTCTTCAAAATCTCAGATTAAAATGTAAGGTTTAAGTTGATTTGGTGAATAGTTTTCTTGAATTGAAGGCTAAGAAGAAAATTGGTGAAGCTATCAAACATCTGGAGGATATAAAACAGGTTTCTTTATTAATTTTAAAAGTCAATATTTTCTCCAATAATAAGATGTATTGTAAGAGTTTAACTCTTTTCACAGTAGATAGGTACTGACATATTTTTCTATTGTTGAGTCGAGACAATTAGAGTGTCAGAGTGATAAGTATAAGAACATTAAATTCGTCCAAATTTTCTTTAGACACGAGTGAGCAAGTTATCGTCTAATTTTTTTTATTTTATTTTTGTCAAAAAAGAATTAATAGATTATATCGGTCAAAAATAATATAATAATTTCCCAAAGAAATATTGTTTTTTTTTTTCCAGTATCTCACATTATAAAATGCTTTAACCATAAAAATTGAGTACTTATTCGATTATCTCACGTATCCTCTATTTTCTTAGAAGATACAATTCTTCTTCTTCTTCTTCCTCTGTTAATTTTATCTTTCATTTCCCACTCTTACGTAGTTTTATTCCCATCTTCCTTCTTGTTTGAATCCTCAGAAAACCTAGACGGAGAATACGGAGAAGTGAGTACAAAAATATATCCTGAATCTTTTTTTTTGTTTTTTCAAGAAGAGGTGAAACCAAAAAAAGAAAAAAAAAATGGCAGGAAACTTTTGGACTTCGTTATGCGATAATCAGCACTCATCAAACTGCACTCTTCGATTTCTTCAGATATGTTTCGGTATCTCACTCTCATTCCTAACTCTCTGTATTTCCTTGTTTCACAAGGAATCTCCCAAGCATAATCCTAGATTCCATTGTCTACGAATCGTGTCAGCTCTGTTCAACGTAATCATCGGATCTTTAGATTTGATTTTTGGGATTTGGGTTTTACGAGAAAACCACTATAAGCCCTTAATTCTCTGGCTGGTGATTCTGATTCAAGGTTTTACATGGCTCTTTATTAACTTAGTCATTTGTGTCAGAGGAACAAAAATCAGAAAATCTTCGTTGAGATTGTTATCTATCTTCTCTTTCTTTTACGCTTTGATCTCAAGTTGTTTATCTGTGAACAAAGCTGTTTCTGGAGAGGAGTTTGCAGTTAGGACGATTCTTGATGTTTTATTACTACCTGGCTCAGTTTTATTACTCTTAAGTGCTTATAAAGGCTATAGTTTTGAAGACTCTTCTGAGAGTAGTTTGTATGAGCCTCTTAATGTTGGTGATTCTAATGGGTACAATGAAAAATCTGATTTTGATAACCGGGCCAGCCTGTTTGCTAGAGCTGGGTTGTTCAGTAAGTTATCATTCTGGTGGTTGAATTCTCTGATAAAGAAAGGAAATGTCAAAGACTTGGAGGACGAAGATATACCCGAGCTGCGCGAGGAAGAGTGTGCAGATACGTGTTATTCTTTGTTTGAGGAGAATCTCAATGAGCAGAAGAGAAGATTAGGGGATTCTTGTCGGCCTTCAATCTTGAAAGTGACTGTTCTATGTGTCTGGAGAGAGCTTTTGATCTCTGGTTGCTTTGCTTTTATGAAGATTGTTGCTGTTTCAGCTGGCCCTTTGCTTCTGAATGCTTTCATTTTGGTTGCTGAAGGCAATGCAACCTTTAGATACGAAGGGCTTGTGTTGGCTGTGTTGTTGTTCTTCTCAAAGATGATAGAGTCTTTGTCACAGAGACAATGGTACTTCAGATGTAGACTTGTTGGTTTACATGTGAGGTCTCTACTAACTGCAGCTATAAACAAGAAACAGCTGAGATTGAATAACTCTTCAAGACTGATTCATTCAGGGAGCGAGATTATGAACTACGCCACTGTTGATGCCTACAGAATTGGGGAATTTCCATTTTGGTTTCACCAGCTTTGGACCACAAGCTTTCAGCTACTAATTGCGCTTGGGATTCTCTTTCATGCTGTGGGAGTTGCTACCTTTTCAGCTCTAGCTGTGATAATTCTTACTGTTCTATGCAACGCTCCTATCGCGAAACTTCAGAACAAGTTTCAAAGCGAGCTCATGACCTCTCAGGACGAGCGGCTCAAGGCCTGCAACGAGTCTCTGGTCAACATGAAGGTCTTGAAGCTCTACGCGTGGGAATCACATTTCAAGAAGGTTATTGAGAAGCTAAGGAATAAAGAGTTGAAATCTTTGAAGGCGGTTCAGATGAGAAAGGCTTACAATGCGGTTCTTTTCTGGTCATCACCGGTGTTTGTCTCTGCTGCAACTTTCGCCACTTGTTATTTCCTAAACATACCATTGAAAGCAAGTAATGTTTTCACGTTTGTGGCAACACTGCGTCTGGTCCAAGATCCAGTAAGAATGATCCCCGATGTTATCGGAGTGACGATTCAGGCTAAGGTTGCCTTCAGTCGTATAGCAACATTTCTAGAAGCTCCTGAGCTTCAAGGTGGAGAGAGACAGAGAAATAAGAAATCAGAAGGCGGACTAAACGCTATTGTAATGAAATCTGCGAGCTTCTCATGGGAGGAGAAAGGTTCAACAAAACCAAACTTGAGAAATGTGAGTCTTGAGGTTAAGTTTGGTGAGAAAGTGGCTGTTTGTGGTGAAGTTGGCTCAGGAAAGTCAACACTTTTAGCTGCCATTCTTGGTGAAACTCCATGTGTCTCAGGAACGGTAAGTCATAGTTTTATCCCCTCTTAGCTTTAGAGTTTAACAACTTTTATACTCGAAAATTATGTTTCTGATTTTGAATTGAATCATTCAACAGATGGATTTTTATGGTACCATCGCCTATGTTTCTCAATCAGCCTGGATCCAAACAGGGACAATAAGAGATAACATCCTCTTTGGAGGTGTGATGGATGAACAACGTTACCGTGAGACAATTCAAAAGTCTTGCCTAGAAAAAGATCTTGAGCTCTTACCTGACGGAGACCAGACTGAGATTGGTGAAAGAGGTGTTAATCTAAGTGGAGGACAGAAACAGAGGATTCAACTTGCTCGTGCGCTATACCAAGATGCAGACATTTATCTCCTTGATGATCCGTTCAGTGCTGTTGATGCACACACTGCTACGAGTTTGTTCAAAGTAAGTAGTCTACTAAAAGCGAAACATTACACTGTCATTTTCTTGGAAATGTTGAAGCTAATGAGCGTGATTTCAGGAATACGTTATGGATGCTCTTGCGGGAAAAGTTGTGTTATTGGTTACACATCAAGTGGATTTCTTGCCTGCTTTTGATTCCGTCTTGGTAATTTGATCTTGAAATCAGAATTGATTCGTTTGGTTTTTATGTTTCTTGATCAGTTTTTGTCTTGGTTGCTTATTGTACTTCTTTCTCTAGTTGATGTCAGATGGAGAAATCATTGAAGCTGATACATATCAAGAACTCCTAGCCAGAAGCAGAGGCTTTCAAGATCTTGTGAACGCTCACAGAGAAACCGCTGGTTCCGAAAGAGTGTTTGCAGTAGACAATCCGAGCAAACCAGTGAAGGAAATCAACAAAGTCCCTTCGTTATATACTCAATCTAAGGTCTTGAAACCAAGTCGTTTGATCAAACAGGAAGAGAGAGAGAAGGGAGACACAGGGTTGAGACCGTACATACAGTACATGAACCAAAACAAAGGTTACATATTCTTCTTCATGGCGAGTCTAGCTCAGCTCACATTTGCAATTGGACAGATTCTTCAGAATTCTTGGATGGCTGCAAACGTAGAGAACCCTCAAGTTAGCACTTTGAAGTTGATCTTGGTTTACTTGCTGATTGGGTTGTGCGCGATTCTCTGCTTGATGATTAGATCTATCTGTGTTGTGATTATGTGCATGAGGTCATCAGCTTCATTGTTTTCTCAGCTTCTTAACTCTCTTTTTAGAGCGCCTATGTCATTTTATGACTCCACACCTCTTGGAAGGATTCTTAGCAGGGTAAATGCTAATGAACACGATGAATATTTATGTTTTTTTCTGGAAGTCAAATCTCTTTAACTGTATGTACACTTCTGGGGACATGCAGGTCTCTTCTGACTTGAGCATTGTGGATCTTGACGTTCCTTTCGGTCTGATATTTGTGGTTGCATCTTCAGTAAACACAGGTTGTAGTTTTGGAGTGTTAGCTGTTGTTACTTGGCAAGTCTTGTTCGTATCTGTTCCCATGATTTATCTAGCATTTCGTCTACAGGTCAGATTTTGTTTCTTGAATTCTTCTTAATAGATCTTCTGTTCTCTTTAAAAAGGAAGTAGTAAGAGTTTCTGTTTGTTTTCTTTGGTCGGTATGCAGAAGTACTACTTCCAAACAGCAAAAGAGTTGATGCGGATCAATGGCACGACAAGATCTTTGGTGGCGAATCATTTAGCGGAATCAGTAGCAGGAGCAATAACAATAAGAGCATTTGATGAAGAAGAGAGGTTTTTCAAGAAAAGTCTCACACTCATCGATACAAACGCCAGTCCTTTTTTCCACAGCTTTGCGGCTAACGAATGGCTAATACAGCGGCTTGAAACCGTCAGCGCCGTTGTTCTTGCCTCCACTGCTTTCTGCATGGTTTTGCTTCCTACAGGAACATTTAGCTCCGGTGAGTCAACATCAGAAATTAAATTTCTCTGAGATAGGATTCACTGTTTGCTTACTAATGGTTGTTTGTTTGTTGTGGCAGGGTTCATTGGTATGGCGCTATCGTACGGTTTATCTTTGAATCTGGGACTTGTCTACTCTGTACAGAACCAATGCTACTTAGCAAACTGGATCATTTCAGTTGAAAGGCTTAATCAGTACACACACTTAACACCTGAAGCCCCTGAAGTAAAAGAAGAGACTAGACCACCGGTTAATTGGCCAGTCACAGGCCGAGTCGAAATCTATGATTTGGAGGCAAGTTAGATTAATACACTCTCTGATTCATAAAATGAGAGTTTCTTAACCTTAAAATTTTCATATATATATATACAGATAAGATACAGGCGAGAAGCCCCATTGGTTTTAAAAGGAATCAGCTGCACATTTGAAGGAGGGCACAAGATTGGAATTGTTGGCCGGACCGGTAGTGGAAAGACTACTCTGATCGGTGCTCTGTTCAGACTTGTTGAACCTGTTGGAGGAAAGATTATTGTTGACGGCGTTGACATCTCAAAAATTGGAGTTCATGATCTGAGGTCAAGGTTTGGGATTATACCTCAAGATCCAACTCTGTTCAATGGAACAGTGAGATATAATTTGGATCCTTTGTGTCAGCATTCAGATGCTGAGATTTGGGAGGTAAGTGTAACTAAAAACTCCATTTTAAAATCTTATGAAGAGTTTGAGATAAAAGAAACCATTTTGTAAATGCAGGTTCTTGGCAAGTGTCAACTGAAAGAGGTGGTTCAAGAAAAAGAGAAGGGTTTAGATTCATTAGGTAACAAATAAAGACAAAAATTTCTAAAAATTTAGATGATTTTGAGGCTTAAAGTTAAGTTATTTTATAGTTGTGGAGGATGGATCGAACTGGAGCATGGGACAGAGACAGTTGTTCTGTTTAGGCAGAGCAGTTTTGAGAAGAAGCAGAGTATTAGTCCTCGACGAAGCCACGGCATCGATAGATAATGCCACAGATTTGATACTTCAGAAAACAATCAGGCGAGAATTTGCCGATTGCACAGTCATTACCGTCGCTCACCGTATCCCCACTGTCATGGATTGTACAATGGTTCTCTCCATCAGCGATGGTGAGTGTTACATCATCTTAATCATTTCTATTTCTCCTTTGTTATGTTTATCTGAATCTGTTTGATTTGATGTTTTTATGGGGTTTGATTGGATTTTAGGACGAATTGTGGAGTATGATGAGCCGATGAAGTTGATGAAGAATGAAGATTCTTTGTTCGGAAAGCTTGTGAAAGAGTACTGGTCTCATTACAACTCGGCTGACTCACATTGCTAAGACCGAAAATGTAATCGAAGTTTCAGAAGAAACTGTAATTGATTGATATGCTCTCCAATCAAATGTATCTTTAGTAACACTATTCAGATATCAACAAATTCTAGTTTGTTTCCATCTTGCAGTATCAGTAATGGATCACAGTTTCCATAACTTGAATATATTATATACACTTCCAAATCAGTAGAGAGGATTCCATTCATACTAGAATAACAAACCTGTTCTGGCTAATGTTTGACATTCTACAAGCCAAGATTCAAAGATTTTTAAAGAAGCAAGAATCACAAAGATCAAGGGAGACAATATGCTTCTCAATCATTAAAAAGTTGGCTCCTAAGATTGCATCATTAGTTACTTGGCCGATGCAAGAAGCAACTGGGACAGCTCTTTTCATCTAAATCTGGATGGAAGTCTTCTTTAACCCGATTTGTTTTGTTTCTCCACAAGGACGAAAAAACTCATGTGTTATCGATTAGTTGAGCATTTGGGGATGTGAAGTTACTTAGCTGAGTTTTCCACAGGGTCTGCATTATATTTCCTAATCATGAATATGAATCTTCTCAGGTTTTGTTGTGTGGTTCTCTGGCTGACCAGCCGGTTTGCTTGTGTCAGCTAATTGCTCTTCAGTCTCGACAATCTCCATACTCGCTGTTCTACTCCGTCTGTTCCTCCGCTCCTGCAAAAACAAAATATACTAGCTTGTTGATATATGTACAACACACGTAACATTTGCTGTAGATTTGGATCATTACTTTTTCCAGAGATTCGACCAAATTAGATGAATTTACCTCACGAAAAGGGTGTTCATCTGATTCAAGCATCCGCACAACCTGGCTCATTTTGGGCCGTTTTTCTGATTCGGGATCCAGACATCTAAGGGCAACAAGAAGTGCACGTTTTAACGCACGTGTACCGGGTTGGGGCTCAATCCTTGGATCAATAACTTCTTCAGCTCTTCTTGTACCAACCATCATCTTTAGCCATTCAACAAGATTCACCTGCCAACGAGAACACATGTTTCAACACTAAATTAACATATTCAAAACTCCTGGATACATTGACAAATCAGTCAAATATAGGCTACCTCATTAGTTGGACGTTCATAGTCAACTGGATCTCTTCCAGTTATAGTTTCTAGAAGCAGGACACCAAAGCTATAGATGTCACTCTTCTCATTCAATAGACCTGTATTAGCATATTCGGGTGCTACATACCTGATGAACATACACATGACCTTCAATAAGATGAAGACAAAAACCCATCATCGCCAAAGAGGGTACAGATTTTAGCCTTACCCAAAGGTACCCATGACTCTCGTCGTGATGTGACTCTCACCCGAGTCTAAGAGCTTGGCTAACCCAAAATCGGAAAGCTTAGCATTGAATTCATCATCAATCAGGATATTGCTTGCTTTTATGTCTCTGTGGACTACTTTCGGTTCTATTGCTTCATGCAAATAAGCTAGCCTGTGAATTGTAGTGCAGAACATGTTAATAACCCTTTAAAATTACAAATAAAAGGTCCAACAAAAGTATAATTTTACACAACTTACGCTTGTGCAGTACCGACAAGGATCTTTATACGAGCCTCCCAAGTGAGACTGCTATGTTTCCCCATGGCCCCATGTAACCATTGTTCTAAGTTACCACTATTCACATATTCGTAAACAAGCATCCTGCATTACATCCAAATAGAAATTGATTCATCTACTCATAATTGAATATTCTTTCGACGTTACAATAAGAGACTACTGATGAGACTATATTAGTAGCATATTCAGACTGATAAGAGGCAAGTGAGACTCACCTATTAACACCCTCTATGCAATATCCTAGAAGCCTTACAAGATTCTTGTGCCGTACATGACCAATAGCCTCAACTTCGACCCTGAACTCCTTCTCAGCCTGTCCCCTAGAGAAAAAAGTTGCGATAAGATTACTGAACAAGTAAAAAGGAAACAATCTGACTATTCCAAATAAAAACTTACAGATTGTTAAGAAGCTTCTTTACAGCAACATCGCTTCCGTTGATGAGTCTACCCTTATAGACTACTCCATAACCACCCTCACCGATTACATTTTCTGCAGCAAATCGGTTGGTGGCTAGCTGAAGATCCCTAAGAGTAAACCAGTGTCCCCAACCAAGATGAGATATTTCTGGCAAACCAACCAAAGGAGAGGCTGTTACAAGTCTGCCCTGCGATAAGGAAGCTTGTCTCCAAGTAGTTCCAAAGCTTCCTTCTTCACCGGAGTGAGAACTACAAGCTCTCTCATGATGATGTACAGAGCTACATTGACTTATACTATCATTATCACTAGACTTCGTTCTTGCCAAGTAAGACATCATCTTGCCCGAGTTTCGGTCACTCGATTTATCGGCAAATGTGAAACATAAATTTTCATTAGGATTCTGAAAACCAACTCTATCATCAACCCTGATATCTTTGGCCACATGTGGTATTTGACTGAAGGGTAAAAACTTGTGAGATGATCTCCGGGATTTTCGACGGAATGCAATCCATAGAGATAAGATACAGAGAACCAAAACTACAAATGTGCCAACTACCAAACAAATCATTACCCACAGTTTGATACCCGTCAAACCTAAAAATGAGATCTTCTTCGACATTTCAGCACTTAAAGAACTCTCAGATGACATTTTTAGTCCTATAGCCGCTGAAAAATTGTCTTCCCGTTGCTCACAACTTCACAACGCCCACCTCGGGGGTAAAAAAACGAAAACATACCAATTAAAAACCTTTGCATACATACATCAAGAGGACAAAGACATCTCTGATTTTCAAAAATCTTCCAAGCAAAGAAAGATTAATTTTTTACTTGCCAAAGTAATCTAAAAACTGGGACTCTTAGACAAATGGGAGAAACTAAATTGGTAAGTAAAGCTGCCGACTCAGAAGCCTACATAAACCACTTGGAACCAAAATGCTGACACATACAGAAACAATAATCGAAAAGCACGCGCAATTTCAGCAATTAAATACGGCATTTCAACAGACAAGTAACGTGCATTAAGTTTCCAACATTCGTCACCAAAATAAACTTGAGCAAAAGAAAACCCAGCTCTCATACCATTGAAAAAGAATCACTTAAAGATTGAAGCAAGAGACATTTGTACATAACAATGCTACCGAAAGAAAAGAAAAAAAAAGTTCCTTTTTCTGTTGGATGAATTTGTTATACCTTTAGAATGTGGCGGCTAAGTTCTTGCTTCTTTTGGTATACATCTTGTGCTAAGAACAGAAGAAAACAAAGAGAAAAGTTTCCTCTTGAAGCAAAACCAAAGAGAAAGAGAACGCAATTAGTATATATGATTAATGATGAATTGCAATTGAAGTTTGTCTCGAGCCCACCAAATAAACCCAGAAAGAAAGAAGAAAAAAAACTCAATTTAGGTGAATTTCAGCAAAGGAATCAGAAGAAAGATAGAAAAATTAATCAAGTAATATAGATAAAAATATATGTAAGGATTAAAGAGAGAGTTAAGAGTATGCAGAGTAGGGAACTAGATTGGGATTAAAGGATGAAAAATGTTGGGTAAGAGAGTGTGTGTTGTGTTCTATAAAGCTGGAAAGGAAAGCTTTGATTTGCAATTTGAGGAAGAAAGATAGAGAGAAAGCAGTGAAGGGAAAGCAAAGAAAGTGAACTTTGACAACTGTGACATTTATAGCTGGATCAACTTATCAATTACATACTGTATTATCAATATTCTTTTTTAAAGGTAGAAAATAAATGAAAAAAATGGAGAAAAGACCCAAGTGGATAGATATTAAACTAGGCTAAGTACAAAACAGAGAATTCAGGCTTACTACGAATTTTTAGGTCTTTATCTTCTTCTTCTCATATGTCAAGTTTAATGACTTCGACAAAACTGATACCAATTTAAACTTCTTCTTTTTTTTAATATCACCTTATTTGGAGAATGTAAGAGAGAGAAAAATCTCTTGTGAATTCTATGTTTTTTTTTATGTATATCCCCATTTGTCCGGCTATGTATCACATTATTATTAGTTTGTTTTCATCTCTTATACAATACAGTATTTATCACATGCCAAGGAATAACGAAATTGAAGTGTCATCATTTATCCCTCGGACATTTAATTAATGTATCAAGCAATAACTATGAGATATATTCATATTATAATCATCCAAAATATAAGTCAAAACGAATTATCGAGTTTTCATTATGTGTATTCAAGAACTTAGGGTCAATTCAATATTTTTGTCATCTACTTTTCACTGTAACTATTAAACAAGAGCTAAAGAATTCAAGTATACGCTATTATTAAAGACCATATGTCAAAATCACTGGTGGTAAGGACAACACATGAGTGTGATGAGCGTGAGGTGTCCAACTCCAACGAAACTAAGTGGGTATTATTCAGACCCTATATAATTTTATTATAGACAAACAAACTACTGTGCTACTGTAAAAGCCAAACTATAGGATGATACGACTGCGTTTGGTAATAACCAAAGAAATCAGTTAAACGACGCAGTTGTTTAGAAAGGAAGACAAACATCTCTATATGGCCCACAAGTCTTAACACATGATGCACCTAGAACTAAAAACTGCAATCAAAAGTTAATATTTACAGAGCTTTCTCAGAATTCAAACCAACTTCACTCTATCTTATATTCAATTTTGTTGTCTTCATAGGCGGCACAGAGAGAACAAAACGAGCATGTTTCCACTTTCATTCAACTTCACTACGACACACCATATCCAGCCTAGAATTTCGCGATCCCATGAGGCTTTTTTCACGTTAACTAGAGAAGAAAACTTCACTTGATGCCAACGCTATGATATGATTCTTTGGTTCATATAGGACTTGCCTTGGAAACCTGCACCATCATGTCCGAACCAAATACATCTCAGGACCTCCCCTAACAATCTATGGTCGATAAACACAACTCTGAAACCACCTAAAAAACTTGAGGCTTTTCCTTAATATTTCATGTATTATCTAATTTTCAAACCGCAATGTTTTCAAAGCTTTCTTGAATGCTCTCAACAGTGAATTTATAAGTGGGGGACATTCGGTTTGGATTTTAGTGATCTTAAAACTGTTTGGTAGCTATAAAATATTTCTGTTTGCTTCGGTTTCTATTCCCACCCCTAGTTTATCAGATGCACACGGTTTACAGCTAACTACAGCTCGTGATGTGGGTCAGAAATGACTTCCTAATTTGGATGTTCATCAAGAGCATTGTGTACCTGATTTTTCGACACTGTTGTGGAGGCCCAGTGCTGAGGAGGCTCTCTAGTTTCATAGTTGACATAAGTAATCCTTCGAGGTTCCTCTTGTCTACTCGCAATGTTTTCAGGAGGTAACTCCCGCAAAACCCATAAAACAAAAGCCATTGGTACGGTGGAACCTGTCAAAAAGTGTTCTCGTCAATAGTACTACATTTGAGGTCTTCAAAACCGCAAACAACGAAAAATCCCCCCCACCCCACCTATAAAATAGTATATGATCAGAAGAACCAATGCGTTGACACCGTGTAATTTGCTTGGGTTCCAATGATAAAATAGCTGAGATCAGGAAAAATATTTCGCTAAGCATATCCACAAAATGTTAGTAGGCTTTGTTTTACAGATATTTTTTTGGTAATAATGTCTTACCGGAATGTGTGTGAGAAGAGCGATTAAAGAGCTAACAGTGAAGCAAACAACTGATACGCCTGCTAAACCTGATACCTAAATAAATGGTTAAAACTTTCAATGTAAGGATTCGACTGACATGTGCAAGGAAAAACACCTTCAGGAGCCAATAAGAACCATTAGTCACCTTCCGCATCTCTGCTGAAACTTGTTCAGACCGCACCTTCCTAAGATTAAAGAGCAGACGCAGGCCTAAAGAACGAGAAATAACATAAAAGAGTTTGTGAATATACGCTGCTCGGTCAAGCTTAATGGACTCATTGTGGCAAAATAAATTGAACTAAAGATCATAGCAATAAGCCTGCTAACCACTGACCAAAGCATCTTCATATAATGCTACAAGAAAAAATGGAATACCTAAAACCAGAAGAAGAAAAAACTGAAGCAATCACTCACCATAAAAGCATATTCCTCCACCCGTGATTAGGATTACTGCAGCCAAAATATCGACATACACCTACACAAGGAAGTGAATTTATCAGAAAATCAGAAAGAAAAAAAATATATTCTTATCATGTGGCGAATGAGGAATACCACATACCTCAGCCAATAATGAAGAATCGATAGGATTCTTTCCAGAAGCAATCCATATAAGGATTGCAAATGATATCATTAAGATGAACACAAGAACAACCGCCTAGCAAAAATATAAACATTTGTAAAGATCACAGGAGTGACTTGACTAATGGTTAATGCACAAAACCCATTGTATCACATACCAAAACAACAAACTTCTGCCGGGTACCAACATGAATCCCATGGAAAGAGCAACACTTTCTACGATCACTAGCATTCGAAGAACCTGCCTTGCTCTTGCTTTTTTCAAGTAACACTTGCTGGATACGATTTTCTTCATCATCATCATCATCATCTTCCTCTCCATTTCCCTGATGGCAAACATCTACCCTATAACATTAAGAAGCATCATAGTCTTATTTCAGATCATTATTCAGATAAATTATTCATGTACAACACAATGTGAACAGAGAAATTTAGAATATACGTACCAGAAAGAGAGAAGTAGGAGAAAAGTTGCAAGAAATAGAATTTTGGGAAAGGCTGTCAAGACCAATTCTATTCATCAGGGACTAAACTACAGGAAAAATCAATGGAAAACATACACAAACCTTAAAAAGGAAATAGAACTTTTACCCATCAGTAGAAAACCGAGAGCATTGGACCAATGATGCCACCTTGTGCAGGTTGCAATAATCGAAGCCACGAAATAAACGACAGAACCTGCCAATAGATAAGAAAAAAGACCTTACTCCCGGGCTGCAACTTTCCCTAGTTATTTTTTTTTTTTTTTGCTTAAACAACAAATGCCTCAAGGGATTACCTGTGTTTGAAGAGCCAATCATAAGATGAAGTACCTGCAATTTCCATTGATGGATATCTCAGACACACACCATGGAAATGAACAGCAACTATACACATATAACAACAACATAGAACCTAAAGAGAAAAGAAGAATTACTTTTTGCCGAGTCCATCCAGCTCTTTTATTCCGCCTGTAAAATCGATTTAACTGAAAGCAGTAGGCAGCCAAGATAAATCTTATAAGCCCCACCCAACAAAAAAGAAGAGAATAAGACTTTTATTTTATTTTATTAGTACTTCACTGTCTTAAACTACATAGGAAGCAAGAAAGAATCTAAATCTACACTTATGAGAAGAAAGATTCTACTTTTAAAAACTAATTCATATCGGATTCAGATTCTCCGAATCAAATCTCACATACTACACAAAGACACTTAAGCAACGTGAGTTAACCTTTAAACTTAATGGTCAACAAGAACAAAACCACAGCTTTACAGACTAGAATTAACCCAAATTAACACCAAGACTCATAAATCTCATCGCATTTCAAAATACGAAATTCGGCACAATTCTTCACCTCCGGAACAGACCTAAACAGTCTCATACAATCTAGCATTCAGAAATCAAATCGTTTTCTTTCCAGCGAAACGAAACCTATGAAATCAGAATTTTCAGAACCTGAAGGAATGCGATGAAAGCAAGTGCGGCATTGATAAAAGCCAACGAGAGATTGACAGCGATGAAGCTTGGAGGATAACATTTCTCTTTGGTTGTTTCATAAAACGTCGATACGATCTTCATCTCTATTCCTCTCTTTCTCTCGATCCTCCCCGAGATCGAACGCCGAGATTTTAGGTTTGAAGAGAGAGGATCGAAGAACACCACCGAGACAGATGTTTGTAGGAGATGGGTTGGGTCTGGTCTGGTCTGGTCTGAAAAAGATATACTGTATAAACATATTTTCTGGATATTATTTTAGTTAATTTCTACAAGTGGTACACTATACTTAATTCCCCAAATAAATTAAATTATCCTCGATGGCTTAAATTAGATTTCTGATTAAATGTACTAAATTGTATAACTAACTCGCTGGTATTTCTAGTCAATTCAATTGGTTAATTACGGAGCAGAAAGATATCATACTTGGCAAAACTAAAAAGCCAAAATGTAATCATTATCTTGTTCCCCAAAAAAAAAGGTTATAAATTATTTAATAATTATCTCTTTAATTAATATTTATTTAGAATTAGAAGTGGGAAATGAGCTGACAATAATATCATATATTGGTTGCTTTTATGAGAAAGTTAATTTTCAGCAAAACATAACTGAGGTTTATTACGTCATGTTAAGGTTGGAAAAAATGGCATTGGGTTTTCCCAAGTCCAGACCCTTCTTCTTCTTCTTCTTCTTCTTTGTCTCAATGTAAAACAGAGCCACCATTTTCTGCAACTCTTTCCTCTTCCAACAACAGCATACACACCCCAACAAATCGGAACGAAAGTGGCGTCACGGATCCTTGTCCGAACTTTCTCAGGTGATTTCTATTGTGTGATTTGTTTTTCTGCGATATTGTAAAAGCTCCTAGACAATTGGATTTATTTCAATAGCTCTCAAACGAACATGTGAGTGACAAACAACTTCATCTGCTTCCTCAATATATGGTGTTTTTAACACTCTTCTTCATCGGCACGCGCACAAATCACATCTCTTCGCAACAACAAGCAACGGTGCTGTTACTCTCTTACTTTGTATTATTTGAATTTGAACTAGATATTAGAATTGCTTAAGCAAACCATATCTTCATTTAGAGTTGGTTTATATATTAGGAGTGGTGAAATGCATTTAGCAATGAAGATTAAATCACTTAAATTCAGAAATAACAGTTGAATAAATACATGAGTTCGTTATGAACTTTGATCTACAGCAATACATGTTTCGAGAAATATATCCTAAAGAATGAAAAAAAAAAAAAAAAAAAAAATCTGTTCTTCTTGTTGGTTGTCACCTTTTTGTGTGTACAGTTGCTTTGATGGACTTAGTTAAATCTGTATAATTGAAAAAGAAAGGTTATATATCAGCACACTTTGTAGGTGCATACCCAAGCCTAGACCTCTTTGTATCATAGAGTATATGAAAATTCTGCTGCTGGTAGTTTCCAATGATGGAAAATGCTGATTTTGGAGTTCCTAGAATTGCCAAGCAAACCAAATCTTCATTCAACCAAATGAATGAATTACTGGTCGGGAAGTTCCAAACCGCGCCATCTGCGAAAACTATACCAAGCTCAGGTAGCTGAACGTTATCGATGCCAGACACATTGAAGCAAGGATCTAAGATTGGAAAATCTCTATAAACCGGATACTTCCCTCTCACTTTCTCAGCAATCTTGTTTTTGATGATATCATATGCAGGCTCCGAGAAATAACTTAAGGTTGTACCCGAATCAATGATTGTCCCTCCAGCGCCATCAGATGAGATATTCCATGTTTCTTCAGGTATATTTAGAACTTCTCCAGAGACTAGAATGGATTTGATCTGTACATAGTAAAATGTGTCAACAGGGTTTTCTTTCCCGGCAACAAAAGAAGTGAAGTTCAGATTCGGGTGGCTCAACAAGTCTTTGTCTTCCCCAAATATCAACTTGCTACTAACGTTGGTATCACTATCTCTATCGACAAGGCAATAAGAGAAAGAATGACCATAAAGAGACTGAAGCTGAGAGGAAAATGAAAGGGAGCCTCTTCCTAAACCAAGCAAGCCTGCAGCACCATGGAAGAGACCTCGGTTCCAATGACCACAACCAAACATCACGTTTTCCACATTATACAAATTCGAATTCCCTCCATTTGTTGTGAGATTGACTGTGAAAGTCTCGATTGCGAAATCTCCAGTGGTGTTGGAGCTATCTCCATACCAATAGTAATAAGGGCATGATTGGTTATCTGATTTACAGGGCTTTGGAGGATCAGGAGATGAGACTAAGTTGCATCTTGGGTCATTGCAAGTTATGTTCTTGTATGAAGAAGAGGTTGTAGGGTCATAAAACGCGCCGTTTTGTTGGAAACAGTCGTAGCAAGGCAAGCATTGAATCCAGTTTAGGTCACTCCCTGTGTCAAGAATCAAGGAGAAGTGTTTTGGTGGCGAACCAACCAAGACGTCCATGAAGTATTCGCCGGAACCGAGAGTCATACCAGACTCAAGTGTAGCCACCAACTGACCAGCTTGCTCTTTCTCCACCGGAGAGGTAAAAACTTCTTTCTTCTTCTTCTGCAGCCTCGAAACAGTATTTTGGTTCTTCTTCTCCAAGACCCTTTTGTGAAGTGTTTGGATTCTTGTGAGATCTCGGATATTGAGCTCAAGAACTGAATTTGTTTTTGTCTTCCCTGTTTCTTGCTTCGTTGAAGTCGTCTCTCGGCGCTTTAGATGAAACTTCACCGTCTTGTTTTCTCCGGTAAGTTCCTTGGTGGGTTCGTCCTCAGGTGAAGAGAAGCCGCAATCGTTGCTTGTGGAAGAAGAAACAGAACCGAATTGCATCGGATTGGGAAAGTCAAATCCAGAAAAACCAGAGATGTTCTTCTTCTCATTGTTCCCGGCGAGAGCTCTAGAGTCTCCGGATAATGCTGTGACGAAGAAGAAAATAAGACACAGAATGAAACTGTGATTGGAAAACATTATGAGATATGCCTGAGAAACCAAAAAAAAAAAAAAAATACCCGGCGACTATTAAGCTTGGAATCGCCGGCAAGCAAAACTGAGTTGGAAAATAAAATTACAGAAACTGAATTTTTTTTTTTTAATTATTAGTTTCGATTGTAAGGTCTTTGATATTGAAGTAGAAGAGGAGCTTAGAGAGAGAGAGAGAGAGAGAGAGAGAGAGAAAGGAGAGCAAATAACAGAGTCGAGGAAGATCTGATGAAGTCAGATTACTGAAAAAAGAGAAAGAAAAAAAAAATTAAAAAGTTGATATTTATTGACCAAAGTCATCTTCTTCTTCTTCACGCGGTTTCATATTTTCGTTTCTTTTACCGTTTCTTCTAATCTAAAAAACTTGTTTTTATCATATTTTAAAATGGGAAAAGAGAACAACAACAACATGAGTTAAATAGATGAAGTGTGTTTTTCCAAAAGGAAAAATTAGGTTGACTATACCGTAACTAAACATTACAAAGTTGATAATTATAATTCAATTACAGTTTAATTTCATAAATTAGTTCAACAAAAATTTGAACGAACCTATATGGCGGTACATGTAAAAATATAGATTATGTTGAAAATAATATTCAATTTTTTAAAATTATATATTTAAGAATAATATCTTAAATTTTGAATTGTTATTTGTAAGTGGCATAAATGTTCTAGGAATTGACGACTGTATAGATACAAATGTAGTTGGTGTATGTATTGCGAATGGTAAGCAAACGTGTTTATTTTGAGATTCAACCTTTTTTCTTTGTCAACATTCAATCTCTGATAACAAAAATTCACTCGTAGTAAAATCAAAATGAGTGAAACATAAAATAAATAAAACTATAACCATTAGAATACTCAGCTTCCATAACTGTAATCATCGGTTGGTTATAACTTATATAGCAAAAACAAATTTTGATTGGGATACTATGAAACCAGTCAAAAAAATTAATATTACTCTATTATAAACTTAGAATACCATCTCAATAAACTTAAATTTTCAAAACTTTGATTAGTATTAGTACGTTAAAACTTAAAAGTATTCACAAATCTTTCGTGGGAAAAAAAAGTGAGAGAAAATAGAGTTTGACCGCCAACCAAACAATAAGCTCTTTGGAAAAAAAGTCATTACTATTTACTAATCGATCACTATATAATAATGCATGCTTTAATAAAATAAAGCTCGTCACAATATAATACGATATTCAACTAAAGCATTATGAAAATGGAGCCATCTCAATATACTTCCCACCAATCTTAGTGTGTATTATTAACTAATTGCTATATAAAGTATAGAGCAATTGCAAAGACGTTAACGTTGACTCGATTATCAACTGGAGTTCAATCTTAAATTTGAGATAAAAATTAACTTGACCCATTATAACAATACTATTATTCAACTTGAGATCAGTTTTAAATTAAGTAGAGTTTTTTGAATAGTTGACGGGAAGGGACATCGGGACGAATCCTTACGTTTCTTTTAAGCTGTTTGACTATGACCAACCAAATAAATGTTCACTGAAAACTAAAGAAATATGTTTTAACACAAATTAAAAGTCATCGGGGTTTAATAAGTAATACTGCAAAATAGTAGGAAAAAAACTGGAAAATAATATGGTAAGCTTGAATAACTAAATTGGTATATTTGTTAAATACGCTAGCATTTTTTAAGTAGAATTTTAACAGCAGTATGTCTTAAGGAAAGTTTATTTGGTCCTTTTATGAAACAATATTTGATGTAGTGGATCTTTTTCTGCATAAAATAAAGTAAAAAATAATTATATGAGACTTTTTTGTAGATTATAATATGATTTTTTAAACTACATATTAAAAACTAATCTGATGGGGATATATAAAGAGAAAGAGAATAAGTGGCGAAGGATGTGGTCTATACAAATTTTCATCAAATTTGATGGGAGATATTACATAATCGCAGTTTCTTATGAATTTTATAAATGTAAGTACCGTTCCAAAATAGTGCAACTGATTGCAAATTTTGAAATTTACTGCTTTTTTGTTTGATAAGGAAATTTACTTGCTACTTTTTCCTTTTTCTTAATTTTCTTGTTACTTTTGAGTTTTGACATTGCTAAAACATCGTTGAAGGATAAACGAAAAAGGATAAACTAATACACTTTCCAAATTTGAAAGGGATTAGAGATTATTATTATTAGTTTTATTTTGTGTGGGTCAGTAAAGATATGGAAACTTAAATGGCCAAAAGGGAAAATATGGTAAAAGTACGGAAACTTAATTAATCCTAAGTCCTAACTACACTAGGACTAGGAGTGAATGTTACCCTATCACTATAAATATGTTGCAATACGCAAGCCTTGCACTAAGAAAATCATAATCCCTTCTTCCAAAGTTTTTTTGCAACTCTCTTCTTTTGGAAAATTAAGCTTCGTGTTCTCCGAGAAAACAAAAACATAGTCATAATCACCATCATCATGTCTACAAGAGCCGCTTTACTCGTTTCGTGTTTTCTGCTCTTGTTGTGTTCATCTTTTACTACGGCAACAACAGATCAAGGGCTTCAGGCTAGATGTGAATCTCACAGCTTCAACAACGGAAAAAGCTTTCGCTCTTGCACGGATCTTCCGGTGTTAGACTCGTTTCTACACTTCAGTTATGTTCGAGAAACCGGAGTTCTTGAAGTTGCTTACCGTCATGCTAATCTCGAATCTTCTAGTTGGATCGCTTGGGCTATAAACCCAAAGAGTAAAGGCATGTTAGGTGCTCAATCTCTTGTCGCTTATCGTAACTCAACATCCGGTGTTATGCGTGCATATACTTCCTCAATTAGTAGCTACTCTACTATGCTTCAAGAATCTCCTCTTAGCTTCCAAGTAACGCAAGTATCTGCTGAGTATCTTGATAGAGAGATGACGATATTCGCAACTTTAGTCTTGCCTCCTAACACAACCGTCGTAAATCACTTATGGCAAGACGGTCCGATGAAGGAAGGAAGTAGACTTGGGATGCACGCAATGAGTGGAGATCATCTCAAATCCATGTCCACTTTGGATTTGCTTTCCGGACAAGTCACAGCCACAAAATCAAATAACGGAAAGATGTTACTTGTCAAGCAAATCCATGGATTAGTGAACGCAGTGAGTTGGGGAATTTTAATGCCTATTGGAGTAATGGCTGCAAGATACATGAAGACCTACGAAAGATTAAATCCAGCATGGTTCTATGTACACATAGTTTGTCAAACCACCGGTTATTTCGCAGGTTTAATCGGAGGATTAGGAACAGCAATCTATATGGCAAAACATACCGGGATGAGATCTACGCCGCATAAGGTGATAGGATTGTTTCTATTCGGTTTAGGGTTTCTGCAGATACTTGCACTGAAAGCAAGACCGGACAAAGACCATAAATACAGAAAATACTGGAATTGGTATCATCACAGTGTGGGATACATAGTGATTATACTAAGCGTCTACAATATCTACAAAGGCCTTGCTATCTTGCAACCTGGAAGCGGCTGGAAGATCGCCTACACTAGCATCATCTGTGCTATTGCAGTGTTTGCTATCGGCATGGAGATTTTGCAGTTTAAGAAGAGATGGGGTTGCTTGTTCTCCAAACAAACTGAAGACCTAGAAACTAAAGACCTAGAAGCTAATAAGTTGAGCACATAACCGCCCACTATTTTCGGTTGTCATTATTGTTGCCGTCAACTGTTTGATTGAATCTTGTAATGTAGTAAGTTTCTGGAGCTTTTGTCATTTGGACGGCCCAAATTTCATCGCTAGTAATATGTTGTTTATCCAAATTACTTATTCTCCGTTGTTTATCCAATAAATATACTAGTATTCAAAAATTTCTAAGTTAAGAAGATTCAGAAATTAAAGGTGAAAAACTTTAATAAACGTCAAGGAATTTTAGTTATTTGTGTATATATCCTTAAAATTTAGTGAGATCATTGCAAATTTCAAAGATATCAAACTTTATTTGTTTTTGTAATTTCCACAGGGAAAAAAACATTTAAAATTTTGGGTTTAATTAAGCTAACATAGCCACATAGGCAAGTGCCAGCTGCAAAACGAAAATACATATTTTGAATTCTTCTTCTGGGAACACTGTTGAAATTTCTTTTCTACAACAAGTTAGATTTTAATACTACTGTTTGGACCTTCAGATGTGCAAAGAGCGTATCATCACAAGATCGGCGGCGGAACAGATCGGAGCGGCGGAAGGGAAAAGCGAGCGACGAAATTTGAAATTCAGATTGAAAACTATAAAATAAAAACGAAGAACATCATGATCCCCTCAGGTTGATTTGTTTCTTATCCACAGACTTCTCCGCCACTTCTAAACTTTCACTCCTTCCACCCTCCGCCGTAAATCTGCTATCCAGCACCGCCGCCACCACCCCCTGGAAGTTTCGGAACGGTCTGTTATAAGAGAGTTAGGGTTTTCTTGGCCCTTTTGCTGTTCATTTCTATTTTAGGGCTCAAATATGGGCTGTAAGAATAGGCCCAATAACTTAGCTCCACTTCGCAATAGCGGTGATGAATTAAACTTTGGGCCTACTAGATTCATATCATGTCTTTTTAATATTCATATTTAAATGTTCTTGTTTTTTTTTGGACAATTGTTTTTTGGGACTTTTTTGACAACTGTTAAAGTCATATTTAATTTAATGCATCTCGTAAATAAATAATATTCATATTTAGAAGTTACTTATACACTTATAGTTGGAAAAAACAGTTATATACTTATTTTCAGATCAGATTACTGGTATCTTACTACGCGGAACTCTTAATATTCATACCTTTCGTTCATCTATCGGTTAGAAGATGAAATTAATGTTCCAATGAGGCAAAGACTTACACCGACGTGAGTTTGACCATACAAATTCGAATATAATGACATAACTCAACTCAAATGCGATTTGTAATTTTTTTATATATGTGGTAAGACTTTCGGGTTTTATAAAATATGGTTGAAACCCGTGTAACGGTGTTCATCGTTGCCCGTATTAAAATTCATATATCACAATATACTATAATATAATAACTCTAATTTGCTTGATATACGGGCATATTGCTGCAAATAAAACTTGGATGATTGGCTCATGTGGCCTTCTATAGCTTTGAATCGACGCCATTAAAACTCGTCCCTTTCTAAGAAAAATCAAACGAGTGCCAAAGACTTTGAATGAAAACGTCTCCTTTCGGTGGATGCTTTGTTCACAATGCCCCCACAGTCCACATATATCTCTACTTGTAAGTTGCTATGTAAACTTTTCAAGAATTTATCATATTGTGTTCTTTATCATTAGATCGGTAGGGGTTGATGCACATTAAACGATAAGATTGATGTGATACGGGTTCGAAACTGACCTAGTATGAAAATTATTGAGATAAGGGTTCGGAAAATAATGTGAGCAGAATTTGGTGGACCATTTTATGTGGTCCATGACAACGACTCACTACGGACCACGAAATATTAACACTACATACTTAATTAACGTTATCGTGATTGCATATTTTAGAAACTGTTAGTAATATCCTATTTTTTTGTGATCAGTTGCCAACAACGTGTTTTAGCTAGTGATTTCTAGTATTCAGGTCTGTACAAACTTTAGACAAAATTCTGCGGTTGGTTATAAAACTTACGATCGTAGCTTTTACTAGTCAACATTTGAATTAAATGGGATGTGGAAAACGCGGGGGAAATAATGAATTCTCGAGATAATTTCCGGTCGGTTTTGATGAGAATCTGACAGAATATTGAATTCAAATAATTATAAACCCTTACATAAATTCATAGTAGATGATAAACTAATCAAATCATCGTAGAAAATATAACTTTATTATTATATATATACACTGGTCGCTGAAAGAATCATATGGGGGTGTATGATTAGACAAAAACACCCTTAATCATTGGTCAAACGTTTCAGATAAGGTACAGATCATAAACCACCTCTAGAAATCGAGCAATAGATCTCTCACCTACACAGACAAGATCCAACGGAAGTGGTGGGTCCCATCAAGTCTTAACTCGTTGTCTGACAATTCGCCACGTGTCTATCATCCTGATCGGTTTCAGAACTATTGCCCCCCCCACCGAATCATTTTCCTCCCCTCGCTCATATCCCTCTGTTTCAGTCTCCTTCTCTTGTCGCTTTCTGTCTGAACCTGGCAAGAACCTTAGCCTCTCTTTCTCTCTATCTCTCTCCTCTCTGTCCTGTTTCAACTTTCGTCTCTCAGTTTGTAGACAATTTCGTCTCTCTTCTGTTCTGCTTTTACTTTTTACTCCTAGCTCGATTCTGTTACATGTGAAGCAAAACACAGATATAGCTAAATGTTCCCTTCACTAAGAGGCTTCTAAATCTGGTAATTGCTTTAAAGATTTGGGTTGTAAGAATTTACTATATATAGAACTAGTTCCTTTTTTTCCTTATTAAACCATTTCTTTCCTCGATTGCCGGAAAGAGAGTTGTTTAGATTATAATTTCCTAATGATTAAAAACTGTTGGGATTTGGAATAATCTTTAGAAGTTGATTGCTTTCATCATCCTTTTTGGGTCCTTGAGTAAAAGATCCCGTTAACCATTATCTTAATTATAAATCAATAGTATTTTTTTATTCACTTCCAAAGGAAAAAAAAAAGTAATATATTCTTATTTGGGTGTCGCCAGCCACAGATCTGACATGGAACAAGTTTTCTCCGAGTGGAATTTTGAAGATAATTTTCACATGTCCGCTACTAAAAGATCAATCAGGTATATAATGTTCTAAGTCAAGTATTTTCTAAATTTCGTTTTCACTTTTAATCATAATCACTTAACTAAGTGCCGGTTATTTGTGTATGTATGTTTTGGGACAGACCAGAAGATGAACTAATGGAGCTATTGTGGAGAGATGGTCAAGTGGTTTTACAAAGTCAAGCTCGTAAAGAATCATCGGTCCAAGTCCAAGCTCACAAACAAGACATCCTAAGAAAACCCAACAACACTATTCTTGACAACCAAGAAACAGTACGAAAATCTAATCAAACTTTTCTCGAAGATCAAGAAACCGTCTCCTGGATCCAGTATCCTTCTGATGACGTCTCTGACCCTTTCGAATCCGAATTATCCTCTCATTTCTTCTCTTCGATCGATAACCTCAACGGTCCACAGAAGCCACGGACGATTGAAGACACTGTTAAGCTCGAGGCTCAAACCATGGCTCCTCCTAAGTTTAGATCCTCGGTTTTAACTGTCGGACCGAGCCACTGCGGCAGCAATCAGTCTAAGAATGACCATAAAATGACTACACTTATGGTTTCTATGAATGATAGAAGCAATAACGTCGTCGAAAGACTTGACACTTCGTCCGGTGGCTCGTCCGGTTGCAGCTACGGAAGAAACAACAAAGAAACCGGTAGTGGAAGAAACGTAACCATTGACCGTAAAAGAAAACATGTAATGGACCCTGATCAGGAATCTGTGTCTCAGTCGGATGTACGTTTGATCTCAA
Organism: Nasturtium officinale; assembly: GCA_963854855.1. NCBI lineage: Eukaryota > Viridiplantae > Streptophyta > Magnoliopsida > Brassicales > Brassicaceae > Nasturtium > Nasturtium officinale. Next base: position 1,304,037 of record OY978507.1, read on the forward strand.
CAGATGATCAATCCATGGATAACAAATCGACCCAACGGTCAGGATCTACGCGTAGAAGCCGAGCAGCTGAAGTTCATAATCTCTCAGAGAGGGTATATACTTCTTCTTTTTTTTTTTTTTATCTCGTTGATCATTATTACATATATAGCTCATTGGTTCTGTCTATCGTATTTTTACATGTACATTACAGCAACGATTGAGTTTTAAAATTCTACTTTATTTTGTGAACTTCGTTTACTATAGAGAAGGAGAGATCGGATTAATGAAAGAATGAAAGCTCTTCAAGAACTCATACCTCACTGCAGTAAAGTAAGTTTTTTTCTATGACAAAAATAAATGAGGAATCAAGATAATTAAGATAAAATGTTTCTATTGATGGAGAGTGGCTAATAGTGTGTTTGGTATATATATATTTATTTGTGTAGACAGATAAAGCTTCGATATTGGATGAAGCAATTGATTACTTGAAATCACTTCAAATGCAACTCCAAGTGATTTGGATGGGAAGTGGAATGGCGGCAGCGGCTGCAGCAGCAGCGACTCCAATGATGTTTCCGGGGGTGCAGTCATCTCCGTACATTAATCAGATGGCTATGCAAAATCAGATGCAAATGCCTCAATTTCCGGTTATCAATCGACCAGCTGCACAAAATCATCCCGGTTTAGTATGTCAAAACCCGGTACAGTTCCAGCTCCAAGCACAGAACCAAATGTTATCAGAGCAGCTCGCCAGGTACATGAACGGATTTCCACAGATGCCGTCGGCGCCGAGTCAGGTTAGTTACACACGCTATCATCATTTTGAGAAGAGATTAAATAATATTTATTTAATTTTAATAAAAACATGTTTGGTAATCAAATTAAATGCAGGTCGTGCAACAGCCAATGGACACGTTGAGATTTGGGTCTCCGACGCGACAGCAAAGTCAATTGTCGACACCGCCTACCACCGACAGTCTTCGTATGGGTAAAATAGGCTGACGTGGATCAAATTATTCTTACAGTAATTTTTATCTATTTTTGGTCGCCTAAGTATGAAACTTAAAGAAATGTATTATAACGTTAAACTTATTTAAACAACGGAACAATATCAATGCAATGTTGAGAACAAAAAGTTCATGTATCAATATATATTTTCATTTTGGCTGAGCAATAAACAAGCTTCAGTATTTTTTTAGTTGATGAAGTGATTAGTTCATTCATAATAGTTGATGAATTGACATTCTCAATCTCATGTGTTTCGTTTTTTTTTGTCTGGGTACTTTCAGCATATATTTATATATTCCACGTTGGGCTTTGTTTACATTCTACAACAAAAATACTAAAAATCAATTTTATGATTATTTTTAAAAAAAAGAAACAAACGCTAAACGTGATTTATTCCATCAGGAATCACGATTCATACCTACTCGGTTTCTAGTTTCCCCAAGTTAATAGGGAGTCCCATAAATTATTTGTGCAGAAAAAACACTCGAACTGCCGACCTTTCTCCCACAGGATTTTCCACAGACATTTAGGATCATATAGCTATGACATTGTGAACAAACCTCATGACCTCTACGAGAGGCTGAGAGTGCCATTGGATAATCTATTCTTTGCGGGAGAAGCTACTAGTTCGAGCTACCCAGGATCAGTGCACGGTGCTTATTCAACTGGATTGATGGCTGCTGAAGACTGCAGGATGCGTGTGCTTGAGCGGTATGGAGAGCTTGAACATGAGAATTGAAGAGAGGAAGCTCCTGCTTCTGTACCTCTTCTCATCTCCCGTATGTAATTTAAACCTCAGGATTTGGTTGTTCGTTTTCATATGGGAAACATTGTTAGATTTGATATATACGAATTTATGTGACATAATTTATAAAAAGTTTATATGACATTAATTACTTCAAACTCCTGTGCGTAACAATACCACTCTTTTTATTCACAGTCTGACTCAGATCTCTTGTCGAGGTCAACTGTTTGTGCAATATGGATTGTGTAATCCAGCTGATCCAAGAACTAAGTAAAAAGTATCTAAGCCAAACGCCAACTTCAAATGAAGATTTCTTCTGAATAGAGGAAAATCAAAGACAGAAATTAAATCTTTATTTCATCTTTCGTTCTGCCTCTAGAAAGAATTTTATACAATCATTACCTTACACAATTCGAGATTAAAAGAGTCTTCTTTCTTCACATCAGCAAAATATTGAAGTAGTTGCTTTTAAATGATGTTGCACAACGCAAATGAGTAATTTGTGTAAATACGCTCATAGGGGCATTCTCGTCAATTATCCCATAAACCCCGCCTGTGTCTAAATTCATGAGTTAAAAAGGTTTATAATTATATAATGCACCAGAAAAACAATAATAATAAAAATTATCCATTTTGAAGTTTCAACTTTTAAAGGATAAGAGAAGCATAGGTTTCATCTTCTTCCTCTTGCCTGCTGCAACAAGAGAAAGGAGAAGCTGCAAACTTTAAATGTCACAGACTGTAATATTCAAACCGTTTGTCTCAGTTCCATCAAGTAATCACAGGTTTCCCTTTTCTCTTTCCTATCTACTTCTTTACCTTTTGCGTTTTGGGGCTTTTGTTCTATAATTTTCTTTCGTTTACAACTGACGGGTTGACATAATTATGAAAAAGGGTCCGCCTTTACGAATTTCTGCGAAAAACTATTCTGGGTTTCGTTGAATTAATCGATTGTATAAGCTTAAGCTGTGTCGTTTTGGGGTGTATTAGCTGAGTGTTAGTGACTGTTTGGTTACATATTCTTTTACCTCAAATCTTAAGCTATTCAAAGTTTCAAGTTTTTTCACTTACAAATTCGTCTATATGTTTATCTTTGTGTCAGCCAGAGGAAACTAGAGAACAATATAATCAATGTTGGTGTTAAAATCCAAAATCGATTCAGAGTTGTTTGTATGGGAATGCTGGCCCCAAGAAAGTTCCTGCAAAAGAGGAGGAAAATAGAGGTTTTCAAAGATGCAGCTGACGAGACGGATCAGAAGAGATGGAGAGGGCTAATGCTAGAGATTGAATCAACGGGTTCTGCGGTTCAGGTGCTTAGGGGATACAGAACTGGCGGTGACCAAGGCCTTCCCAGGGATCTTGTTTTGGGTACTTTGGTTAGATTTAAGCAGCTCAAGAAATGGAACCTTGTCAGTGAGGTATGGAGAATGTATTGAGTTCCTTTTATGTTTCCATCCTTTCAAATACCGTCAGCAATCTGAAATTTTAGAATCTTTATTAGCTGAACGAAATTCATGAAGTTAGTCTTGAATCTTGATTGAGATTTTATATTAGTCATCTTAATCCACTAAAAGCTGTGTTTGTTGTTATTTATACCTGAAGAATTTCTCTTACGACATGACAAAAACTGTGATTATTTTTATGTGTTAGAATATTGGCTATTGCAAGCCCTTAGTTTTAACAGGAAAGTTGTCGGTTGAGTCTTATATTTGTTTTCTTTGTTTCTTTTTGATTTCCAGATTCTTGAATGGCTTAGATACCAGAACTGGTGGAACTTCAGCGAAATGGATTTTTTGATGCTCATTACAGCCTATGGTAAACTAGGAAACTTCAATGGAGCTGAAAGGGTTTTGAGCGTACTTAGTAAGATGGGCTCGAGTCCAAACGTGATTTCTTATACCGCTCTCATGGAATCTTATGGAAGAGGAGGCAAATGCAACAACGCTGAAGCCATATTTCGGAGGATGCAGTCTTCAGGCCCAGAGCCTTCTGCTGTAACTTATCAGATTATCCTTAAGACTTTTGTAGAAGGGAACAAGTTTAAAGAAGCTGAAGAGGTTTTTGAGACTCTTTTAGATGAGAAGAGATCGCCATTGAAGCCAGATCAAAAGATGTATCACATGATGATATACATGTACAAGAAAGCTGGAAACTATGATAAGGCTCGAAAAGTATTTGCTTCAATGACTGAGAATGGAATTCCACAGTCTACTGTCACTTACAATAGCCTTATGTCCTTTGAAACTAATTATAAAGAAGTTTCTAAGATCTATGACCAGGTGATTGTTATACGCTAGAAACACCATCAAGATATCTGTAAGAGTAGTGAACTAATCCTTTTAACTGAATGTTTAACTTTTCAGATGCAAAGATCTGGTATTCAACCCGACGTTGTAAGTTATGCTTTACTTATTAAGGCATATGGTAGAGCCAGGAGAGAGGAAGAAGCTCTATCTGTTTTTGAAGAGATGCTTGATGCTGGTGTAAGGTCAGTTTTTCAGGTTTTGGTTTTTTGTTTTCCAACAATTATTTCTTTCTGTTATGGCTGAAGAGTATATACGGCATGGTTTTTCAGGCCAACGCATAAAGCTTATAACATTTTGCTTGATGCATTCGCTATTTCTGGAATGGTGGAGCAAGCAAAGACTGTCTTTAAGAGCATGCGAAGAGACAGGTAAATAACAGTTCAACCATTTTTGTTTCTATGTTTTAGATTACTAAAAGCTATCGACTTGTTTCCCTCACAGATTTCTCCCAGATCTCTGCTCTTATACAACTATGTTATCAGCGTATGTGAATGCCACGGACATGGAAGGTGCTGAGAAATTCTTCAAGAGGATAAAGGTAGACGGTTTTGAACCGAATATAGTCACCTACGGGATAATGATAAAAGGGTATGCGAAAGGAAACGATGTTGAGAAGATGATGGAGGTATATGAGAAAATGAGGTTAAATGGCATCAAAGCAAATCAGACCATCTTAACAACCATCATGGATGCGTCTGGGAGGTGCAAGGATTTTGGGAGCGCTCTTGGTTGGTATAAGGAGATGGAGAGTTGTGGGGTACCACCCGATCAGAAAGCTAAGAATGTGCTTTTATCATTGGCTTCAACTCAAGATGAGCTAGAGGAAGCTAAGGAACTTACTGGTCTCAGAAATGAGACAACAACCATTATTGCTAAAGTGTATATATCTGATGATGATGATGAGGAGGAAGATATAAGTAGTGATGATGATGATGCAAGAGAAACTGTGTTGTATGATACAACAGAAGAAGGGTCTTTGGCGTATGGTAGCTTACAGAAGGAAGAACTAGTAGGTTTATGAAAATTGAGAAAAAGTTTTATTTTTGTAATCATCTAAAGCCACAAGATAAGATTTTGCAGAAGAGGACTGAGTAGTTGTTCCATTATTTTTGTCTGTAGGTAACAAAATGATATATGTTTATGAATCCTCAAATCACTTAAGAATCAAAAGGTTGCTTATTTCAGATCTCTTGCCAACAAAAGAGGAGAAAAAAACAGAGGAGCTGTTGCTGTTATCTTAGACTCCTTCGTTAGCCATCTCTTGATTCACAGGTGCCGAAGTTTTTAACCTATGAGCTGCATTTTCCACCTGCAACAGATGCAGAGTAAAGGTAAGAACTTTTGACTATAGAGAAAGATAGATATGTCAGTGTCTTACCTCAGAAGTCCAGTTAGTTCTAAGTGTAAGAACAATCAAAGTAAGAGTTTGAAGTATGACTCCGGCAATCATCCCCCACCAGATCCCCTGTAAAGAAAAATCTCCCAAATCTTATGATACAGACAGAATACATACAAATACAAAAGGAAGAGACAGAAAGCGAGAAATTATACAGCAACTCCAAGACTGGTTTTGAAGCCAAGAACACAGCCAATAGGAAGACCAATGACATAGTAAGTAACAAGATTCACATAAGCCACCACTGCTTGCCATCCACTTCCAATAGCAACCCCTTTTTTACACAAAAAGTAAATATCAATCAAACATTAGAAGAAAAAACGTCTCTTTTGTCTGTGTTCGAATTGGTTGGATTCCGTTTAAGAAAATGGAAACGGCGAGGAGAGGAAAGAGGTCAGAGACGGCTGCTATAACCTGTACATCGCTGGTGAAGACTTTGTTAAGGCCAACGCGGAACACGAGCACAACAACACAGAGAACTAAGCTGATGAGAATTGTTGTGACGTTGACCACCACCACTGATAACTTAGCCACCCGTGGATTTCCTGCTCCTAGCTCATTGCCCACTCGGACACTGAACAAACACGGCACGGTGTTTTCAAATGGATCATTTAAATTAAAAAAAACTGCATGCCGTTTGTTTTGGTTTTGATGATACCTAATTGCTGCACTTAGACCTAGCATGAACTGCATATCCCAGTTCCAGTAATACATGCTGCATAAATCGTTAAGCCGAATTTAAATATGACCCGTTTGAGAACTTGAGACAGTCATCGGGTATTTGATAAATCACGGGGAAAATATTACCAAATCGAAATCGCGTCTAGAGAAATTGTCGGATTAGAGAGTAAACCGGAGATAATCACTAGGCCTTGGTTGTACCATATCTCCAAACTGCAGAATTTTCATTTCAAATTAGTATCAGCTTTCTTTAAACCAGAGACTTAACCGGTCAAATCAAAAAGCTTTGTGTTTACCATAGCATGACTGCTGAAGCTACCGTGAGCTTGAAGTAAGGCCATATCCCTCTAAATGCCCTAGCTGAAAACCCTGTCCAAGTCTCCTTACAACTCAGGCTCATCACAATATACAAACCGTTGGCAGCCACCACGAGAAACTCAGAACCAGAGCCGCCTCAAGCAAGCCGAATTCCAGCACGTCAGTCACCAGCCATGTGAGAAACGTGTGGAACAAGAAAACTCCTAAGGACATGTAAGCCAAAGGGTTCACTATGTTCTGAGCCTGGAGAAACCTTTGCATAGGGCAAGCGAGGGCAAAAGCGTACATCTGAGGAATTATTCCCCGTGCAAAGACCTGACCCTCGTGTGCGATGGCTACGGATTGGCCTATGGCCTTTAGGATCGGTCCCGAGTACCAGTACAGGAACGTGAGGAGGACCGCGACTGACAAGTGCAAGACCATGGCTTGTTGGCAGATGATTCCCATTGATGAGTATTGTCTCGCTCCGTACGCTTGACCACACACCGTCTGGACCGCGCTCGCCATTCCCAACTGGTCAATTTGATTAATAAAGCGTTTCAAATTTTAGAATGTTCAATACAGTTCAACTGAATAAAAAACACCGAATGTGAAAACAGAACCAAATTCTAATATGATTAAACTTGGTCTCTGACTTTCTGTTCTAAATCTAATTTCGGTGTTTTTACTTTGTTTTAAATCGTATTGAGTCAAAGCGGACAGAAAATGTCTCTGCTTACCATGATACCGTAAGCGAGGCCTTGGATGCCTACGGTGGCAATGGAAGCGCCAGCGAGCTGAAGAGAACCGAGATGGCCGGTGAACATGACGGTGACGAAGCTGAGCATGTAATTCAGCACAGAGACCACTATGGAGGCTCCAGATAGCGTCCATAGAAGCTTTGACTCCCAAATGGACAGCCTCAGCCACCACCGTGGTGTCACTGTGGAACCGTGACAGCGGAGTAACTCCTCTATCTCCGGTGAAGAGCTTTCCGGTATCTGAGAATCAGAGTGGAGTCGTCTCAATAGCGGCTCGTATGTCTCTGTGGAGCTCATGGTCCGTTTTTTTTTCCCTTTCTTTATCTTGATGTTGTTTACTATTTATTATAGACCGGCCCGTCTTTATATTACGACTGTTTTTTTTTTGGCTATGTTGTGGGTTCGAATCGTTGACCGAAATGGAATAGATGGTTTATATATATCTCTTAGTTCTTATGACTGTTCGGTCAGAGTTTTGATAAAGCTGAGTGCATAGTGTAACAACCATTCTCTGGCTACTGTTAATACTTAATAGAAGACTAGAGATTTACCGAACAAAGTTTTCTTATATAGCATATATTAAAGGAAAATATAATTAAATGACACATTTTAAGTTGTAATATCATCACATGACGACACCCATTTCTTTTTAAAGGTCGTCGGTGTCATGCAATGCCATATAAACCTGCAAAAGGTGACATCTGGGGTAATTTCCCTACTATCAAACATTAGCCAAAAGTTAAACTTGTTGACAGAATCGTAAAGAGAAACATCCGACCTGAGAAAAAGACGTGATTCAAGTGAACATCTGAATCGAATCAAATCTAAATAGAACCGAAATCAAATGGAAGAAACTGAACAAACACAATTTCTCGTAACCTATTTGTTATTCAAATAACATGAACCGGATTCAATGAAACTCCACTACGCCGGTTTTTTAGTTTATATATGTTCGTATTATTTGTTCAATCTTTGGTTGGTTTGTCTTTTAACTAGATAACTAAAAAAATTAAACAAGTTTTTTTTCAAAACGACACTGAACCGATAAAGTACTGTTACCCAATTTGTAATATTATACAGAATCGAACAAATAAGAGTACAGTGTATAATGGTACGGGCGGTACCTAATGTTCTTCAACTAATGTGCATAGATCCAACGGATAGTCTCGACATTATAAATCCTCCAAATAAAATGGGGGTAAGAAATATTGTTTCCCAAATAATTATCAAGAAAATGATTTTAAAAATAGTTATAAAGATTCGAGAAATACTAATTAACATTTTCGAGAATTATTATTAAAAAAAAAATCAGAATGATAATTTACATGACATGTATATATTGCATTACATTTTTAAATGGTGGGATTACTCATTATTAAATTCAGAAGATTACTCATTATTAAAGTACAAATAAACCTCTAAAATTAATATTCTAATAAATTGATACTATGCTAAATTAATGATTTTATCTGATCAAATTGATATTTTGACACAAATAGTGCAACTATAAATTAATAAAATTGATAAAATACATAAATTCCAGTATTACTAATTTATAGAAATTTAACTGTAATTATAAAAATACTTTATTTTCTATAAACTTTATAACTAAACTCTCCCACCATTTCAAAATGTTATACAATATACTCTTAATAGTTTCTTCTAATCTATCCAATATACAATCAAGTATTATACAATACAAATTAAGAAGAAAAAAATCTTACAGATATGCATGTATATACTAGTAGAAGTACTGTTTTGTTATGATTAATAGTATTTAATACATTATTATCTACATAATATATTAAATAACAGAATTACAATGAAATAAGTTTTCACACAACTATAAAAAAATAATATAATTTGTACAAATTGATTCTATATCTGGATGAAAATAATGAATTAATTAAGTAATAAAATATTCATAAAAATAATAAAAAAATAAAGTGAAATGATGGGATAAAAATCAAGTATTTATTTGACTGAATAAATATCGAAATTTGGTTCTATATGAACGATGAACCCAGTTTTTGACGGACCAAAAAAAAGACCGTGTAAACTCGTAAGGCGTGAGAAATAAAAACAGAGTCCTAGGTCCAGCCTCCAGGCAAGGTTTGTAAGTGTATTGTGTCTCACGTGGTTATTTTCACTTTATATAATTACCACGCGCGTGCGAGACACTTAACCAGACCCAACGAACCAACCATTGATAAAAACCCTAAGTCTAAGACCCCTTCTTCAACCTTTCTCTTCTCTTCCATTTCCTCCACGCAGTCAATTTCTGAATTTCTTATTCGACTTGATGGATCCACGCAGCCTCTCCGTAATTGTTGGCGCTGCTGCTTTCAGTCCCAATCCTGACGAGCGTAGAGCTGCTGAGCATAGCCTTAATCAGGTTTCTTCTTCTTTTTAATTTTTTTTTTTATAGAATTGTTAGAAAAGACTAAATCTTATCCATATTCTGAATATAGATTATAGATAGATGTGTATTTTCAACAAGATTGACTTGATTCGACTTTGGTCTGCGATTTTTACATCAGTCGTTTATATGTGTTACAAGTTTTGTATCGGTTTTTTGCAGTTACAGCACGCACCACAACATTTGATAAGGATATTGCAAATAATTGTGGAGGATGGCTTTGAACTTTCTATACGCCAAGCTGCTAGTATCCATTTCAAGAATTTCATAGCTAAGCACTGGGAACTTCATTCTGGTATCTTTTTATTTTTATGTTTATTATAGCTATGTTGTTTCTATTAATTACATTTGTTTTGTTTTTTTTTTCTTGTGCAGGTGATCAGATCAAAATCTTGCCGGCTGATAAGAATGCTATCAGGGACCAAATTCTTTTGTTTGTTTCTCAAGCTCCCCCAGTATTGAGGTAGCAGCTGTTGTACACCTTGCAGCACTCGTTTCCTTTGTAAATGAAATGATGTGTTTGTGTTATGCAGAGTGCAGTGGCTTTATTTATTTATAAATGATGTTAAATGTCAACTATGAAGTATACTTAGGCCTCTTTGTTGGTCCTTATTCTTGCTCGTTATTGCTGTCTATGATGCAGAGTTCAAATGGGAGAGTGCCTGAAGACCATCATTTACGCTGACTATCCTGACCAGTGGTCCCATCTCCTGAACTGGGTGACGAGCAACTTGCAACATCAACCAGTTTACGGAGCCTTATTTGTGTTGCGAATTATGTCTTCAAAATACGAGTTAGTCTGCTTTTCTAGAATTTTATTTACGTTATGAATCTTCTTGTCCGAAATCACCATGGGCTGAATAATTGTAGCTCAGGTTTTTTCCATCTTCTTATTCGTAGTTCATGTCATAAGCATAAATTGGGAATTGGCATATCCTCCAACGTGATTTTTTTTCTTTCAATTGATAATTTCCGTTTCTGCTTTTACGACTTTATGTTTATAGGTTTAAGTCTGATGAAGATAGGGCACCCATTAACCGAGTAGTCGAAGAGACGTTTCCTTACCTTTTGAATATACTTAAGAATCTTGTCCACATTGAAAGTCCCTCTCTCGAAGTGGCAGACCATATCAAGCTTATATGCAAGATTTTCTGGTCATGTATTTATGTAAGTTGTTCTTCTTGTGGTATTTATCCTGAATCTTTCTTCGCTGTTTCCGGGCTTCAACTAGAGAAATTCGTGGATTATAAGTTTGTGAAGTTTTTATGGGTTTTTGGTGGTTTGTGGTAAAATTTTTCTTATAATTTTCTTTCATCCTTGTTCCATACAGCTAGAGCTTCCGAGACCATTATTTATTCCAAACTTGTTTGATGATTGGATGGCCCTGTTCCTAAACATTTTGGAACGTCCTGTTCCCACTGAAGGTCAACCTGAAGACCCTGAGCTAAGAAAATCATGGGGATGGTGGAAGGCCAAGAAATGGGTTGCTCATATTTTAAACAGGCTGTACACTCGGTACGCGGGAACATAAAATATCTTACCCCTAACTTACAACCTAGCATTTTTGCGTCTCCCTTTAGTTACCAGTTTTGAAAACCTGATTATAGGTTTGGAGATTTGAAACTTCAGAATCCAGATAACAAAGCCTTTGCCCAAATGTTCCAGAAGAACTATGCAGCCAAGATATTAGAATGCCACCTGAAATTGTTGAATGCCATTCCTATTGGTGGATATCTTCCGGATAGAGTCATCAACCTTATTCTTCAATATCTAAGCAACAGGTCAGATATTCTCTATGGCATACTTTTGATCAACTTTAGGAATTTATTTGAATACTAGTTCTCTGGATCTGTTTAACGGAACAAATCATTGTAAGTGACGTTCCCAAGGTAGAAATTTCTGGCTTCATTGGGGTTAGTAATATTTTCTTCTGATCAGAGCCGTAGTTAGAATGTTCTGGGTATTTTTTCTACTCGCAATTTCTAATGTTTCCTTGAAAACTGATAAAGATTGTATCTGTATCTGGATTTCTTTATCATGTATGGGTTACGTAGACTTCTTATTGACTATTTGTGTTTCTGCAGTATCTCGAAGAACGCCATGTACGAGTTACTGCAGCCCTACCTTCACCCTCTACTATTTCAAATAGTTTTTCCACTAATGTGCTTCAATGATAATGATCAACTGCTTTGGGATGAAGACCCACATGAGTATGTAAGGAAGGGCTATGGTATGTTCTTCAAGTCTTCCTCGTCTTGTTTGGATAATCCTAAAACATGCCGTTTTTATAACAACGTTACCTGTTGTGCAGATATAATTGAAGATTTATACAGTCCCAGGACTGCGTCTATGGACTTTGTCACTGAACTGGTCCGAAAACGTGGAAAAAACTTCCCAATATTTATAGAGTTCATCGTGGACATTTTCAAGAAGTATGTTCAAACTTCATCTACAAAAGATAAAAAAGGGTATATGTAGTTGCGACATGATATTCTTACTATGTTTCTTTGTTTTAGATATGATGAAGCACCTCTAGAACAGAAGCCGTATCGCCTTAAAGATGGTGCTCTGCTTGCCGTTGGGACACTTTGTGATAAACTTAGGCAAAATGAACCCTACAAGTCTAATCTGGAGAATATGTTAGTGCAACATGTTTTTCCTGAATTCAGCAGCCCGGCTGGTCATCTTAGAGCTAAGGTCTTAGTGACTGCTATTGGTTTTTAAGCCCCCCTTTTCCTTCATTACTGTTAAGCAAATCATACTTTTATTTACCATAATTTATGCATGTCCTTGAAGATGTTGCATCATTATTCTACTGGGGTTGCTGACAAAGAACTCTGTGTTTGTAAAATGATGTTGCATCATCCATATTACTTCCATGCATTTAGACTGTAACTTGTCTAGTTTATTTCTGAACTTCCATCCTCTGTGTAGGCTGCATGGGTAGCAGGGCAGTACGCCCATATCAATTTTTCAGAACAGAGCAATTTTTCCAAGGCATTGCATTGTGTTATCTCCGGGATGCATGATCTCGAACTTCCTGTTCGGGTAGATTCAGTTTTTGCTTTGCGTTCATTCATTGAAGCCTGCAAAAGTAAGTATCGGCACCAGAAAACAATATGTTTTTGTCTGTTCTTAAGATTTTCCCGCCCTTTTCCATCTCCAGTTTTTTTTTTTTGTATTTAGCATGGATTAGTATAAAATTCAACGAAATTTATCTGCCCTGCAGATTTGGATGAAATCCGCCCAGTTCTGCCCCAACTTCTTGACGGTATGCCGATTTTGCTGATAGTTATATGGATTTCTGTATCAACTCATCAAGCTAAAATCGAACATCATGTTAATCAACTGAAATAACCGGTATGGACTTGTGCTGTGCAGAATTTTTCAAGCTTATGAATGAAGTTGAAAACGAAGACCTTGCTTTTACTTTAGAGACTATAGTATATAAGTTTGGAGAGGAGATTTCTCCTTATGCTTTGGGTTTGTGCCAGAATTTGGTAAGATAATATTCTGTTGTGTCCCCATTTTGAATGTTATGTTGCTTTTAGCAGTATTATACCTTGTTCTTGTTAATAAATTCCAGGCCAGTGCGTTCTGGAGGTGTATCGACAGTGACAATGGTGATGATGAAACTGATGATTCTGGTGCATTGGCTGCAGTGGGATGTCTACGTGCCATCAGTACAATTCTTGAATCTATCAGTAGTCTACCTCATCTCTATGGTCAGATTGAACCACAGTTGCTGCCAATAATGCGCAAAATGCTGACAACTGATGGTCAAGGTATTCATAATGTTTTAGAGACTCCATATATTTCGAGTTGTTAGTCAATTTCCTGGGTTCCTTTGAATGAGGTATATTAAATGCCTTGGGGTTTATGTCATATGTGGATCTTGAAATTCACTCTTTTTTTCTATGGCCAGATGTTTTTGAAGAGGTTCTGGAGATCGTCTCTTATATTACTACTTTTTCACCTACTATATCACTGGACGTGTGGAGTTTATGGCCTCTAATGATGGAAGCACTCGCCGACTGGGCTATTGACTTTTTTCCAAGTATGAAACTTGTATTGTTTTTTTTTTCCGTCTCTTCTTCAGAAAGTGTCATTCATTTTTCTTATTTAGTTGCATTTACGTTTGATCCTTCTTTTGAATATCATTAGATATATTGGTCCCGCTGCACAACTATATCTGCAGAGGGACTGGACATTATCTCACTTGCAAGGAACCAGATTACCAGCAAAGTCTATGGAATGTGATCTCTGGAGTAAGCTCACTATCTGATACTCATAGAAATAAAACAGTAGATGCCTCATCCTTTTCCCCGTCTCACTTATATTGGTGAACTTGTTGATTCTTTCTCATGGCAGCTCATGGGGAATAAAGATATTGATGACAGCGACCTTGAGCCAGCTCCAAAGCTATTAGGGATAGTGCTTCAGACTTGCAAGGGCCATGTGGATCAATGGGTGGAGCCCTACCTGAGAATCACGCTAGATCGGCTACAAGGTGCCGAAAAATCTTCCTTCAAGTGTCTTCTGGTTGAAGTGGTAAGCAAAGTAGCGGCAGTTAAAAAAATTGTTCATAGAGCTGATTGCCGTGTTTTTTAGCTGTCTTTCACTGAATTAAGCTACGTTGTTTTGTTTCCCGAGTTCTGAATGACAATAATCGCTGAATGAATTGCTCTGATACCCTTGGGCAGATTGCAAATGCCTTTTACTACAATGCCCCTTTGGCACTTAGCATACTACAACAGTTTGGTATTGCACCAAAAATTTTTGCTCTATGGTTCCAAATGCTGCAAGAGAAGAAGAAGAATGGTGGACATGCTAACTTCAAGAGGTGGGTGAATCTTATATTCTTCTAACCTCTATTTCTCTCTTCTCGTCACATTTTTTTGGATATAACATTCTTACTTGCTTCACATGCAGAGAACATGATAAGAAAGTTTGCATCTTGGGGTTGACATCACTTTTCAGTGTTCCCGCTGTTCAATTGCCCGGAGAGATCTTGCCACATGTATTCAGGGCTCTTCTTGAGCTTTTAGTGGCATACAAGGATCAACTTGCTGGTCAGTGCCTTTCATTGTCTCTCCATTTTTTCTTGTTACAGACCCCTTGCTGATAATACATTTGTGACAGAAGCTGCAAAGGCAGAAGAGGAAGAAGAAGATGAAGATGTTGATGACGACGAAATGGATGAATTCCAGACAGATGATGACGATGAGGATGGCGGTGATGAGAATCCAGATGAAACAGATGGAAGTACACTCCGGAAGTTAGCAGCACAGGTCTCTCTTCTTTAAAACTAATCTTCTTAATGATATAATGAAAAGGTATTTTATTATACTTAGCAATGTGCTTGTAGTAGTATATTAGCTCACTAAGTTGCTTCTTTTGTGCATTATCTTTAGGCAAAGGACTTCCGCTCTTACAGCGACGATGATGACTTTTCAGACGATGATTTTAGCGACGATGAAGAATTAGACTCTCCAATTGATGAAGTGGATCCCTTTGTTTTCTTCATGGATGCAGTCACAGGTATACAGAAACTGTTATCCTTGTACTTATTTATATATGGTATATTATCAACTAATTTCCTTTTTGTTTTTTGTTTCTATAGCAATGCAAGTATCTGACTCGCTCAGGTTCCAAAGCCTTACCCAGACACTAGACCCGCACTACCATGGACTCGCAAGCAATATAGCTCAGCACACGGAGCAGAGACGAGCCGATATTCTAAAGGAGAAACTTGAGAAGCAATCTTCCACAACAGTTGCTTCCTGATTTCTCCATGGCTCAGTTCTTTAAAAGCCAATCGTTGCTCTAAGGTCTCTCCATTTGGCTGCATTTTTTAATAAGCTTTCTTTTACTCAAAAGGTAGATAGGCTTATCGAGGTGTGAGTCTGGTCGACGACTCTCATTAGTCAGTCATGTCTTTGGAGAGACTAATCTTCGCCATCTCCAGTTTTGCATTTTATCATCATCATTTTTTGTTTTTTTTTGGTTTTAATCATCCAAAAGACCGACAAAAGTAAAGATAAAAACCCTTTTCGGGTTCCTTTATTTATTTATTTTTATTACAGACAGAACAGATAACATTTTGGGCGGGTCTTATGTTCTCCGATTTGGATTGGAGGCATATCTTTAAAAAAAGCACATAGTTTTGTTTATTTATTTATTTACCATTTATGTTTTGTCCTAGCTTTATTGTTCGATTTGTTTAGTTTAGACTTTGTGTTCGTTCCCAGCCGTAAATTAAGCTCTTTTGTAATTTTAAATCTGTTCGATTGTGATAAGCCATCGATTATTATATAAACTTCTTGTTTTATAAATTCAAATGTATGATAATTTTAAAATAGTGGAATTTATAGTATGTAAATACCTACAGTTTTTTTTTTAATAAAGCTTGATATTATATCTACAGTTTTCATACTCCACACAGAATGCTCTTGAGTTATTGAGGATTGTTGATGACGCTGAAGAGTGGCCATCTCTTGCCACGGAGTTAGAATTATTTCATTCATTCATGAAGGTGTCATGTCAATTCTTAGTCTATGAGTTAGTTGCTATTCCTCGTCTGCTTAATGTCTGCTCTTCGAGGCTAGCCTTTTCCATATGCCCTAATAAAGTATGGTGCTTTCGATGTCTCAACAAAAAAAAATATATATATATATATATATTATCTGGTTGAAGAAATTTAATATGCAATTGAAATTACTTCTAGAAGGTCAAGCTACAATAATATACGTTTAGTATGGTCACTTCTTTTCTTCTTTTTTTTCAATTTCCAATAACTATAAATTTTGAAAATTCAATTAGGCTTTTTTCGTTCCCTTTTTTGGTTTCCTGTGTTATTACTGAAATGCATATAAAATTATGGACTAATCACTCTTTTTTTGTCTATTGAACGAATTATAACAAAAGTGTTAGGTGCAAATGACACTTCTAAAACCTTCGTTTTCGTGCTTTCAGATCAATCAATTTCGATCCCTGAATCAAATTCATTAGTCTGCATTAATTTATGAAGCTCTTTTTCTAATTCTATTTAATTTATTTGATAACCAAAGTACCAAACTTTTCAACTTTGCGAGGGGAAATAATTCGCAGAGAGCCGACAGACATATATATGAAAGGAACTTCCATACTGAAAATTAAACCTAAAATTATCTCCCAAAGTCCTAAGAATCTGGGTTTCAGTATGAAATTATATCTTGTTTCACATGTATTTTTGTCACTTAAAATTATTTTTGTGTGGCCAAAAATTAAATATTGAAATCGGTAATGTGAAAACTTAAACTATATCATAGAAGGGCACTAAGAGTAAATCATCAACCATTAATGGACCGCTGTCTCTTTCGAAAAAAAAATATTATTACGATATTAATAGATCGAAAATACGACTCCATGAAAATGATCGTAACTCAATTGGTTTAAAGAAAATTAAATTATACATATGACGTTATGTTTTAGTTGAGGTGCAATGATTTAATTATTATTTTACTTTTTTCGCAGAATCGTAAATACTATAATAATCGCATATCAATATATATTACAATACACGGCAGCATCATTGAAACCATAACCAAACTTTAAATTTCTGAGATGAGTAGAAACAACGTAAAAAACTATTGGCTGAAAAAAATATATAATCTACAATCCGTTTTAACAATGTTTCAAATGTCAATAGAACTAAATAAGGACAAGGACTAAGTAGTAAGTAGTAAGTGTTATTCCTTTAAAATACTGGTAGACTATCCTTTTCGTTATCTTTGGCCTTTTTTGGCGAAAAGCTTATGGACTGTAAGGCGTCGATTGATTTGTCACTGACCCACAATTGGAAATTGTATATAATTCTTCTAATTTATCTACACTCTACCCTCGTCTAATCATTTTGTTGAGGTGTGTGTGTATTTTGATGACCATGTATTGATATTATACAGCGCATAATAATAGATCACAAGACATATTTACTTATTTACTGAGATTATATTTTCTTACCAAGCCCTCATATATATTGTATAGTTAGTTCTCACTTCTCAGCCAGTTAAAGATTTTGTTGATTGTTGAATATGAATGCCGACACGATAACTATACAAGTGGAATTTTTATCAAAAAAAAAAAAGAAATGTTTCAGTGGAATTAATTATTAACCCAATTCATGTGAAGATAAATTATTCATGAATACAAATATTGGGGAGAAAAAGGAAATTGAATAAAGTATTTGTGTGTGTTTATGTTTTCTAACCGTTGTCTTCTAAGTATCAGATTGGTTTAGAGAGCTTTTTTATATCAAAAAGGGAATATCCCGATTGGTTTAGACTTCAGAGTAGATGAAGTCAACAATTAGCTCCAAACTCAGTCAATTCTTAAAAGGCTTTATTACATTACACACTCATCGTCTTAATATTGAGTCAATGTCAATTTGTTTCAACGTAACACTCATCTTTTCTATGCGATTCAAAACTTATAAACAATATGGCAATCGCCGTCACAAAAAGCTAAATACCAATATAGGAATCGAGTGGTAATCTATTCTTCTACGGTAAAAACTAGAAGTCTAGATGCTTCTGAATTTGATTATTTTATGAAAATTTTTTGGTGTGCATTATAAAAGTTGGATGATCTTCGCACAATTAAATATCCAGTAAGTTGGATTTTCGGTTGAGTTAACTTGTTCACAAAACTAGTCGGATTTGTTTTGTATTACCTAGCGGTTATGTTAACTTGGTCTTTGTAAAACAAGGGAACCTCGCACCTCGGATTTGTTCAGGCACCTCTTAAAGTTTTGTATTACCACAACTTTCACACATGAGCGATGACTCATGGATATATATGCATGTCTATGGGCAGTAATTTTTTTTTTTAATATTATGAGCAGTAAAAGTAGATCCCACGGTTTTTCATATATAATGATCAGGTTTTCTAGAAAGATATTGAGTTTAATCTTGAACTTAAAGATTAAAGTTGCGATAATAATAAAAGGTGATCAATGATCGTGATCATTATAAGAAAAAAATGATTTGAACAAATCGACGACTATATATCATCAATGCAATAGTCTTTGGTGGCATGCATGTTTTCCAGCTCAGATTTCAACTCAAAGACAAAGACATCTTCATGGGCCAAGTGGTAGACTTCTGGTTTGGCTAATCTTCGTCATAGTTTTTTTTTGTATTTACGTGCGTGTCTATATTTCTTTAAATATGAATGGAATATATTTTATTCTCCCATGAAAGTTGAAAGATTATTCTATCTTCTACTATTTTGGTAGTTATAATTTTTTGTTGTTGTTTCATGTAGTACTAAAATTTTAACTAAGGATCAAGATTGACACTATAGAGGTCCCATAAAAGCAAACCCACCAACTTTGTACAGTCCATTGGTAGTACAAAATTATTGAATTTGTCCTAGTTCAGTCTGCGTGCAAATTTTAATTTTGTTTTAAAGTTACTGTTCATTTTGCATTCTCAATTTTACAGTATTTTACATATATAAATGAAAACCCAAACGTAAAAATCTCAAACATAGCCTAAGAAAATAACGCTTCAACCATTTCTCAAAAACGTGATCAGGTAGATTTTTTCGACAAATCGTAGGCCCATTATTTTAATATGCTTGATTATCGATTTAACATATATCATTGCAAGGATCATAACCCTAAATCGATATGAATTGTGTAAACTGTAAACTGTGCGTAATCGTCGGAAAATATGCAAGTGTTCGGGTCACATTCTTAAACATATTTGTGGCTCATTTCTTCTTCATTTTATATATTATTATATATAATTGTTTTTGGAAATTTAACCTTATATCATTTTAATTTTTCATTCTATCCATTCAAGTATCCAACATGCTGATAAGTAATAGATGATTAATATAAAGAAATTTATGTGTATTACACAGTTCGAAATTTCTAATAGCTGGTTTTTGGCAAAACAACATGCATGGACGAAATCCGTAAACCATATAACTTTAATGTAAACTGAAACGATTTTTAAAACTGATCATGTTAGTTATAATGATTTTATAAATTATAAAATAACAAACATATACACTAAATAAGATCGACAAGTTATCTTTGAATAATTGAGATTAGTTGCGGCTTTAATTTGTTCCCGGCGGGTCCAAGTCGTTGAGAAGTAGTGACGACAACGAATGAAGTGAGTCGTGCCATTAAATCTTGTAAAAGATAAGACAAAAGATATCGATCTCATTTATTATAAATTTATATTTTTCCATTTGCGTTAGCCGTTAGGTGGAAATGGAATCATGTATTTATCCATTCGAGAATGGAGCAATCATTTATCCATGCAAATATCAAGCAATAGTTGTCTCAGTTAACTCAATAATATTTGGTAATCAAAATTGTTTATACATCCGCAACTTTAACGAATTATTTGTAAACAATTTATACTATTAACTGTTTCTTACTCTTTTACTTTAATCGAATTACAGAGTGAGATAAATAATCAGTGTATAATAGCTATGTACACCATTAATAATTAAGAAACAAAAGAAATCAACCTTTCAAAAAGCCATCAACTATTTCCGGGCAGGAAGGGATGGTGGCTGTCTTATATGCCAAAAAGTTTCAAAATTGGCTTACTCATTTTGCTTTTCAATTGGTTGAAACTTAAGAGTTAAGAGTTAACAACGAGAAAAAATAACCCCTGAGAAAATCAAACCTACACAAAATACTAGATTCTATTGGGTAAGAAGAGTAAGACTATAACAGAGTTATTGAATTATTATATTATGAGTTTCTAATTCAAAATCAATTGGTAATAATTGAAGTGATTAATATTTTTTATTTTTTATATATTATTTAATATTTTTTTTCATTGGATATGAAATATTTATCCCTAATAAAATTATAATTAAATATTTAATTATAATTAGTATGATACTTGAAAAACGGTTTGACAAATTACTCATGTGGAAATATGATATCCTATTCAAACTATCATTGAATAAAATTTACAGTCATTTATCTGTTTGAGTGGCCGTTTTGAATATATAAATTTTAGGTTTACAAGACATTAAAAAACGTTTTATTTTCAAAGTTATTTTATTTTATTTTGTCGTCTACAGTTCGTTCACACGTAATAATCATATTTGACACGACAACGACAGGTAAAATGTTAAACTAATACTTTCCGAACCCCGATCAAATGTTAAACTTCCATATACATGAAAAAAGTTTGAAAAAATGTTTATACACAAGTTGACTCTTGATTGATACGTTAAAACTTAAACCACAAGGTAAAAGTAAATTATACGTTGATATGTTGATATGCCAACATTACACTCAATTTAGTTATCAAAAAAACATTACAATCAATTTGTACCACTCTAAATGTAAACAAATCAAGGAAAAAACTTTAACACGAACATGTCATGTTGTCATGTATAGTCAAAGTTATCATTTTTATTATTCTTAGAAACTTAACAATATTCTACGTAAAGACAATTTATATATTGACTATAGTTTTTTTAAACGAAGAGCTCCCATTCGTAATTTATTCTCACCCAAAATATGTAAACGGGCTATAACATATTACATCTCGCCCCAACCGTCGGAACTCAAATTTTATGAATTTTGGTCCACCTCCTCTTCAAAAGGTGGTTGTACTAGTACACTGTACACCTAGTACTATTTTATTGTGAAAACAATATCTATATATATACGAGATAAATTAGCAAGCACATAACACTTTTTCTCTACTACACACACAAATCATAAACGTAGCACATAAATCATAATGGCAACTACATCATCTTCGTTACCAAATCATAAGTACCGGATCAAACTTTTGTTCTTCCTTATCTTAAACCTCTTATATCTTCATACTTCAGTGTTTGCCCTGTCATCAAACTCTAAATTCTCTAAATTCTCAAGACACCCAAACTCCGACTCATCGTCGGGAATCAAACCCTCAACTTATCTCAACTCGGTCCAACACAGCTTGGATCACGCTCTCTTAGCTCGTTCTCTGGCATATAGTCTCACCCTCTCGCACCGCACCGTTCAAACCCTCATGCTCGATCCTGTCCACGACTGTCTTGAGCTGCTTGACGACACAATCGACATGTTGTCTCGCATCGTCGTCATCAAGCATAGAGATCACGTCGACGATGACGTGCATACGTGGTTAAGCGCAGCGTTGACTAATCAAGAGACTTGTAAACAGAGCCTTACTGAGAAATCGAGCTTCAACAAAGATGGAACCACTATGGATTACATCGCAAGAAACCTCACTGTTTCACTGACCAATTCACTTGATATGTTCGTGTCAGATAAGGGGAAACGTTCTTCATCAAGTGTCGTTGGTGGCCGGAAACTGTTGTCGGAGCACAATTTTCCGACGTGGGTTTCCTCGTCGGACCGGAAGCTTCTAGAAGCTTCGGTAGAAGAGCTGAGACCTCATGCGGTTGTGGCTGCGGACGGAAGCGGGACCCATATGAGCATAACCGAAGCGTTGGCGTCTTTGCAAGAGGGGAGTGGCAGAAGCGTAATCCATTTAACAGCCGGAACCTATAAAGAGAATCTCAACATTCCAACCAAACAAAATAATGTTATGTTGGTTGGTGATGGAAAGGGCAAAACAGTCATTGTCGGTAGCAGAAGTAACAGAGGTGGCTATAATACTTACCAAACCGCTACTGTCGGTAAGATTTCCATTATAAATTATACAATTGGATAATTTGGTAAATGAATTTTATTAATTTTGTTCCCAACCAAAGGTATAGGTTCTATACTCTATAGGTTATTTGTTTATTGTAACAAATAGAAGATAATATGTCTATATCAAAAAACTAATGTTTAAAAGACATATGTGCATTTGATGTTTTCTTGTGTCGTATTTTAGGTTATTTTTCCATTATAATATTTACTGTTTTACAGTATTAATTTGTTAAAAGACGTTCTAAATCTCATTACATGTTTCTTGGGGTTTTACTGTATGTTACTTAAGATTTATGAACTAACACTTGTTAATTATCAATATTAACGGAGTTCTTTATCTTTAAATATGGAAGCCGCCATGGGAGATGGATTCATAGCAAAGGACATAACATTCGTGAACAGTGCGGGACCAAACTCGGAGCAAGCGGTAGCCTTACGGGTCGGGTCAGACAGATCCGTGGTATACCGATGCTCAATCGAAGGGTACCAAGACACGCTCTACACTCTCTCGAAACGCCAATTCTATAGAGAAACTGACATTTACGGCACTGTCGATTTCATCTTTGGAAACTCCGCCGTCGTTTTCCAAAGCTGCAACATCGTATCCCGAAAAGGCTCGTCAGAACGTAACTATGTCACGGCCCAGGGCCGGTCCGACCCAAACCAGAACACCGGAATATCGATTCACAATTGTAGAATCACCGGTTCAACCGCGACTTATTTGGGTCGGCCATGGAAGCAGTATTCAAGGACTGTTGTGATGAAATCGTTTTTGGACGGCTCCATTAGCTCATCGGGCTGGTATCCTTGGTCGGGTGGTTTCGCTTTGAAGACTCTGTTTTACGGAGAATTTGGAAATTCGGGTCCTGGATCATCGGTTTCGGGTCGGGTTAATTGGGGCGGGTATCACTCGCAGTTGACGTTGACTGAAGCCCAAGGGTTTACCGTTTCTGGTTTCATTAACGGAAATTCGTGGTTGCCGTCAACAGGTGTCGTTTTCGACTCTGGCCTTTCATAATTTAATTCTCCTTTTTAATAATTCTAGTACGCTCATATACTGCTTTCAATTGATTATTAATTAATCAACCATATGGTTATAAAATCAAAGTGTAATTTATTATAGGTTTGTGTACTACCTGTTTATTAGTGTTTGGACTTATACTCGTATAGTTGTAAATCTTCTTTGTCATGAATAAAGTGTGAACAGTTGGTATTGTTATTGTATATGCTTTCGATCGCCATACAATTCCCTCTGCGTAAATTTTAATCCTTTTTATCTCAGTTTTACTGATTTTTTTTACAAATACCATTACATAGAACCGATCATAGACTAAAACTTTATTAAACCAATATTTTAGACAACAAGAGATATAATAAGAAATATATAAATTTCGGAAAACTGATATAATGATTTACTCCAACTCTATCGATTTTCGTGATTTTTGGTTTGAATCCTAATATTACAATTTTCTCTTTTCTCCTTTTAATGTGAGATAAAGACATTTTAGGCAAAAAAACATTTCAGACCACACATTCCAACGCCTTTATGATATCTATTAGAAATAGTATATTTCAATTTACAATGATATATATTAGTATACAATGGACAAATAAACTATTTTCATTTACATAGCCAAATTCAAATTCTGCTAAACATGCATGTCAAAGGACTTAATCTACAAGCCTACAACAGATGAAAGTTTCGAAAAACTATCTACTAGGTTATCTTCAAAAAAAAAGTTTACAAGATTACGAATGAATAGGTTTTTCTAATATAATACAATGTTTTAATAAGCACGTCCAATAGTGCTCATGCGGTATGTTGTTTCACTCACTACCTTTTTTTTTTTTTTTTTTTTTTGGCCTATGATAAATGATTGATCCCTTTTTCTCATTAGGAAGAGTTCGTATTCAGATTTAAACTTGTTTACTGTATGTTGTCGGGAAAATTAATTATAAAGCAGATGCATAAATAATTAGGGCCCATATTTTGGAACATTAAATTGGGCGATGGATGTTCAAAGTTGTTTCTGTTCTACCCAAACCGGTAACGATTCAAAAACCAAAATTGACTTTCAATCCCAGTTACCACATTGTCGTACAACAAAACTCACATCTGACTGCTTCACTGCATTTGTCCGGAATCTAGCTTGCTCCAAAATTCCTTTCCTTCGATCATTTCCAATCATATTCCATCAAAGTCAATTACGCCTCAACCGCCATCAATTTCAAACGCCGGGCTTCAAACATCACTCCCTCATCGATCGTCCCACGCAGAGGAGACAAAATCGAAATACTCTTATCATAACCGGAGGAGAAATCTTCGGTTGTGGATCATCTCGTGAGCACGCTCCTGTTTCTTTAGGTTGCTCAATCTTACGCTACAATCTTTTTTCCGGAACTCTGTAGCTACCGGAGAGATTTATCCGTTGGACTCGGAGATTTTGGTTTTTGAATTTAGTCTACTTAAACATCAGAACCATAATTTTGGTTTTTTAAACATATAATAAATTACATTTTGATTATGCTTTAAAAAAGAACCCAAGTCAAAGCAGCTTGCTTGGTTGGGAGGAAGGACAAGATATGACAGAGAACCCCGATGATTTAAATTTAAAGGGCCACACAATCAAAATTTCAAGAAAAAAGATATACAAATAAATTACACGCCTTTTCGAGCACTTCACATCGCTGCTTCCATGTGGCAGGCACACTAGATAAACCAAACCAGACTAAATTCAAAAACCAAAATTATGGTTCTGATATTTAAGTAGATGATTTTATTGTCTCCTTTATGCTTTCAGGGTCTCTTGCACCATGAGACAGATAAATGCGGGGATGCTTGTGACTGAATTTCTCGGGAAGACAAAGTTCATTCGCTTAAAAGTTAAATCTTGTGCTGTAAAAATTATAGAGATTCAAGGGTTTCAAGGATCAGTGAAAGAGATGACAATGATAAAACATTTCTTGGAGTATTTTCCGTGTTTGGAGGAGATGGAGATCTATGATGCAGAGGATGAGCCTACAGCGCTCAGATTCCCTCAAGTGTCTAAACTTGTCGTGCAGCTGATCGAAGACTACAACAAGTTATGGAGTTGCAATGTCCAGCCAGCTTCAGGGAGTGATAACTTGTATAAGAAGTGGATTGCAAAAAAGACGTGTGTTTTAAACTGTAGATTAAGCCCAAATATTCACTGTTATGAATAATGAATTTGTGATAAACGTTTGTCTTAAGAATCTCAAATCTAGTTATTTACAGAGTAATTATACTTTGGATCAATGGGTCGAACCAAACCGATTAAGATCTGGTGGAATAAAACCTTAACCAAACAAATCCAGAAATATAACCAAGTTTGTTATGGTTAGAGCGTGCCACGTGTAACGAAACAGCCAAGCGGCTTGCAAATTTTGCTTTTAGCAAATTCGCCATAAAAACATTTAAGTAACAATTCGAACCCTATCGCCTTCACTGGCGTTTATGGCAGAGGAAGGATTCGTCGGGAAAGGAGAAATCGAGGAAGAAGCGGCAAAACTCAGCGATTTCTTCGGTGGTAGAAATAGTAATAGATCACGATGGGGAAGGGCCCCTTATCATTTCGTCGTCTTTCGAGTATCCGTCATCGGAAGAAAGGATCTGCTGTGAAATATGACGCCGCTCAGACATCGACTCTTTCATCTCCACCTCCGCCACCGCCGATTAATGCAGGCGTACCGGTAGTGGGAGTGACGGGGAAAGCGAAGAAGAAAACAGGAGGAGCAAGGCTTTGGATGAGGTTTGATCGGACTGGTGCGATGGAGGTAGTGGAGTGCGATAAGAGTACAATCATCAAACGTGCTTCTGTTCCCGCTAGGGATTTGAGAATTCTTGGCCCTGTCTTCTCTCACTCTTCTAACATTCTCGGTATAAATTTTTTCAATTTCTGCACATTTTAGGTCTTGGGATTGGTATGATAAGAATACAAATCATCAGATCATATCAAGTTAGCTTGGGCAATTTTTGTTTATAAGGTTCTAAGCTTGTTTTGTTCTGCAGCTAGGGAGAAAGCTATTGTTGTTAACTTAGAGGTGATAAAGGCAATTGTTACTGCAGAAGAAGTGTTGCTGTTGGATCCTCTTCGCCCTGAAGTTCTTCCACTTGTTGAACGACTAAAGCAACAGTTTCCTCAGAGGAATGGGACTGAAAATGCATTGCAACCTTCTGCAAATACTCTCGATCCTGAAGTTTCAGAGGGTTTGCAGAGTGAGCTTCCTTTTGAATTTCAGGTTCTTGAGATTGCACTTGAGGTTGTCTGCTCGTTTGTTGATAGCAGTGTGGCTGCCCTTGAGACTGAAGCTTGGCCTGTCCTTGATGAACTCACCAAGAATGTTAGCACCGAGAATCTTGAGTACGTTCGAAGTTTAAAAAGTAATCTCACCCGCTTGCTTGCTCGTGTACAAAAGGTAGAGGCTGACTGAATTTACTATTGATTTCCCATGATTCTATGATGTTATGTGAAGGATGGAACCATAAAGCTGTTGGATGTTATTCAGGTGAGAGATGAACTCGAACATTTGTTAGATGACAATGAAGACATGGCAGACTTGTACTTAACAAGGAAATGGATGCAGAACCAGCAAAACGAGGCAATACTTGCGGGGGCAGCATCGAACAGCATTGTCGCTCCACCACATAATACATCAAATCTTCACCGGCTTGCATCAAACAGAAGCGCCAGTATGGTGACTAGCAATACGGAGGAAGATGACGTGGAGGATCTAGAGATGTTGCTGGAGGCATACTTCATGCAACTGGAAGGAATGCGGAATAAGATTCTTACGGTGAGAGAGTACATTGACGACACGGAAGACTACGTGAACATACAACTGGACAATCAACGTAACGAACTGATCCAGCTGCAGCTGATACTGACCATAGCCTCGTTTGCAATAGCTGCAGAGACATTGTTGGCCAGCTTGTTCGGAATGAACATACCATGTCCATTGTATGACATACATGGCATCTTTAACTACTTTGTGTGGAGTGTAACAGGGCTTTGCATTGTCCTTTTCATGGTCACCCTTGGTTACGCCAGGTGGAAGAAGCTGCTAGGCTCATAATTTATCGCTCTTTCTCTCCTACAAGTTACAACCTATGTGACACGTGTGTAATAAAAATGCATTTCCGACATATTTAATGCATGTTCCTCGACAAAGGTGTTTCACTCATATCTTGTCCAGTGAATGGAAATGATGAATGAAGAAGAGAATGATCCTCAGACCTCGAAGTCTCTAAAATGTCTGAACTAATTGTGCAGATAATTTGCAAGTTTGCTTATTATCACTATACTGTAGAAGTGATTTGCTCAATTTCTCAAACAATCATTCCTCCTCTCCCTTGGATAATATTCTAATCAAATATATTGGATATAATTTGGTAACTTGCAGACTTGCACACCAACTATTCGTGGACCGAAAAGTTCTTTAATGAAGTAAAATCCGTAAATCAAAACTAAGAATATTCTAGAAATCTTAATATTGTGATAAGGATAAAGAGATTGAGAACATTTACTTATTCATGATTATCTATATCCTTTTTAAAATATTTTTGGATGAAGCTCTATATATCGTCTCCTTATATCTTCTGTATACATGTCCACTATGGCACTATGAGACTATATTTGTTTCCAGAGGATCATAACGTGACTTTTCTCTGTTTGTACATTTTGTAGTTGGTGATTCTTTGTGGTCTGAGCAAAGAGTTGGATAAAATCAGCAGTCAGTCAAATGAAATCATTTATCATATTGTATCTTTCCTTTCGGCAAAAGGAGGCTGTTTTTGAATTAGTTCTCACAAAATGGTGGCAAAATCTCTATACCATTATACCAAATATTGAGTTTGATAGGACAGTTGAGAATCAAAGGAGTTTGACTGATTTTTTGGATGGACTGCTGGCTTGTTGGAATATTCTTTCCTAGAATCTTGTCCTGTCCGGTTTATTTGTTTCGGTTTCGGTTTCGCCCTTCCTTTCTTACTAATTTTTTTTTCTTTGATTTAAACGATTACAGGTAAATGGGGTAAGTTCCTAAATATGTAGTATGATGACGAACACTAATTTTGAAATGTTTCAGCTTCTCCATTTGGGTCTTCTCTCGAAATGAAAATTGTGGGAATTTTTCTCTAGCATGGTATCGTTGGTGTGTGTCGAAGTTTTCTGAACAGTTTTGCTAGTAATTTTCTATTTTTTTTTTTCACCTCAACTTTTGGCTCAATTTTATATTTTTGATCAGATCATTTTAATTTATCTCCACTTTCAAACAATGTCCAGAGATTCATGATGGTTACAGTTGCTCTGTTTCTAGTGTTTTTATCTTCGTTTGAACGTGAATCGGAATACTAGTTTGTGTATAATAGGATCTTGTATGTCAAAGATGAACTGATACCCACATTGGCTTTGATGGCTAGGACAACTATATTGGACGTTTCAACCTGTTAGTACAAATGTATCAACGACACACAAAAAAATTATGCGTTTAGTTCCTGTTTCTGCTATGGACAAATAACTATGTAGCCATACTTACCTGGTGACAGATAGGATGAGAATATTGCGACCAATGCACATGCAAATCATGTTGATCTTTATGATGATATCACTTATGATGTTGATGATATTCTCATGGCAGATCCGATGCATGTGGGCTGTGGCAGTGGAAGCCCATGTCACGAGCATCACTTTGTTTTCTTCTTCCAGAGTCAATCATCAACAAAATCTGCATTATCACTTAAATCTATTTTACATAACTACCACAAAGAGAATCTTATTCAATATTCTTGTACATTCAAGAAAATATGCTGTTAGACCTTTTGTAGAATTAGCTTTTGATTTGTTTATGTGAACCAAATTGAGGAAAACAACATTTCGCATTAACAAAAATAATAATTATACAGCAACAATTCACATCTGGAGAACGAATACATCCAAACACCTTCTCTTTGGGAATTAGTGATTTGCGTCGTCTTTACAGTGTCTAACAAAATCTGGTCCTGAACTTTCGAATATTATAAAACTAATTAGATTCTAAAATAATGTCACTGCCCAAAGTTCCATTGGACATTGGGACACTTCAAATCCTAACAAAATCATTGAGTGTTTTTGTCTCATGATATTCTATTTGTAGATTAAGTTGTGTAGATTTGTCCGTTATAAATAATAGATAATCATTTTGTAATATGATGAGGTAAAAATTGCTTTTTAGTGATGATGATATTTCAATTTGTTCACGAAGACAATAGAAACAGTAAAATTTTACAAAACGAAAATCGTATTACAAGTTTTTCACCGGATCTTATAAGACTTTCTTATCGTGATGTAGGTTGAAAATTCATAGATAATATACGATTCATGTTCAAAACGGAAAAACCCGTAATAATAAGCCAGTTACAGACAGAGTGTGATGTCCCAAAGATCAACCGTCAAATTGGGGCTACTTGGTTGGCCCATATTTCTAAACCACATAAAGAGAAGACAAGTATTTTGCAACTAATAAAACCATAACATATCGCTTGTTTTTGTCCTCTTCATCTTTGTTTTTTCTTTCTTCCCTAAAAAAAATAGACCATTTCATGTTGTCACAACGCACATTAACTAACCCCATTGATGTGACTATTTATTTAGATGATCAAAAATATATTTATGAAATTCCAAAAAAGAGAGGTTACAGCTGGGTAATGACTAACCAATGCGAATAAAAAAAAGCTAGCTGTGATAGGTCTTTTAAGGGTCAATTATTAATGTAAATTTTTGCATGAGATATATCACATATGTAAATGCTATATATATACACACATAGATACGGTGAAAGAAACCGATTATGATCATCTCAATCCCAATAAACCAAACCCCTCTCCGTTCCGTTCTTGGAAACATCACCTAGCATTTCTCTTCCTTTTTTCCCTCTCTAGTATATATCACACTATAATTATATTTCGATTTTATAGTCGGTGGTGCTTAAACTATTAAGATAACAAGTTAGTAACTTTTCCCATACACTGCGAAGAAGAACATTGAACAACAACAATAGGAGATAAGTAGTTAAAATATAGGTTTATCTTTTTAAAACAATGACCTTGAGGGAGATTAATGTCGACATAGGCACGGACTTTCTCTATCTTTATTACTGTAGAATTTTACTTCCTTCAAAGTTTATTGGAAAGCATGAAAATAAAAAGAGTTGACAAAAATGAGGAGGGATATTTAGAAAATAGGAATAGAAAAAGGTAGATTTCCATAAAGATGTAACGTGGCTCCCATGCGAGATGGAAAATCATGTGGATCTTCTGATCAACTGCAGCAAGTCGTAGATCATCATAGTACCACCAACACCACTTCACTATCTATCTACAACTGTAACTATTCATTCTCCCGTATACATAAATGTATAGAGTCGCATGTGTCAAGTATATATATAAAGAGATAGAGAGAGAGAGAGACTAGTGTTAGTGTGTGTGTGGAAGTAAGAGGCACATGGAGATCGATAGATGGAGAAACTCATGTGAGTGCATGTGCTTTCCTTTTTCTCTTTTCCTTTTTTACGGGGCTTTTGTGGGTCCCTCTTCTCTCCCTCTATCCCATGCACCTGGCGCAGGTGATTCCCCTCCGCTTTCTTTCTCACGCGCCTCCCACTCTCTTTGTTGCTTCCTTACTAAAATTACCTAAAATTACTAATGTTTGATATTTGATATTTGAAAACTTGAAATAGATTAGTGTTTTCTCAAATGATATGATCTCCGATATTATTTTCTATATCTAAATACATCGTTAGACATCCAAATTTGAAAAGTTTTTATTTTCACCACATATATTTGTTTTTGAACTAATAACTGATGTTTACATAAAATAATTACCTAGCTAACCAAAAATACATCTCCATTAACTTTTAGTTTGAAAATATGGACTAACAGCATGTATTGCATCTGTCAGTCTGCATGCGCAACTAAGTAAGATAATTAGTTTTTGTTTTCCATATGGTCAAATATTTTATCAAAATCATAATTAATGTTTCCGAAAAGAACACAAAACAAAGACCCACAAGTCCAATTCTGGATTAAGTTGTTTTGAATTGTTGTTAACACAAATCTAAGAACAAAACAAAAAGTGTGGATTAAGTTGAACACATGTCGAAAAGTCGATTATTATTACTAACCTAAGCATGTTACAATTCGTTAATGACACGACATTTCAATTTATACAAAACTAAATTTTTATGATTAAAAAGAAATCCAATCTATCTATCTATCTGTCAGGGCCTCAGGGAGGAGATCCACTTGAGTATAGTGACGTCTCCACTAAATCCCTCAACATAGCGCGTGATAGTCACGATGCAACTCTATCTAACCAACAAAACAAACAAACACTCCATAATTAAAATAAAAAAAAAAACAAGAAAAAATCACAACTGGACCCAGCTTTGATGGCATACCGGCATTACCCAATTTCGAATATCAGAGCTAAAAACCCAAACCTAATTTAAATCTAACCAAATCAAAACTTCTCATTTGAAAGTAAACACGTTCTAATCTAAACGAAACCCAGTTAGATTTAACATATAAACTATTTCCTTAGCGGCAAATTCGAGTAAACCAAAGTGAAATCGAACGGAATGGTTGAACCGGTCCTACTTTAATCTACCAATTCCATCACTCATATAAATTACACACATCTCATTACCCCGTTTCTTCCAACACAGCCTCTCTCTTTCTCTCTCTATCTATCCGTCAATGGAGAAAACCCTAGCCACTTCCCATTCCAAACGCTCTTCACCGTCTCCATCCACCGCTGTGAACACACGCACCACCGGTTTCGACCGGAGAACCAGACAGAAACTGTCGGATGCAAAGGCGAGTTTAAGCGAGACCATCTTAGAAGATCATGAAGATGAAGATGAAGAAGGAGTGGATGAGAAGATTGAGGCGCTTCAGACAATAGTTCCCGGAGGAAGTTCGCTTGGTGTCGACGCGCTGTTCGAAGAGACGGCTAGCTACATTTTGGCTCTGCAATGTCAGATCAATGCCATTAAAGTTCTTACTGCGTTTCTTGAGCGTTGTGACAAAGACGATGTAAAATTTGGAGGTTGATAATAAGTAAACAATTTGGAATTCTGAAAGTCAGATAAACAATTCGGAATTCTATCTGTTTGTTTCATTTGTTGTTACCTTGTGGAGTATTATTTCTTTTACTGTGGTTTAGTTTGGGGGTTCATAATTTAGTTTTTTTTTAATTCCTTTATATAATGTGTCTAATTCTAATAATCGGGAATATATCACATTTTTTTCTTTTGAATTTTGGAAGTTAATTATGTCTAGCCATTAGATTTGATAGAGTGTCATGAAAAGAGTAAATACAATGGAAAACATAAAATAGTAAAATAGTGAAGAAATATTGGGATTTCACCTAGAAACAAGAAAACAAAACAGCAAGACACACGTTCGAACGAAGAATGATATGATAGTATATAGTTGGGCCTCGTGGAGCTTACCACTAATAGCCGTAAGGCCCATATAATTACATATTATAGAGAGAGATGATGCTGCAAAGTGGACTTGCTTTAATTCTCAACGCCATTTGTTGAACCATAAACCCTAAAAGTCGAATCTTTCACAGTGATCCGATTCCTCCGCCGGAAAATCGAAAGGTAAAACTCTCCTCCTCCTCCTCCTCTTATATTTCTTCTTCATATCCAGGGCCCCGAGAAGAGAAAATGACTTTAGCGGGATGTTTGGTTTGCTGAGAAAAAGTCTAAGAGTGACTGATTCTCTAAAAGAATTCGTTGATTCCTGTTGAGTTATTCAATTTATTGCGTCTGCATTCTGTGTTGAAACTTTCTCAAGGAACTGCGTAAATGGCGGATGCGGTGGTAATCCATGGCGACGTTGAGGATCGTGGGGCGAAAGGGATCTCTGAGTCTGATCTACTGGAAAGGAAGGTTGAGGAATTGGAGAACATGAATCAGGAGCTTACGAGGGAAAATATCGAAATGAAGAAGAGGTTTGAGAAGCTATCAGGAGATATTGAAGAGATGAAACACGATGAAGCGGAAACGAATCAGAGATTCGAAGAAATGGAGAAAGAGATTGAGGAGTACGAGGAAGAGAAAAAAGCTCTAGAGTCTATTTCTACTAGAGCTGTTGAGCTTGAAACCGAGGTGTCGAATCTTCATGATGATCTGATCACTTCCGTGACCGAGGTGGATAAGACGGCCGAACAAGTGGCGGAGCTGAAGAAAGCCTTGGCGGAGAAAGGGGAAAAGCTTGAGGGATATGAGAAGGAAACTGAGGGTTTAAGGAAAGATAGAGCTGAGGTTGAGAAGAGGGTTAGAGATTTGGAAAGGAAGATTGGGGTTTTGGAAATGAGGGAAGTGGAGGAGAAGAGCAAGAAACTTAGATTAGAAGAAGAGATGAGGGAGAAAGCAGATGAGAAAGAGAGGGAGATCGAGGAATTGCAAAAGAAAGTTAGTGTCTTGAATCTGGAATTGGTGAAGAATGGAGAGGAATTGGCGAAATGCAAATCTGTGAAGAAGCTCACGGAGGTAGCTCTTGGTGAAACTCAAAAAAGGGAGAAGGAGATGGAGTTGAAAAAGAACGAGTTGTTGAAGAAGGTTGAAGAAGGTAATAAGACGATTTTTGGGTTGAAAGAGAGAACCATGAAGCCTAGTAATGGAGTCAGAGACACAAAGGGTTCCGTGGAAGCAGAATTTCAGTGGCCAGTGGTTGCTGCTGGATCAGTTGGAGCTGCTGGTTTGGTTGCAGCGACCTTGTTCATCTGCTATTATAAGCTAAGTTGATTTTGATGAATATGTAGCAAACAAATAACTGATGACCAAGTTCTTAAGATTGGTTTCAGGAATGAAATTATAATATAGGTTGCCTACAAATCTGTTTTTGGTTTGGATTTGAGTTTGTGATGTTTGTTGGCTATCATGTTTTTGTTGATGGAATCAGCTTTTATTATGCCAAACATTTTTGAAGTGTTCTTCATCACTTCTACTTGTGTTTTCCAAAAAAAAATTCTTCCGGATTTCAATGCTTCTACAAGGTTTCCTTGAACAGGGCTTCCTCTTTATATCTAATCCATGAATGAGAACAGCTTTATATTCAAAATCGGTTTGGAAATGCTTCTTGAGAGAACTTATTAAGGTTTGTTTTTCAAGAAATTGATGCACTTCAGACTGGAAATCTTTCGTCTATAATCTTGTCTTGTTTTCTCTTCTCTTCGTTTGTTACTTCTAGACTTGCAACAGGAGATTATGAATTTACATAAATCTGAATATCATATATTCTTACCATTTACAGTGAAGAAGATGCCATAAAATGTGATGAATGACAACAATTTTAAGACGAGGGACACCTGAGCAAAACATACAATTTGACTTCTCAATAGAGTTGAAAATTCTTTGATTCATTTGGACAAGAATTAATGGAATGTGTTCTTGTTTTGTTTTAGGTTAATTGGCTTCTTTTATTACTGTCCACGCATTATTTTTGGACATCAAAGCGTGTGGAACAAAAAAGAGTCATCGTTTTTTCTAAAACAGCTCCAAGAAATCTGGAAATTGTGATAAACAACTTACAACTACCTTTTTGGTGAAATAAAAGTGAAAATAGTTATAAAACAAGGGTGAGATGCAGACCCCATCGATGGCTGCCTCCACGACTTTGTACTACCCAATACCCAAAAGTTTCCTTCTTTCTCCTCCCCGTCACAAACGAAACACTAATTTCATCTCTTGCTCCACCAAACCCATTTGCTCTCCTCCTTCGTCTTCTTCATTTTCTCTGCAATCGACAAACCAGCGAAGCCAAAACCAAAATCTACATCTACCCACGTTTGAAGATTCGTTTCTTCTTTATCAATTCAGCTCTCCGACTGAAGACCCAGGATTCTCTAACCGGATCTCTGAACAATTTGACGGAGAGCCACGCGAATTGTTGTTTCCAAGTGTAGAAGAAAGCCGCTTAGAAATTTCGTCGAACATGTGGTGGGCAGATCTGAAAGCGGCTGTTGGGCAACGAATTAACGTTGAGGGTATTGTTTCTTCAATCTCCGTAGTTGTTAGAGATCGTCAATTGGTTCTTCCGCATGTTTCTGTGAAAGATTTAAGGTACATTGATTGGGGAGAGCTGAAGAGAAAGGGCTTCAAAGGCGTAGTGTTCGATAAAGACAATACTCTTACGGCTCCTTATTCACTATCGATTTGGCCACCACTCCGGCCTTCAATTGACCGGTGTAAAGCCGTGTTTGGCCATGATATCGCCGTGTTTAGCAATTCCGCTGGTAAAATTTGGATAAAGTTTGAATTTTTTTTTGGGGTTTGCTTGGCTGTAGCATCTGGTTGATTGAAGATGTTAACTTTTTTTTACTTTCGGGTCTGGTGAAAAAAAAAAATCAGGGCTTACGGAATATGATCATGATGATTCGAAAGCTAAAGCATTGGAGGCTGAAATAGGAATTAGAGTGTTGAGGCATAGTAAGTGACTTGATCTACTGTGATTCTCTTTAGTTTTTAACATTATAGCTGGTAACTGATAAGGACTGTTTCTGATTCATGAGTTTAGGAGTAAAGAAGCCTGCAGGAACTACTGAAGAAGTCGAGAAACACTTTGGTTGCGCATCTGCGGAGCTAATCATGGTAACTTTTGATGAATGTTAGGGATGAAACTCTTTGATAGATAAGGTGTTTATTTATGTGTTAAGTGTTTTTGGGCAGGTGGGTGATCGGCCTTTCACAGATATCGTTTTCGGGAACAGGAACGGATTTCTAACGGTCTTAACTGAGCCTTTGAGTCGAGCTGAGGAGCCTTTCATCGTTAGACAGGTTGGTTTCTGTCACTTTTTTTATGCTGGTTTAGGGGATGGAAGCACACAACTCTGTTCTGTATCTCACTTTTAGTTTTTTCAAAAACGTTGTTATAGTATTAATATACACAATTTGTTGAATGGGAGTTATTTCACATATTTGCAGGTGAGGAGATTAGAGTTGGTATTGTTGAAGCGTTGGTTGAGAAAAGGGTTGAAGCCTGTGGATCATAGTTTGGTATCAGATGTAACACAGTTTGTTAAGGTTCCTTCAGATTTGTAAGAAGGATTCTCAGTTTGCCTAAAGCAACAACTTTGTATCTTGTTTGACTTTTTTGGGTTTTGGCTAAACGCATGAAGATTAGAATGCAGTTTTTGATATTGATTTTCATTTTCAAATTTTGTACCTGCGGAATCTTCACATCCAATGGTCAAACAAAGTAAAAGAAATATTTGCTTATTTTTTCGATTTGATTTAATACATTCTGGCCACACTATATATAGTTTATAAAGACATACAGTTACTTATTAATGTGCACATTCCCCATACCGAGAAACATCAGCAAAACCCATTTAGTACTATTTTGAATCTGTAATTGTAAAATGGAGGCGATTAAAATAACTAATTTTACTTTAACTACAAAATAATACGTAATAAATTTTAAGATGAAAATGGATCTGTATTTTATATAAAAAGATAATTTAGATTAAAATTGATTAGAAAGACAAGTTTACATAAGAAGAACATTTGCGTTATATTTCGGTATATGTATATTTTCGAGAGGTTTCTATATATAAATGATGATGTATTATTCGGTAAAAGCATTTTGCAGCACTATTCTCCAAAATCTATGAGTTGCGAGCATTTAGTTTGACAGATTAACGCACATAGAATATGTTTGAGGCCAAAACCACATTCAACCCATATTAAATCATATTATTTAACAAGAATTTATATACTTATTTTTATCTAAAACATTTATATCAAGAAATTTTACTTTCGTTGAATGTTTAAAATTATAATTTGAAAACTTCTCACCATATTCTGGTTGGAAAAAAATACCACATTCCTTCTACATGTCTCATAATTATTCATTGATAGTTATTCGTTTTCAACCATTCAAAATCATGAACAAAAATACAAAAAGAAGCTAGGTAACATTAATGTCATATAATTCAACCTAGGTACAATAGCACGATAACACTCAAATTGTATGAGTGCTTCTCCTATTTTTATAAATATAAAACAAAACAAGTAGTGTAGAGGTCGTTTAGAGCTTTTTAACTGTCGGCAATCTACTTTTTCACTAACAGAACATTTCACAAAAGGTATAGATTGCAAACTACTATGGCCAGGACATTATATACAGTAATACTGAGAGTTTAGATTTCAGAGCAGTAAGTTTGTCGAAGTGGTGCATCGATTACCACTAGTAATAATATCAATTAATAATAGTTAAATCCCAAAAACTTGGTTAACAACTGACTCCATTACCATAACTGTAAGAGAGCAATGAATGGACGGTGATCTCCAGGAATAGCGCACCATTAATTCCATGTGGGCTCCCACACTGGAACCATCTCTTGCTATGTGTCGGTGTGACTTGACAAAATACAAATAACTGGTAGAGAAGGACATTCCAGTCATTTTTGTGCAGCAACACAGTTTTACCAAATTATCGTTCAATACTTATTCCATAATTCGTTTTACTGAAATAGTGAATTATATTAGCGTATCGATTGCGTATGATTAGTTATATATAAATATTTACATACAAAAAAAAACATTAATAGATGTGCTAAATTCCCGCGGCATTGGTTTTGGCTTTAAAAATAATAATAATAATAAAATAATAAAACCCTTTAATTTTTTTATTGACGAACTCGTGACGTGACTAAGATAGGAAAAGTTATCTTTAACGAAAAATAATTAAGAATATTATTGTTTGTATTTATTTGATATAGATGTTCCCTTGGCTTCTTTAGTAATTCCTCTTTGAATGTTGTTTTCTTCTTCTTCTTCTTCTTCTTTCTATTCCCGTCGTAGAGATCAAACCCGAGTCCCACTCTCGTTCATCGTCAAGCCTTTAATAATCCATTGATTGTTATTCAAGTTTGATTTGATCGCGTCTTCGCTTTCCTCTACACCAAGCTTTCTTCTGCTGAATCTCTGTTGGTTTTTTCTTTTAAATATTAGCAGTTAGAGTGGAGATCGAAGATCTGGATAACAGAGTAGTGTGTAACTGTCTTGGATTGATGGAACTGGAGAGACAGTGTGAGAAAGTGAAGGAAACTGTGAAGAAATGAAGTTTTACATATCGGCGACGGGGATTAAGAAAGTTACTATATCGAATCCCAACGTCGGAATCGGTAAAGGAAGTGGAGGATGCGTAGCGGCGGCGCGGTGGTTCTCAGGTCGGACGTTGTTACTGTTGTTGCTGCTACTAGCCATCATCCTTCCTTTTATTTTCGTAAGGTTCGCGTTTCTCGTCCTCGAATCCGCCTCCGTTTGCGATTCTCCTCTTGGTAACTTTCATCCTTAAATATTTTTTTTGTATTTTCTCATTCTTTCAAATTAAGACTATTAAATTCCATCCACTCTTCAATTTTGACTTAAACGTTTACTTATTTCTTCTATTTCCAATTAGTAGTATATATTATATTATATTATATAATATGGTAATGAATTTGCATTTCTACATATTACTATTAATTAATTGTTTAGAAAGCTGCAAAGTGTGAGTTCAGTAAATGATTGTTTTCGATTTCGATTATATCATGAGTTTCCATATTTAATGCTATGTGCTTGTGATCTTTGCCTCTGTTTTTTTTTTCTTGTATTAATTTCCATATGGTTTATATATACTTTTAATATTACTACCTTTTCTTTTGACGCTCTGTATTCGTAGATTGCATGGGACTGAGACTTTTCCGTGGGGGCGACACATCTCTGGTAATATTTAAATACATCAACAAGTGTATTAAGGTTTTCTTAATTGTATTTTTGTGTCGGCAAATGTTATATAATAATACCTAGTATGCAGTATGGTACTTAATGGTTAAGATATTTCCATGTGATCATATTGGTTTTAGTTAGCCTCTTCAATCATTATCCTATATACATCCATGGAAAAAACAGAAAAAAAAAACTCTACACTTGCCATAGTGGTTTCTTCTATTAAAGAGAAAAAAAAAAAAGATATGATCGTATGGGAAAATAAAGTCTTTGCCAGCTGTATTACGTTAGTGTTGCTGGTGTCGTCTAGTGAGAGATGAGCATCACCTCTTGGACTTGATGGGGGTAAAATTGCAAAACCGTGATCATTTCATGTCATTGTCTAAAGTGTAGGTGGTTCGTAGAGAAATTATTCTAAGGGTGAATTTGATATGTGATTGTGATTTACGAATTATGATTTGCTCTAGTTTCTATCCATGCCATGACTTTTTGGCATATGTTTTAATTGATAGAAACAGACGATGGAATTTTTCTCCGTTTTTTTTCCTAGTAAATAGGATGATTTTGATAGATTTTATTTGTTATTTTTCGCGGTGGAACAAGAATTTGATGTTAACATGTGGGATTGTCGTAAACGAGCCCACAAAGTACTGGTTTCTTATCATTTAACCACCTTTTTTACTTTATTAGAACATAGCTTGACCTAGAGAGTGTAATTAGAAGCTATAGTGAGGGAGCTTAGTTTTAGTCGATGGAAAATAAAAATAGTCTTCGTAGAAGATTACCATAGGTGCTAGAACAAGTTTAGTAAACGAGGAGTTTCAACTTTCCACTCAGTTTTCTGATAGAACACGTGGCATATTTTACCGCCACCAGAAAATCGATAAACCACTTGGTTTCTTCTCCTTCATACGTAGCAACAAACAGAAACAAAAGAGAAACGAGACAGACAGAAAATTCCAATAGATGACTTAAAAAGAAAGGCTTTTCCATTGCACTGTTTACATTTAAGCAGTTTTGTTGTTTTGTGTCATGAGTTGATGTTAAGACACTATGACAACTTTTTTTTAGTTAGTAACAACTCACGGCAAGAAAATGCGTGTTTGTGTGTGCATATTTCAGAAACTTAGGGAAGAGTTGACACGAGCGTTAGTGGAAGACACAGATCAGGACGATAATGGAAGAGGAAAGAAAGGCTTATCATTGGAAGCATTTGACGACCTTGTCAAGGACATGTCGTTAAACCGCCGTGATATAATGGCGTTTGCTTCCGTCACTAAGAAGATGGTAAGTCAATCTAGCTTCATTCTGTAGTGAAAAATTTGGTGCATGGGAAAAATTATCTGTTGGATCAACGATTCAAAAATCCTCATAGTTTAACTAGACTTATATTTCCTCTGGTCCTTGTACTCATTGTGACACTTTGTTCTCTTTGATTTTTTTCAGCTGTTGCAGATGGAACGTAAAGTCCAATCAGCAAAACATCATGAGTTAGTGTATTGGCATTTAGCCTCTCATGGTATTCCCAAAAGCCTCCATTGCCTTTCCCTCAGATTAACTGAAGAGTACTCTGTAAATGCAATGGCTCGAACGCGTTTGCCTCCGCCTGAGTCCGTTAATCGTCTAACCGACCCTTCTTTTCACCATATTGTCATCTTGACCGACAATGTCCTTGCTGCCTCTGTTGTCATATCTTCTACGGTACAAAACGCTGTGAATCCGGATAAGTTCGTCTTTCACATTGTTACAGATAAGAAAACATATACTCCTATGCACGCTTGGTTTGCTATCAACTCTGCTTCATCGCCAGTTGTTGAAGTAAAGGGACTTCATCAGTATGATTGGCCTCAAGAAGTGAACTATAGAGTTAGAGAGATGCTGGAGATTCACCGCATGGTTTGGAGAAGGCATTATCAGAATTTGAAAGACTCTGATTTTAGTTTCGTTGAGGATACTCGTGAGCAATCCTTACAAGCTCTAAATCCTAGCTGCCTCACCCTTTTGAATCATCTTCGTATCTACATTCCCAAAGTAATTTTTTCTCCACTCAGCTCTTCTCTGAGGTTTAAAAGTCCTACCTTTTATTATTTCGAATTCTCAATATTTATCTTTTTGGACCGCGCAGCTTTTTCCAGATCTCAACAAGATAGTGTTGTTGGATGATGATGTAGTAGTACAACGCGACCTTTCATCTTTGTGGGAAACGGATCTAAACGGTAAAGTCGTTGGAGCAGTTGTTGATTCATGGTGCGGAAACAAGTGTTGTCCAGGAAGAAAACACAAAGACTATTTCAACTTCTCACATACTTTGATCTCATCCAACTTACTTGAAGATGAATGCGCTTGGCTTTCTGGTATGAATCTCTTTGATCTCAAAGCTTGGAGACAAACCAATATCACTGAAGCTTACTCTACATGGTTAAGACTCGTGAGTATATATTTATATATATATATATATTTGTATATAAATCTCGTTTCTTCGTTATTATTATTCATTCTGCGGATTTGTTACACAAATCTGATTTAATGTTTATTGCAGAGTGTTAGCTCGGGACTGCAATTATGGCAACCAGGCGCTTTACCACCGACACTACTTGCTTTCAAAGGACTGACACAGTCTCTTGATCCATCATGGCATGTAGCTGGACTAGGATCACGATCCGTAAAATACCCTCAAGAGATATTGAAATCTGCTGCGGTTTTACATTTTAGCGGTCCAGCAAAGCCGTGGCTAGAGATTAGTAACCCTGAGGTACGAGCGCTGTGGTATAGATATGTAAATTCGTCCAACATCTTCGTTAGAAAATGCAAAATCATGAACTGAAAAAAAAATAGAAAATAATAAAAGAAAAGAGACAAGGTGTGATAAAAAAAAAAGAAAGAAAAAAGAAGCTAATACTAGCGACTGTATGAGGGAACGGAGGGAAGAAGGTTTAAGCCTTCAGCCTCTGCTCATATTTTTCTCTCATGTCCATATACTTAACAGTAATTTAGAGAAAGGACTTTATATTAGACTTTCTTCATATGTAGCTTTTAAAAGTTTTTTTTTTAAATGTACTTCTGTTTAATTACGGCTGCACATTATATAATTCATCACATAATCTATGTTTGTATTTTTGTAATCCAAAATTTAAATTTATTTATGGAAATTTTATGATTTTTATCAATGTTTATAATTTTGCTAAGTCTCTCATTGTGGATGTATGGTGGACATCTAATTCAAGATGTTTCCATATGTAAATATTAAATTCACTTAAATAAACTGCATTAGTTGTGTGTTTAGAACTTTGGATTTAAATATTGAATTAAATAGGCAATAGGAACAAGAGTTTAATTAATCTGTTTTTATTATTATTAGAAACCCAAACTATATATGAATAAGAAGAAGTCATCCCATAACAAACAAAATGTACTCTTCTCAATCGTTATGAGGGGAATAAGCAAGTTTGATGCATCTGAATCACACAAGTTGAAGAGGAGGTTGGTCTTGGGCGGAGAATTGCTGATTCGGTTCAAGAAGGTTCACTGGAATATAGTTGCGACTATAATGCTGCGACTGGTCATGAGAAGACATATTGGATTCGTAAACAGTCGTCGTCCCTTGTATCACACTCGATTCCTGCTGCTGTTCCGGATTCAGTCTCGCGCCTTCGGCTATCTGCAATACACGTTATCTCGGTTATATGATTGGATTAGAACGAGTATAAGAGTAGAGATTGAGATTTGAAACAGAACAAGACTAACCTTAGCTCGCAGGTACATGTTATCGTGTTGTAACTCCATTTCCTACATGA
Organism: Nasturtium officinale; assembly: GCA_963854855.1. Taxonomy (NCBI): domain Eukaryota; kingdom Viridiplantae; phylum Streptophyta; class Magnoliopsida; order Brassicales; family Brassicaceae; genus Nasturtium; species Nasturtium officinale. The sequence goes on from OY978507.1 coordinate 1,346,893, forward strand.
TTTATGGGAAAACTCAAAAGTCAAACCCCTGATAAAAGAAGACGAAAAATATGAAACCAGTTACTGAGAGAGGAAGATGAAACGCCGCATACCCTTCTCTGCATATACTCTATCTCAGCCACTAACAGCTCGTTCTGCGAAATTTTATTAAAAGAGTTAGAAAACTTGTAATAAGGAATTTATATGTTAGTCTATTGATAGAGTAGTAGGTTTTACCTTTTTGGATCGGACGCGGCTGATTCCTTTTTCAAGCCGTCCTTCGAGGTTTTTGAGTTCCTTGAAGTTCAAGGAACCAAGTGATTCCCCAACGATATGCCTTTATTGAAAAAACTTACGAGTGAACTTTTGTTTTTCCAACTGAACCGCAAAGAAAAGTTAAAGAAAGACCTGTTTGAATTCTGAATGTCCCGAATCTGCCTCCGAAGCTTAGAGGCTTCTTGCTGATAGTACTTCAAAAGTCCACGTATTCAAACACCAAAACGACACCGTTACAATGCATTTCAAATTTTCAAGAACCCGTCTCTTTTTGTTGGTAATGTTTTGTTTTATTATTTTATTTATATAGATCATTTATCAACATCATGAATTTATAGACATTATTCTTCAACATTAATTGATCATAATGAAAACAAGAAAATAAGAAGAAAGAGAAAGAAAATAAAAATGGTACCTGAGTATTAGCTTCGGTGACGGAAGGAGGGTTTACAGCATCGGAACAAGCTTTCTTGTATCTTTCAATTGTACCCCTCACACTAAAAAGATCGATCGAGAAACCATTAGATTTAATTGAATAATTACATAACTATAGGAGGTTCCTGATTAGAGTTTTGGAATGAATTTCTCCTGCCGAAAACCTTAATTTAACTGACGAGAAAGGAATGTGATGGCTTTGGACTTTGAACCAAATTCAGATCAGTACGAGGAGATTTTATTTTTCAATTTAACACATGGCATCCGTGGATTAAAGGTAATTTACAATATATATATATATAAACAATGGTAGTGAAAGGGAATAATCATATTTATTATTGTTTCAATATATATTGGTAACTGCTTCTACCAAAAAAAAAAACATAACTACTAACTAGGGTTTGACGAGGAGTAATAATTTAGTAGTATATGATTCATTGTCATCAAAATATGCTTTATATTACTATCAGTCATTTTTTCTTAAAAATAAAAAATAAATGAAGACAGAAGAATGCCAGAGATTCTCAATGGCTCGTACCATTTAGATTTCCGAAACTTCTCTGACTTCTATCCCTCTCTTTTTTTTTAACTAAAAAAAAACATCCTAAAGGAGAATATTAACGCAACGATATATATATATATATATATATTGTTGGTATACAGTAAATTATTAGTATCAATGTACACTACACATATATATTAAATATACATCCTAAAAAGAGAATATACTTTAATTTCATCATTTGCATAGTTTTACATTTGATGACTGCTAACCTGATCACAGTGTCAGACAAAGTTATCAGTGTTTATAGTTTGTAGGACTTTCAATAAACAATAATGAAATTGTGATTTAAGTAAGGTAAAGAAACGATCGATGAGTTTCTAAACACCGATGCACGCCTTAAATTTGAGTAGTACTACGTAGTAAGATTCGAATAGACCAGTAGTGATGGGTAAAAAGTCAATAATGTACAATATACCAATAATTAAGTACGTAACCAAAGGTAAAATAAAAGATGGGTTCTCGAAAACAATTAATAGTTAGATGACAACCCATTTTTGATTGAAAACCCAAAACTACATTTACATAGAATTATACAATTGCGTCGTTTGTAAAACTAAACACTAAAATGTTGAAAATCGTTTATAAGACGTATATATAAAGTGTTTTTAAAAGATAACTGAAAATCTGAACGTACACTGTGAAGCCTAATATAGGATTTTGAACCACATATATTTCTCTAGACAAACTTACGTATGCCTCAAATTTACACATACTAGTTCGTTTCAAGAACTCAAATTTCTTACTGATGAAACCCTAATTATGATTTGAATAAAGAAATTTGCTGGGCCGTCAAAATTAAAGTATTTTGTAGAAGCTGACATGCATCAGGTTCAAATGATTTGCAGAAAAAGAGAGTGAAATTAAAGAAAAGGGATAATTATAATTTGAGAAGACAAGAAAACTCTTTTCTTCCTCTCCCTCATTTGCATACTTACATATATATATATATATTTATAGAGCTAAATATAGAGAGGTTGGATAAATAAACAAGTAAATCCAGGACTAGGAGTCTAATTTACCTGAAACCCTAATCTTGACTCTCAAATCTATACTTCCGCATAATTTTAACTAGGATTTTGTTTCGTTAAATCAATAAAGCAAGATCAAGAAGTTAGCGTAGGAGAAGCGTACCTGTTGTTGGCGTATTCATAGAGACGGCCACGAGTGGAGAAGATAATGAGGGCAACTTCGGCATCACACAAGACAGAGAGTTCATAAGCTTTCTTGAGAAGACCATTGCGTCGTTTGCAGAAAGTTACTTGACGATTTGTTGTGTTTTCTATCCTCTTTATCTCTATTTTCCCTCTCCCTATCTTCTTGCTGATCTCTGCGTCGTGACTACCTCCACCTTCCTCCATTGATCCTATGATATCCCCAAATGAATCCAATTAAACACCAAGATAATCAAATCTCCTTTCAGATCACTCACATGGTTTGGTCAAGAATCAGGGATTCTGTTGAAAAATAATTAAATAAACTTTGATAACAAAACTTGGATTTTAATAGGTTAACTGATCGACTTAATTTACATAATGAAACATTCTCTCTCTCTCTCTCTTCCTTTATTTTTTGTTAAAAGGGTTTGAAATGAGCAAATCTCTATGTTGGTAAACAATAAGTAACCTAGAAGCATACCAAGCTAATAAATTGGTAACACAAGAATCAGAGATTGGATTTAGAAAAAAACTGTGATTACATACATAGACCTTTTTGGGTTATTAATCTATGCTACATACTATTCATAACCTTACCTGGGTTTTCAAGATTATGATAGATCAGCAAAAAGGAGAAGGTGGGTGATGAGGAACTGCTCTTGAAGAGATACTATATATTATTATTATTTATTTTTTTAATCTCAGTACCACTTAACTGCGGCTTCTGCCTTTCTAATAATGTTGTTCTTGAAAAATTTCTCTCGCTTTTTTTGGTCTTTTTGGTTTTGGTTTGTGAGTTTCATTTGAAGGAATAATTCTTTGAAGGTATTAAGACCCTACTTGCAGAAAACAGAAGGTTAGTAGTTTTTCTTTGGGCTGAAATATATTTATACATAGAAAAAAATGGACCAGTTATCTAACAATTGTCCAAAACGCACATACTCAACAAAGCTATAAACCCACACATATTTGTTCTCTGTACATGCATATAAATAGATATAGGTAAGCTATAAATGAGATATGTAATTTCTTTTTACAGAACTGGAAATATAATAATTAATTAATAATAGAAAAAAGGAAGAGAGGAGGAGTAGGTGGAGGACATTGAAGGAGGACCAGCCAATTCTTTCATGGGAAGGGAGAAAATGAGAGGGATGGGCTCTGTTTCTCATCAGAACCATCTTTTGGAAACTCCTTTTTTTTGGTAATCTTTTCTCTCTTCCTTTTTTACCCTTCTTCATTACCATTATATGCTCGTCTAGTCCTCTCTTTCTATCTATCTGTGTTTATTTTAAAAATTTAGAATCTAGGGAAATTATACTACTAGTTATTAGTGTATGAATTATAAAACCAAACCAAACCAAAGTGAATCAAACCTTAACCAAATTATACCAAATTTGTTACTAAAACTGAAGTACTGTTTTCTTTGATGTATTTTATGTTTGGAAAGATGTTTTTATATATAGTCGGAAAACAACGTAACATGTTTCTGATAACCACTTTATAACATTGAACTCTCTTCTGCAATGACCACAAAGATGTAGAACCCTAAAAGCATCAAATCATTTACTATAAAAAAAATTATAAATGCTGCAGCTCTGGCCTCTGAAACAAAATTTAAAATAACACAAACTTTAGGTAATTAGGTTTATGAAGGAGCCCTAAATCAAGAATCATTCACGGTAATTTCCTATAGTAATCTTAGAAAACAAAAAAAAAAGTGTGGTTTTCAAAAAAAAATTTCCCTGCAAAAGTTTTAAGTTAAATACGATTTTGATTAGGATGCCAAGAAAAACCCAACTTTTTTTTATTTTGATTAATCTTTGATTTGAGAGCATCATTTGAAAAGTAAGCATTTAGACATTATGATTCTTAATGATAACTAATGAGTTTGAAATACAACTAATGCCATTTTCCATCTACTCTATATTTTTTGTATGAAATTTCCATCTACTCTAACTAATTATAATCACACATATTTATTTAATAATAATACCGTGAGCTGTGAGGACTTATTTATTTTCATATATGCGTAATACACAAATGTGCCAGTTGATCTAAATTGCAAAACAATCGTAAATGAAATAAGTTTCAACATAATACTTTAAAATTTTACATGAGAAAGGCGATGCCAAGACATACGCATAGAGACGTAGTAGGTGCGGTCAAATAAGGATATATGATGAAAGGGACTTGCATGTGAAACTTGCCTCAACTTCTCCGAGTACCTCAATCCTTTATAGGAAATAGGGTATACGTACTTCTTTATTGAGCTTTAATTCTTCATTTTTTTTGTTTTTTGTTTTTGGACCCCTAAATATTTAGATTTAAATATAGATACCTCTTAGTTTTGTGATTTACTGAAAAATCCAGACCAATAAAATCATATTAGTCTTGTCTTTTGCGTGGGTCCTCGATCGAATGACAACTTTGAAAAGAAATCTTGTTTAAATTCGGAGTATCTAGACATTGCTGAACATAACCGTCAAAGTCGATAAATTTTTAGTTAAAAATAAACTTCATGTAATATTAATTTGAGAACGAGAAATCATATGCGAATACGCTACTTATATGCTTAAAAACTACTTTTGCGATAAATCAATAGATCATATTAATCATATGGCACAAAAGAAAGACTAAATCTACTTAAATACGTATCTAATCCTCAGAATATATTTTGTCCATACATATATATATATATATATAGGAATTAGGAACATTGAATCTAGGTTAATTATCACTAATAATTGGGATAATGTAGTTTGCGAGGTTTTCCGTATATGATACATACTTTGTTTCTTGTCCATACGTAATTACAACGACATGCATGCTAAAGTTAAACGTGTGAATCAGGATGCCACTAAAACCAACTTTATATGAGAACTTAAAACGAATACGTTGGACTTGAAAAATGTGAGCGATGATGTTGAAATCTCAATCTTTAAAAAGTCCAATTCGAGAATTGTATTATATTAGGTTTGCAATGTTTCATGAATTGCCTAAATCTCGTCAAGTCGATTATAGTAAACTTATTATTCCATCTTTTTCTGAGGAAGATCTCAGTCCAATTTAGACTGCAATATTGTGGCAGAAATAGATATCCGAACTTTTTTGGGTTATATTTGTGGAGGGATCTAGAAAAAAACTAAAAAATACATAAAAAGAAAAGAAATGAAATGATGAGACGACAACTTGATGAGGGAACAAGAAATTAAGGAATCCAACAAAACAAATAGTGACTAATCATATGTATAGTCATAATCATCCACAACCATTTTCAGAGTTCACATTAACTATTTGTTTCCAAAAGGAAAACCTCATTTTGTTCCATACCTCCCTGCCTTGCCTTGAGGTTGAGGTGTAATCTTGTAATTAGTAATTGCATTTATTTTACACACACACATATATATATATATGTCTATATGTTCATTAGGTCAAAAATTAACTTAAACCGGGCCAAGTCATTTCAAACATTTAGGACTCACGTTTTGTTTGATTTTGAGGAAAAAGAATTATGTTTACGGGTAACCACGAGGATCCAGAGAGTGATAATGCAACTACAAAAATTGCAGAGGGAGTAACATGTTAAAGCATGATAAACTAGAAGCTTTTGCAAATGTCGAAATGTACAAACGAAATAGATGGATTAAACGTATTTCGAGAACCAAGATTGTTTTAAGTAAATATATTGACGTAAGAGCATAAGTTATATTCCTTACGTTTTCAACTTCTCTGTTTCTTCAGGTGTTGAACTACCAAAACAAGGCAATCATTCATGAAACATGCAATAGATGACTTAAACAATTAGAAGGTTGATTACCTTTTAGACTCTTAGATCGGTGATTTCCCAATTTGTTGGCCTGCAAAGAACTCTTTCGCAGAACTTAAGCCACCTTGCATAGGCAACTTAGGGATTTAATGGTTTTTCATTGGATATTCCTCCATACATGATAGCCGCTTATTTGTTGTTCCAAAGTTTATGTAAGAAGATGACTTTGATCCATAGAATGACACTTGCTTCTCGGCGGGATTGATGAAAGACATTTCATAACAAGAGCTCTCAACAGTAGCTTGAGGCCAAGGAGGCTGTGACAGTATAGTAGAATCTGTGCACAATCCGAAATGTGGTTTTGTAGCATCATGTAGGAGTCCAATATCGACATTGTTGTAACTATATGGGAACGGTTGTTGCTGCTGGCTAGATGTCAAACTGTTTGGTTGCTCTAAACCAGATCCATGGAAGCTGAGATCCTTATCAGACAATGGAAAAGATGCGAAAGAGTAACATGGATTCAGGATTGTAGGAGGAAATTCTGAATTAGGAACAACAATTGTTCTGGACGGAGAAGTCACGTTGCCATGTGGTTCACAAAACAAAGGAAAGGGGTCCTTTAAAGTATTACGTAGCAAAGTGTTGTTCCAATTCTTGTCCAGTGCTGTGGTTGTATGAGTTTCTGAAACTCCAAGTGTTGTCCTACGCCATAGCCAGCTTTTGTGAGCATGGCTCCCCAGAAAGGAATAATCTACAGAAGCATCTGGTGCTATGATCCTCTCGCCCGTTCTAACCATACCTGAGTAACTTTTGCCAACAGAAACATCCTTACCCATTAGCCGCATTGTTGCTTGAGTGTCCTGTAAACACAAACCATCACGATTGGAAACCACATTTCTGATATTTAAATTCTGATTCAGACCATTCTGCTGTGATGGATTGATTGTGTGGCCTCTCGGGTTGGCTTCAGAAACCAAAAAAGAGTCACTGCACTCTCCATCATTAATGTCTGAGATGAAAAGTGATTTCTCTGAGAAGGTCTCGTCAATGCCTAACCTAGCAGGAAAGTACTTGTAGCGTTTCTCATTAGGCGCTGGGAATATGCCTGCACCGTCTTTGGAAAGTGCTGGCTCTGTTGAATTTCCGAGTAAAAGGCCATTTACCGTAGAAGCAGAATTAGAGGAACCAGTATCTAAACCAGACTGATCAAAACTTCTACAAGCCTCTCCATTTGCTTCAACTAGCTGACCCTGTAAATTCAGAGGAAACCCCAGGATTGCCTCTTCCACCTGCCTTTGTCTATATAAAACTGACTTGTGCATCCATTCGACTAGAAGTGGATCAAAAGGTGAATGGTATGGCAATGTCTCACAATGCATATCAGCTGATGTAGGTTGAGAAAAAGAAGAGCAAGGTCTGTACGGGCCCTTACTCGTAGCAGAGATAAATGATTGAATAGGTTGAACCACATGTCCCTTTCTCTCCAAATCTAATGCATCCTTTACTCTTTCCTGTGAGCTAAATTGTTGGCCAGGAAAACAAGAGAAATCAGATTCAGCTCGAGCATGAGTTAATTGTCTTTCTGAAACCGCAGGCTGACACATGTTCTGTTGCCTGGATTCAAAATGCATAACGGCACTGATCTGATCACTGGACATAACCTTTGTTTGCTTATCCTTCACAGGTGACTGATCCTTGGAGGAAAAAAGACTCAACCTTTTCATTTCCAGGCAGCATAGTTCTACAGCGGTGATATTCTCGAGTTGAGAAAAATAAAGATTTTGTACAGAAAACCTCGCATGCCCTTCACACTGAGAAGCCTTAAGTTTCTTCACCTTACCAGGAGTCTTCACAAAGCACACTTTTCGTTTAGCCTTCAAAATTGAAGGAATCTGAAACTCAGAATCATGATCTTTACTAACAGATCCAATCTTGTTCGCATCATCCACTTTTGCCCGAGCTAGTTCTTTGCAATTATTAACCTGAATATGCACACCAACTCACTAGTGTTAGTATACATACTAATGAGAAGCTAATACAAAGCCAAAGTAAGATAGAAAAGGTCATACAGAAATGGTCTCATATAAGAAGGTTTTGTAAATTTTCTCTTACGTAATGTTGATCATGTTCAATCCAACGCAAATTAAAAAGATCAAACTTCACCGGAGATTCGACAAAAAGTAATACGTATATGAACCTTGTAAGCAAATTTCCGAACGCCGGAATCTTTGGATATCTTGGTTTGAATCTTCTTCTTCAGCGCGACATGATCTTTGGTTCTCTTTCTCTTTGAACCGATGAAGACGTCGGAATAATTTCCTTGGACTTCCCTTCCCGCTGATTGGATAATCGGCGCCGTAGCACAAATATCAACGATGGAACGCTTCTTACACGGTTTAGACTTAACCTTAGATTTCCGTTGAAACGGAGAAACGGAATCATCAACGGCCAGCGGAGATTTAGTAAGCTCATGCGACCACCACCGAAACTTGGCGACGTGAATGGGAGGAAGAAGAGAGTGAATAAGATCTACGGAAACCTCACCGGAGAATGGCCAGCATTTCCGCACTTCAACACTCCGCATCTTCCGCGTGTACTCTCTGCGATTCACCATTTCAAAAAGTAAAAAGATGGCATTGCATCTCTAAACCAAATTATCAAAGCTATATTTCATATATTAATAAGTTACAAACAACACTTTCATTACCTGATGGAAAACCCTCCGTATTCAAACTCCATGGATCATACAAAGACAACGAATCGATGTCTTGAGATCAGAACAGAAGTGTCTCAGTTTCCCGCTCGGATCAGTCTTCTCTCTAAATGGCGCTTTTTTAACATTTTTATTTTATTTTATTTACGGCATTTTAATATATTGAATTAAAGGAGGTGAAAGCGACAGATGAGACTGGCAACGGAACTAAAGCGTCAAAGGCTGAGTTATTTCAAACCAAACTCTCTAACCATTACTCATTAGGCCTCAACCAATATCTTCTATATTAGTTACGTTACTCAAAGACACCCCCAGAATCTACAGTTTCGATTTGACGTAACACTGAACTACTCTACAGATTTTATTGAAAATTCAAAACAAATATATAGGACTATTCGATTTCACCTCATCTCATTTCTTCAACACTTTTTGTACTTGATCACTTTTTATCATCTCGAGGTCCTTTTTTTTCCTACACATTTTTAGACGACATATGTTTACTTAGTGTAATTTAACTTCTTAATATTATTTTAATATTAATTACGCTGAAAACTCGATTTTACTCAGAGATCTCATCATTTCACTTCTTCACCGCATAAATAATACACCCCATGGTCATTCAGGTTAAGAAAAAACAATCAAGATGCCATTAATACATAGAGCTAAAAAGAATTTGACATTGTTTTCTTCCATTTAAGGTAACTGACGAAGAAAAAAAAACCAATTCCTTGGAGTCATCTGGTTATGGAACGTGATGAACGGTTACTACTAGGATTCACATAATCTCGCTTCGTAAACAATCTGAATCTTGGAATGCATCTTCTTAGCGCCACCTGTTCGTAATCACCATTAAACCGTCTTAGAAACTTATTATTATAATACTAGAGAGAGAGCGTGTTTTTAGGAGAGTGAGTTCACGAGTAAAGACCTTCCAGCTCATTTTTCTAGCAATTCGCTCACTTATCAACTCCAAAGCAGTGATGATTTCTCGAAATGATGGTCTTTTTGATGGTTCTTCGTCCCAACAATCCTGGATTAACCTGCCAATTCAGAGATTTTTTAGACTCTCAAAGAGAAACCATGGACGAATGTTGTTTCCAAATAATGGATACTTTTTTCAGCAAAAAAACTTACTCTCGTAACCCAAAAGGATAGGATTTTGCTGGAGCACTGAATGGTGGGCGTTCATTTTTCATATATGCTTTAGGAACTTCGCTTTCTTCTTTCAGATGAAATGGTACATAGCCTTCTATCATCTGTTAAGTTTGTTAACCCACAATACAACATTTTGTTTATAAATTGTATAAGCCTGAAAAATTTTGCTTTACCAATATCATTCTCTCGATTAGTTTACCTCCTGTAAGATCAAAGCAAAAGAAAATACATCTACTTTTGTACCATACTCTTCGTTTCTGTACACTTCTGGAGCCATGTATCGCACTGCACAATGAGAGTAACATCAGCATAAACCCATCTAAAACAACCATTACATTGGTGATAGTTTAGCTTTAGACAACAAAATACTAAAGCTAACAGCTTTAAGCTAGCTCAGTACAGGAACATACACAACTTGACAGAGCATTTAAGAACAATAGGTAAGAAACTTACAAGAACTGTCCAATGATGTAGCAGGTCTGTCTTTTTTAGCTGTCTTCTTAACTACCAGCAGCTTGCTGACTCCAAAGTCTGCAACTTTCAGATGTCCCGAATCATCCCGCAGTATGTTTCTGTTTTCTGACTCGAACAAATGAGAACCTTTTGTATATATAATACATAGTACATAACTAAAAACATTTCGTAACAAAATAATTTATACTGATCAGCCAAGAGGAAAACCTACGGAGGCTCTAGGTCGCAATGGATTATGGCTTCAGGTTTATGCTCATGCAAATAATTCATTCCTCTGCAAAAATATGAAGGTATACCATACAGACAATCAGACACCACAACATTGGAATTTATGTTTCATTGCGACCGGCCATGCATCAATATAAACCTCCATAACTACAAAGTAATAATAAAGAGACAATAGTGACTTAACCTAGCAATTTCAAGTGCAAACTTCACTGCTTGTGCTGGCATTAGAGGTCCTCTCTTCTCTAGATATTGTCGAAGATCTCCCTGCAAATAAACAAAAAAATAATTTAAAACAAGCATAAGTTTATGCAGTGAAATTTAAAACTGGGTGAAGATCTAAACATCTTCAACAACAATCAAACATCAAACCCATTCTCCATGTCATAGCTAACAAGCTGTCAAGGTAGCATTAGCGATTTAGAATGGTAAAAAAGAAAAGAAAATTGATGTTAGTCTCAGAAGATCTTGTGTTGTCGAGTGATTTTATAAGCTTCTTGCGATCTCATCAACCCAGTATTTCCAGAATGTTTGTAGGGTTCCAACTGATAGTGTTCATGAGGTACCTTGAAACTAAGATGATAATTTGTAAATCTAGAGAGAGACACACCCTCTGAATGTGATTATACCGATTGAGAAAGAATAAGACCTTTGGTAAAAACTCTGTGACAATCATCATCGGGGTACTTTGAGTGACTGCCCCCAGAAACTGGACAACATTTGGATGGCGTATCTTTTGAAGCAGTGCAAGTTCGTCTCTAAACGCATTCCTGGATGCCACAAGGATTACAAAACCTTTAATGCATGAATAACTCAATATACAAGGAAATCTTGGAATCAACTCACACTTTGTCTTCATTGGCAAACATTTCCTCCCCAAAGGTTTTAACAGCTACGTCAATTCCACGCCATGAAGCCTTGTGAAAAGTACCCTGTCGAGCACACATACAGTATTTACCAATGTAAATATACCATTTCTATAACTAGCTAGCAATCGTTGGAAAAGGCCTAACTACTCACTTTGCCAGTTAAAACTCAAGCAAATGAAAACAGCAAGAAACAAGTTTAAGCAAGGGAACTACCTACCTTTGAAATTTTGACAGAGTTAGAAAAATCAAGCTCTGTAGGATGAATCTCGTACTCTGGAACTTCTTTATCAGTTAATACATGCATAGGAGCAATCTAGAATCACAAACAATTATCAACAAATCAGCAAATTCAGAAAAGCTCTAAAAGATCCATCCACGCAATAATTAGGGGTAGGTAACACATACCGGAGGCTTTGCACCATGTTTCTCCAAAAGTTTAATCACTTCATGATTTTTGTAATACACTGCATCTGCAAGAGGCTGTTAAGATCAATCACGAATTATTACCATCATTAAGATGTCAAACCAAAAAAAATAATATGTCACTTAAAAAAAAAAAAAGAACCACGCAGCCATGTAAACAAAGCAACGGAGTTTGCTAAATCTGAGACGCTCAATTAAAAATCCCTAACCATCATCCGAATCAAGAGAATTTAAGAGATTGCTAAAACATATGATTATGCGGTAACTCGTCGAACACAAAACGAACAATGAGTCAATAAGAAGTCAAAAACTCAAATCCGTACCGTACTACCCCATCGGTCCATCGAATCAAGCTTAGCACCACGGCTAAGCAGCAGCTCAACCACATCGGTTCGTCCCTGACAAGCAGCGACGTGAAGAGCAGTACGGTCATCGATGTCACGGTATTCAACATTAGTTCCCGAGTCGAGCATCTTTTTGATCCCATCGATATCACCTTCGTTGGCTAGATACATTAGACGAATCGTCGGATCCACAATCCCAGCAGCCGCCATATCGTCGTCCTCATCTTCCGTTAACGTTTCAATCGGGGATTTTGAATCCGGCGCTAGCGAAGACTGTTTCCCTAGCTTAAATCTCGCCGGCGATTTCGGCATAATCGTCATGTTGAATAGATGACTTGGTTTTTCTGCAAGCAATATGATTATGAGCTGTAAATGGAACTGTAACGGCAGCAACAGATTACCAAAATAAATAATAAAAGGCGAAAAAGTCCCAACTAAAAGGTTTTGCCTCTTTAAGCGGGCGAAGTATCATACTCGTTTTCCTCCTCATCCTTTTAAATACTTAAAATTATTATTATGTCCTCATTTCTTAATGAAAATCTTATTACTTTTTATTTATTTATTTATTTCATATACTTTAATTAAAATACAAAAAAGAATGCTTAGTCCAGTACAAATGGGACAAAAGGAGTAAGATAATAGTGTTAATGGAGATTTAAATGCCTTAATGATTAGCAAATAATAAATTAGATTATCAAAGATATTTTGGAAAAAAAATCTCCGAGCCATTACATATCTTTTGTTTAAAAATAACAAACATGTACGTGAATAATACTGTATGATTTTTCAGTTTTGTAAATGCATTCAAATTTCAATGTTAAACATGACATATCACCCACCGACGGAGGGTTAAAATGAGGAGTTGACTTATAAAAGTATATGTAGGTTAATTGGTCAACAGCTCAATATATATATATATATATCCTTGTTCTTTGGCATAAATAAATACCTAATGGGCCGCTTAAGAAAATTGAAACTTTTCAGATTTGAGTCCAATAAACTGGCCCATTGTCAAATAGATATTTAGCAACCCAAGGAAGCCAATCAAAGTCTAGTCGATCCACAGCGTCTGAAAATCACTCTCATTCGAATTATGTAACACGTGTCACTCTATAAGAGCGATTAGTATTCACCGCTCTGGCGAGCTAAAGTGGATTAAATAAGGAAAGCAAAGTCCCGGGATAAAACTGACAGATAAGCCTCTTTGGACTTTGCATTTTAGAATTTAAGAAGAACTCTATCCGTTGATCCAAGTTGAATCAACTTATCACCGTTGATCTTTGGATAACTCGGATCCATTTTAAAATACTCTACCCCGCAGAGAATAAAAACTCAGTTACTACAAATTAGGAACTTGCGGAAATAAAGAATACTAACTTTATATAGAGTATTTGTCTTGGCATCCTTTCTTTGAATTCTGAAATTTTTATTTTGTTGAGGTGAAAATGGATATATCAGAGAGAGTGAAAGCACGATTAGCTGTTCTCTCGGCGCACTTGGCGGTGTCTGATCCCATCGGATTGGAAGAGGTGTTACCAACGATCGAGCCATGGTGCACATCGGCTCACATGAGTGCTGCACCGCATGGATCGCTTAAAGGAAACTTGATGATCGTCGATGACCGTACGGGAAAGAAATATCAGGTCCCAGTCTCAGAGGAGGGTACCATTAAATCCGTTGATATCAAAAAGGTATACAACAGGTTGTAATTCTTAGTGGAATCGAGTTTGTGTTTGACCGTGAGTGTTGATCTAATTGATTATTGTTATCTGAATTTCGATCTTTTTTTATATGAATCTGAGAAATTGATTTGTTGTCAATTTTGCGTATATATATATATATAGCTTATAGGTGGATTTACATGTTTGGTGTGCAGATAACGACGGGGAAGGATGATAAGGGGCTTAAGTTATATGATCCTGGTTACTTAAACACAGCTCCGGTTCGATCTTCGATTTCTTACATCGATGGAGATGAAGGAATTCTACGTTATCGAGGATACCCAATTGAAGAATTGGCTGAAAGCAGTACCTTTATTGAGGTTGCTTATCTCCTCAGTAAGTCTTGATCATCTCGTTGCTTCTTGTTTTTATACTTATTTTACTTTTGAAGTGTATATAACTTTTGGGCAAGCTAATGTTTGATCATAGTCTTGCTAGTGAAACAAAGATGATGTTATATTGGATAGAAATTTATCATCTTTTGTTGGCATGTTTTTAATTTTTTTTGTCGCCCTTAGTGACGTATTTGTGGCTTAATATACAAATTTTATTTTCTGTCAGTGTATGGGAATCTGCCTTCTCAAACTCAGCTAGCTGATTGGGAGTTTACGGTTTCTCAGCATTCAGCTGTGCCACAAGGAGTATTGGTAAAATTCTACTCTTTCCTCGTATGGATTTTCATTCTACTGTGACTTCTGAACTTTACATGATAATGTAAATCTCAAACCATAGAGGGATTTCGAAAAACTTTTAATTTTGAAGTATAAGTTGTTTTATCCTTTACACCAACAAAAAAGAGTTGTTTTATCCTGTTTTTATACCATGCTTTTCAGGTCCATGAAGAATACTGGATCTCTTTCGACAATAACTAAATTATGTCTTACTTACCGTTGTGAATAAGTTCATGTGTGTATACTGACCATCTAACAATTGTGAATAAGTTCATGTGTGTATACTGACCATCTAATAATGTATAACACTAATGTGATGTGTATATTATTGGAAAAGGGTTCTGTATTCTATTTGGAATTTTTCAGAATTTATAGCCGTAGCGTAAGAACTTTGATGCCAAATTTAATAGCATCTTCGACCTGACATTATTTCTAAATGTTTTCACAGGATATCATACAGTCCATGCCTCATGATGCTCACCCTATGGGAGTTCTTGTAAGTGCGATGAGTGCACTTTCTATTTTTCATCCTGATGCTAACCCTGCTCTTAGGGTAAGTTTTATAATCCTGTCTTCTTGGGTACTGTTATGATGTGCCTTTTCTGAAAATGTCTACGCCAACTCGCTACGCTCCATTTGTTTTTGTTCTTGGTATCACGGAAATTCTCATTGGGTGCAGGGCCAGGATATTTACAAGTCAAAACAAGTTCGTGATAAACAGATTGTTCGTATTCTTGGAAAGGTATTTGTTGGGTCTGTTGATGGCTTATTTCTTAATGTATAATCTGATTGTGAATTAGTTGCGGTGCTAGTATATAATATAACCTGTTTGCAGGCACCAACTATTGCAGCAGCTGCTTATTTGAGAATGGCGGGCAGGCCTCCTGTTCTTCCTTCGGGCAACCTTTCTTATGCAGAGAATTTCCTCTATATGCTGGACTCAATGTACTTCCCCTTTATCTTCCCTTTTGTTTGATCAAAAAATTGCTTTTGAGAGGGTAGTTATAAATTTGTGCATTTAGTCAGTTTAGATCATTTTCTAGCTTCAAACCTGTATGAAACAAAATATATTCTTTGATCTTCCATTGATTACAGGGGCAATAGGTCTTACAAGCCTAATCCTCGTTTGGCTCGAGTGCTGGATATCCTCTTCATACTGCATGCTGAACATGAGATGAATTGCTCTACTTCTGCTGCTCGGCATCTTGCCTCTAGGTACTCATAACTGGTTTGAGATTTTTCATTCAGACTGTTATGAGATGTGTTTAAATCAATATGGTGTTTCTGCAGTGGTGTTGATGTGTACACCGCTGTTTCTGGAGCTGTTGGAGCTCTTTATGGTCCACTTCATGGTGGCGCAAATGAGGCTGTGCTTAAGATGTTATCAGAGATTGGGACTGTTGAAAATATTCCAGAATTCATTGAAGGCGTGAAAAACAGGTAAACTCAATACTTAAAAACTACAAAGCCAAGTTATTTAGATTGTGATTAGTCATTCCACTAATGTTAAATCCCTTTTCCATGTTCCCAGAAAGAGGAAGATGTCAGGTTTTGGACATCGTATTTACAAAAACTATGACCCCCGAGCAAAAGTCATTAAAAGACTGGCGGATGAAGTGTTCTCCATTGTTGGAAAGGACCCTCTCATCGAGGTACTTTAGATACTTGTGCTCACGTATATCTCCTAGTATATGGTTGATCAAATTCCATCTTATATGAATATGGTTAAAAAAAAAAAAAAGATTTGATGGATAATGTTTTCAGGTAGCAGTTGCTCTAGAGAAGGCGGCACTCTCTGATGAATATTTTGTTAAGAGAAAGCTTTACCCAAATGTTGATTTCTACTCTGGATTAATCTATAGGTAATGCATTGCTGAGTCATCTAACAAAATCTTGTAACCGTTAAGGTTTTTACTGAGAAATTTTGTGGTGGTAATTGAATTGGGCAAAAACACAGGGCAATGGGATTCCCACCAGAATTCTTCACAGTCCTATTCGCAGTCCCGCGAATGGCTGGATACTTGTCTCACTGGCGTGAGTCGTTAGATGATCCTGATACAAAGATCATGAGACCCCAACAGGTAATTATACATAGCTACATACACTCTTTGATTGATCAATGAATTAAAAAAAAAAAAAAAAAAAAATGTTGTTTGGCTCGTTAGTAAAAATACAGATACGTTCACTTCTTGGATAGATCGAAAGGTTTTTGTTTTGGCTCTTGGCTCATTATATATGCGTGGCTTCGCAGGCCTATACTGGAGTGTGGCTAAGGCCTTACGAGCCAGTGAGAGAAAGAACTTTATCAAGTTCGGGTTCGGATAAGATGGGTCAAGTTTCAATTTCAAATGCGTCAAGAAGGCGTTTAGCTGGATCTTCGCTTTAGTCTCAAATCCTACAAAACATGCAAATAAAGACGAAAACATTGTGATGCCTCTGGCCAAACAAGAGGGTCCTCTCGACAACCTCTGTTGTTTTCTCTCTTTATATTTAAAACTTAAATCATTTAATAATCTTCAGACTACATCCTATTGGCTATTGTTATTGTTTGTCTGTTGTTTTTTATTATATTGTTGTTATGGGGAACTTTTATGAAATTACGCCTTCAGCAGGATTTGTTCTTTAACAAAAAAAAAAAAAAAAAAAAGGATTGCATTCCTTTTATCAGAACACAGTCCTTTTGTTCTAAAGATTTATACTAAATAAATTGGTTGGGGCCAAATCATCCTTTAGAAATTGACTGAATATTAAATTCCTGGAGTGGATATATTCAAGTTATAATCATCAACAAACTAGTGTCTAATTCAACAACATATGATATGTTGTTTCCTCCTGAATCGTTTGGAAAATTACCATAGAATAGAATGTATTCCCTGAATCTTTGAAATGATTTCCTTTTTTTTCTTTTAAATTTGAACCGGAAAAGAAAAAAAAAAATGCTTGCCTGATATTTTCCCCTTAGCAGTGTAGCAGGCAGAAGGTGAGATAAGTTCCTATCATTTTGTATTTCCAATAATATTATTTCCTTATTAAAGCTGAGGAAAATAATTTGCTCCAAAAAAAAAAAAAACTATGAAAACAAGTGTGGTCGTGAGAATAATAATAAACGACAAATGTCTTATTGGAGAAACATTTGTCGTTACAACCTTCACGCCAAAAGTGTGAATGGGAAATGTCAAATGTAACTGCTATTATAATTTATAACTACGGAAATGAAATTAATTATTTACACACTTTTATTTTCCCTTTAAAAAATTGAAATTTTCAATTTAAAACCCTTTTAGCTATTAAAATTTCCCACTTGATTTCTTTACCTCCTCCCTGTTTTCTTTGCATTCTGATTCTTTTTTTTTTCTTTTGCCGAGGTGAAAATGGAAAATTCAGAGCAAGTAAAAGCTCGATTGGCCGTTCTCTCTGCGCACATAACGGTGCCTGATCTCGCCGGATTAAAGCAGGCGTTGCCGGCGATCAAGCCATGGTGCACCTCAGCTCACACAAGTCCTGGACCATATGGATCCCTTAAAAGAAACTTAACCATCGTTGATGAACGTACCGGAAAGAAATATCAGGTCCCAGTTTCAGAGAATGGTACCGTTAAAGCCGTTGATCTCAAGAAGGTATATAACCAGTTATTATTTTTGACTGTGTACTAAAAAGCGATATAATTTGTTGTATATTATGTTTATATATATATTATATAGCTTATGGATGGATTTGCATGTAATCTAACAGATAACGACAGGGAAGGATAATGACAAAGGGATTAAGTTATATGATCCTGGTTATTTAAACACGGCTCCTGTTCAATCTTCCATTTGTTACATCGATGGAGATGAAGGAGTCCTACGTTATCGGGGATACCCGATCGAAGAGTTGGCTGAGTCTATTACTTTTCTTGAGGTTGCTTATCTCCTCAGTAAGTCTTGATCATCATCTTGTAGCTTATTTTACTGTTGGATAAGAAAATCTTTGATCATATATAGTCTTGGTATTCAAACGAAGATGAAGTTTTATTGGATAGAAATTTATCTCTTTTCTCTGCCTTAGTGTTCAAGTTTGTTAGTTATTAAATAAATATATTACCTTCTTTTTTCTTCTTCTTCTTCTTGCAGTTTATGGGAACCTGCCTTCTCAAAGCCAGCTAGCCGATTGGGAGTCTGCGGTTTCTCGGCATTCGACTGTGCCACAAGGAGTATTGGTGATTTTCTACTCTTTACTCATATGGATTTTCGTAACCAAGAATTTATTATCTTCGGCCTGAGATTGTTTTTGAATGTTTTGGAAGGATATGGTACAGTCCATGCCTCATGATGCACATCCAACGAGAGTTCTTGCCACTGCCATGAGTGCACTTTCCATCTTTTATCCTGATGCAAATCCTGCTCTTAAGGTAAGTTTTTTGTAATCCTCTATTTTTTTAAGGCGCTGTTAACATACTCATTGCGTGCAGGGCCAAGATATTTACAAATCAAAGCAAGTTCGTGATCAACAGATTGTTCGTATTCTTGGACAGGTATTGTTGTGTCTCTGATTTGGTGCCTTAATGTATAACCGGACTCTGAATTAGTTTATAACTTGTCTGCAGGCACCAAAAGTTGCAGTTGCTGCTTATTTAAAGACAGTAGGCAGGCCTCTTGTTCTTCCTTCAAGCAACCTTTCTTATGCAGAAAATTTACTCTATATGCTGGATTCAATGTAGCGTGAGCTGCTTTCGTCTGTTTAGTTCTGGATGCTTCAAACGTGTAAGTAGCAGATTTTAATTTCTCATCTTCCATTGATTGCAGGGGCAATACGTCTTACAAGCCTAATCCTAGGCTAGCTCGAGTGTTGGACATCATCCTCATACTTCATGCTGATCATGAAATGAGTTGTACTACTGCTGCTGCTCGTCATCTTTCGTCTGGGTACTTATCACCGGTTAGAGATTAATTGGATCTGCTCTGAGACATGTTTTAATCAGCATTTTGTTTCTGTAGTGGTGTTGATGTGTACACTGCTGTTTCGGGAGCTGTTGGAGCCATTTCTGGTTCAATTTCTGGTGGCGCAGTTGAGGCTGTGCCTAAGATGTTATCAGAGATTGGGACTGTAGAAAATATCCCGGGCTTCATCGAAGACGTTAAGAATAGGTAAGTTAATATTTAAGAGTTAAAACTACAGTCGTGTGGGTTGTGATGAGTCATTCCATTAATGTTAAACTCTTGTCTCCCAGGAAGAGGAAGTTGTTAGGTTTTGGACACCGCGTTTACAAAACCTACGATCCTCGAGCAAGAATCCTTAAAAAACTGGCGGATCAAGTGTTCTCCATTCTTGGAAGGGATCCTCTGGTTGAGGTACTTAAGATTCTTGTGCTTCACGTATCTGATCTCTCTCATAGTTGATTGGTTAATTTTTTTTTGAAATTATTCTATGTTTTCAGGTAGCAATTGCTTTAGAGAAGGCGGCACTCTCTGATGAATATTTTGTTAAAAGAAAGCTTTACCCAAATGTTGATTTCTACTCTGGATTCATATATAGGTTAAAGATGGATGGGTCATCTAATAAATTATTGCTAATAAGTTGTTGTTACAATTAGGTTCTTACCTGAATCTTTTGTGTTGGTAACTGAAATGGGCAAAAATGCAGGGCAATGGGAGTCCCATTAGAATTACTCGCTGTGGCCCGTATGGCTGGATACTTGTCACACTGGTGTGAGTCGCTAGATGATCCTGATGCTAAGATCATGAGACCCCAACAGGTAAAACACACTCTTTGATAGATCAATGACTTTAAAAAGTTTTTTTTTCTTTTAGGCTCATGGCTCATTGTATTGTGTGGTGCGCTGCACAGGTCTATAATGGAGCGTGGCTTAGGCATTACGAGCCAGTTAGAGGAAGAACTTTCAAGTGACTCGGATTTGGATCAGTTGGGGTCAAGTTTCATTGCGAATGCATCAAGAAGACGCTAGCTGTGATCTCAATCCTACTACCAAATACCAATGCTTTTAAATCTGATCCGGAAAAAGTTAACCCCCAAAAACTATATCCTTAACCTAATATTATATTCGTAGAGCGGATATATTCAAGTCATAAACAACAAATTAATCTCTAATTCATCATCCTCTGATATTTTTCCTCAACCATTAGGAATACCAAAAAATTACCATCAATATTCATCCATGAATCTTCGAAATGATTTTTTTTTTCTTTAAGATCGAAAAGATCTAATTGAATGCTAACTTTAAATTTTGATCCGGAAGAAAGAATTATGTTTGCATGAGATTTTATCCTTAGCAATGAAATACTGTAGAGGCGTTACAAACTTCACGCCAATCACCCATTCAAATTAACGAAAGTATAGATCGAGATTTAAATGCTATACTTATCAGCAAAATGAAGTTAATTGTTTACACACTGTCAATTCTCAGTTCTTGCAACTAAGCTTACGGTCACTTGGTTTCTTCTTCGCTTCCTTTCATTGAAAATGGAGATTTCAAAGAGAGTGAACGCTCGATTAGCCGTGCTCTCTGCACACTTGCCAGCGATCGAGCCTTGGTGCACATCGGCTCACACGAGTGCTACACCTCATGGTCCCCTTAAAAGAAATTTGACAATCTTCGATGAACGCACAAGAAAGAAGTATCAGGTCCCAGTCTCAGAGACAATCTTCTCATAGTTAATTGGTTTGTTGAATGATTTCTTATGTATGATGTTTTCAGGTAGCAGCTGCTCGAGAGAAGGCGGCACTATTTGATGAATATTTTGTTAAGAGAAAGCTTTACCCAAATGTTGATTTCTACTCTGGATTAATCTATAGGTAACAAGTTCTTGCTAGTGAGTTATTGTAACAATTAAGTTCTTTACCTGAATCTTTTGTGTTGGTAATTGAAATTGGCAAAAAATAAAGGACAATGGGATTCCCACATGAATTCATGACAAGATGGTATTCTCAACAATCTGTGTTGAATTCTATGATTTAAAACATATATGTATGTTGTAGTGGTTCCATTTCCATCTAAAAATAATGTTGTATAGGGACCTTTATCAGGAAAGTTCTAAAAGAAGATTTTATCCTGTTAATATAATTCATCTGCTTGAATTATATAGATTACAAATTTCTATTTAACACATTGCTTGGGAAATGTTAACCCAGAAATCACATCCATTTATAGAAATTGACAGAATATTCCTAGAGTGAATGTAGATTCTATACATCCAAGATTCTAAGTGATAAACAACAAACTAATCCGTCAAAAAAAAGAAGAACGTATCCCTTATTCAACACGATGTCATTTGTTTTCCTCAAGCATTTGGAGAATTTCACCACAATTTTCATCCCATTGGAAAAATAAATGTTTAATGTTTGTGTGAGCTTTTGTCCTAAGCAGTGTAGCGCTAAAGAACGTGAGATAAGTTCACCGTCTAGATTTGGACACGAAACGAAAGTAGGTCCCACCATACGCGATGAGCTGTATATAAATTTCTGATGTTTTTTACAAAATAAGCCCTTGATGTTTGCAGTTAATTACATAAACAGCCCCTTTCTTTCCTCCACGATCAGCGACGAGGTCGAGTACGATCGCTCTCTTCTCTTCTTACGCCTTTCGTCAGTTCTTAAAAGCAATTTCAATTTCTCCAAGCTCTCCCCCTCTCCTCTTTTAGTGATTCACTTGCAAAGAAGTCACCTTCCATAGAGGCCCAGGTATGTCATCTCAATCTAACTCTTTCCTCTTTCAATTCTCTCTAGTTTAATTGAATCTGGGAAATTTAGAGATGTATCTATAAAACCGACTGATCAATTCTGAGTCCAAATGGTTAGGTGTTCTGTGATCCAGATTCTATCTTCTGGGGATCTGGTAAACGATGTATCCTATACCGTTATCTGTTAGGAAACTAGAACAAACAAAATCCGTGTGAGCTGGTTCAGTTTATGTGTTCCGAATCAGAAAAGTTATTTAAAGTTGTAGACTTTGATTCAATCTGGGAACAAATAATGGAAATTTTGATTGATCTCTGTATGGATCGTTCAAGATGAAGATTGGATTCTTCCTTTATCAGCCTAAGATTTTTGTAGTGAAACTTAAAAATCTTTGCTTGTTCACAATTTTGTTCAATTGCGATTAATAAACCAGAGTTTACCAAGATTTATAGGTTGTTCTACTAGTATTGTTGTTTTTGTCTCTTTACTAATCTTGAGCAGTCTTTCAAAATTTGTTTTTGTGTCTTGTTTTAATGGCAGAAAATAATTGCATCTCCTTCGTTTTGCTATAGTTTTGAAACATGGCTGGCCAAAACGCGCGTTTGAATGTGGTTCCCACTGTTACAATGCTTGGTGTTATGAAAGCCCGTCTCGTAGGAGCCACAAGAGGTCATGCTCTCCTCAAGAAGAAGAGTGATGCTTTAACTGTTCAGTTTAGAGCCCTTCTCAAGAAAATTGTTACTGCCAAGGAATCCATGGGAGATATGATGAAGACATCATCTTTTGCTCTTACCGAAGTAAAGTATGTTGCTGGTGACAATGTCAAATATGTTGTCCTCGAGAACGTTAAAGAAGCTACATTGAAGGTTCGTTCTCGGCAAGAGAACATCGCTGGGGTGAAGCTACCCAAGTTTGATCATTTCTCTGAAGGCGAGACCAAGAATGACTTAACCGGTTTAGCTAGAGGTGGTCAACAGGTTCAAGCTTGCCGTGTGGCTTATGTGAAAGTCATTGAAGTTCTAGTTGAGCTTGCTTCTCTCCAGACTTCTTTCTTGACGCTTGATGAAGCAATCAAGACGACTAACCGCAGGGTCAACGCTCTGGAGAATGTGGTGAAACCGAAGCTGGAGAATACAATTAGTTACATCAAGGGAGAGCTTGATGAGCTTGAGAGAGAAGATTTCTTCAGGTTGAAGAAGATTCAGGGATACAAGAGGAGGGAAGTCGAGAGACAGGCAGCTAACGCTAAGGAATTTGCTGAAGAAATGGTTCTTGAAGGAATCTCTATGCAGAGAGGAATTTCGATAAACGCTGCACGTAACTTGCTTGTTGGTGGTGGAGAGAAGGATGCTGACATTATTTTCTGAGGTGTGGGCTCTTTCATTCTCTCTGCTTTCTGTGTTTGCTCGGTTTCTATTTATTCATCGTCGCACCGTTTTTACTCTCTCTTCATCAGACTTATGTTTCTTCAAATAAAATGGATTTGATGTAGATGAAATATTGTATCATCTTTGATTGTGTGTTTGCTATGATTTTCCTCAGAGATTTGTGATTGTTACTGTTATGGGTATGATAAATTCCCTGTTTTGGACCAAACAATTTATCATACCTGTGATTGTTACTGTTATAGATCGACAGAGTATTTCTTGTGCTTTCTCGAGTTAAGTTACTGGAATTCAAGTCTGAGATTTGAAAGGAACTTTCTGAGTCCATTTTTGAAAGTTTGGAGTTATATTTTTCAATGAGATCATTAAAGTGACAACGTACTCATGAAGCTTTGAAACTTCGTATTTAAAGATACATGGAGGAGAGGCTTATGAGAACATAGAGTTATACATAGGATTCTTGAAATTTTGTTTTTTCCCCTTTAAATCTGATCCAATAAACCGTCATCTTCCAACTCATCGGGTATTGGTTCTTCTACAAAACATCTATTTTAAGATTTATGTTATGATGTGCGCATGATACTTGTTCAGGAGATAAGACATGACATCACACACTAGGACAGATTCCTTGCTTAGTTTATCAGCTTTTAGGGAATCAATGTTAGTGGAGAAAGAATAACTCAAGGCAAGAAAAGGAATCCAAACTCCGTCACAGTACAAAAACTTATCATATCTTTTATTTGTAACAAGAAAGCCATTCATCCAGAGCTATGAACAACGCAAGAGGTGGCTATTATTTTGTTCCAAATCAACCCGACGGATATGATTCGGGTACACATAGATCCTCGGGTTGGCGAGTTCCTGCTTTCTCTTCACACAACGCTTGGTCCAGGAGTGATTCAGTCAGTAGAGTTCTTTTTTGATCATATATAATATTCAAAAATGTTTTAGCATACTTATCTGTTTGATCTTTGGTATCCTCCTTCAGATAGTTAACAGCCATTTGCTCGATGATCCTCCAGCCACGTACCCAAGAAATGCTATTTCATCATTCGTGTACTTGTTCCTAAATTCATCATCATCTGATTACTCTTGCTCTTGATTTTTTTCCTAAAGATTTGTCTTAACATGCTCTTCAAGAACTTGAAAACCCATTGATTTTGGCAGAGATTCAGTACATCCATCACATAATCCGCATCAGGTTCCAATCCGTAACAACCTACGAAGGCAGCACCTAGAGGCACTAAGGCAAGCCGTTCACAACCAACCCGCTAGATCCGAAAGCAACTCAGGATCAGCATCAGAAACCAGAGAAGAAGATGATATTCTGAAACATCTAACAAAGGAGACATATAACCCCCTCCCCAAAAGCCTGCTTCTCAGAAGCCTGAGCTTATACTACAGAAACAAAAACTCAGGAAACGAAAACTCAAGAAACATTCAAAATCTCTCCAGTGAAGAAGAAGAGAAGAGATGCAGTGTGTGTTTAGAAGACTTTGAGCCCAAGGAAACAGTGATGCTCACTCCTTGCAAACATATGTTTCATGAAGAATGTATAGTTCCATGGTTAAAGAGCAAAGGACAGTGTCCTCTCTGTAGATTCATCATACTCAAGCCGGCAAAAGAAAGCCCTTCTCCGGCGATTGGAACAAATCTCACCGGAGACATGACAGTTAACGATGTATTTACATTAGAGCTAATCTCTGTGGTTAGAGCAATGGAGGAAACTTTCCTTTTTGGTTATCCACGTCGTCTGTAGAATCATATAATAAAAACATCCATCTTTGCAACTTCAAGTATCCAAAAACCTTAAATTATCTCAAATTATATTAACTTATTATTTGTGATTTTTAATGAATTTTATGAAGTCACCATTAATACACCTTTACAGTGGGGAAAAAAAAACAAAATCTTTTTATGTTTAGTTTTGGCTACACACTCTCATCTAGAACTATCACAGAAAGGAATGGCGCCAAAATCGCATCTCCGATGTTGTTCCTCCGTCGTCACAGTCCCACGTCGGAAAACAGAAGCACAATCAGGCAAGTCACCGAGATCACCGAAGAGAGACTCATCTTCCTCTTCGCCTACTGAAAAACCTCTCTCTAACGTTACGTCGAGAAAATTCCCAGCGTAGATGGAAGAGGAAGAAGAAGAACCAGCTGATGATAACGAGATCGACGCATCGTAAAACCAGCCGAACTCACCGATTTCACTGTAGGAGCCACCTAAGAGCAACGGAGAATCCACGTGGCTTAAATCCAGTCCCACAGGTTCCTCTGTGGCTCCGACGGCGACGGTCATTTCCTCCTCCTCCTCCTCCTCCTCTTCGTATTCTTCCTCTTTCTTAGCGGTTTTGAGGACGACGGAGCGATTGTGGTGGTGAGATTTGTTGTTCCCGGCGGAGGGGAATGGGTGGTTGTGGTCGCCGGCGTAAGTAATAACGAGTTTAGAGGGGTCCACACGGCTTCTCTCCACCTGCTTCCTCGCCGGACATCCTTTTGAGCTACTGCATCTATAATATCCCCTGAGCCATAACACAAAAATTCATTTAGCTAAATTTTTTTTTAAAAAACTCAAATATAATTCTATGATTTTTAAAAATCATATATATTCGAAGTTCAAACAAATGAATTAAAAAAAAATCTGAATATTAGTAGAATGACAATTTCATTTAATGAGTAAAAATAAAATAAAAATTCCATAAAATTAACCCCAACAAATCGAAAAGATATCGAAGAATAGCATAATAATTAATGGCACGTTAAACACGTACATATATGTAAAATGCTTTTCCTTTTTGTGCGCATTACCTTTTGTGGCTTTTTCTTAGATATCAAGATCTACTGCTACTTTAATATTTCATCTTCGCAAAGGTTATCCCAAAATATAATATTAGTAGTAATTATTTTTAGATAATTAAGTTAATGACCTATCAGATTACTGAGTTTTACAAGGCGAAGGCGCGTGAAACCACGCGATAACAGACGCGTCCATTAGTATTACTAAAACTCTACAGGGCGCGTATCCTAGCCCAACCACCGTGAGACTAACGTACGCTTTCCCATTTCTAAGCCGCCGCTGATTAAAACGACAAAAAGGACAAAACGGTAATTAAAGTGTTTACCTGGGATAAGGCGAGCCTTTGATCGGCTTTTGTCCGTATTTTCTCCAAGCCCAGGAATCTGACGGTGGATATACCTCGCCTCTACTCTTAGATCCTTCCACGTCAGCTATCGGAACGGAGACTACTCTCTTCTCTACGTTCCTTCTACTACACAATTATTACATTTTCAAATCATTGTTTTTCAAAAAATTAAAAAAAAAATGAACAAGAATTTGTAAGCATATAGAAAATTCACAAACCTTTTCTTGGGAGTTGGTTTTGAGATCTTCGAGTCTTCGCAAGAAGAAGGAGATTCAGGTACGACGTCGTTATAAGTCTCATCTTCTTCATCGTCCGATTCTTGAATTGCTCTACGGTGCATGATTGATCTTGACCGTAGGGTGATTAAGAAACTGATTAGTGAGAGGCTTTTAATCAATCTGATGTGATTATTATTCTCTACTTGTTTGGGGACGTGCAGGCAAATATCAAAGGGATTATATTATATTATTTATTATATTTGTCATTTGTATTTTATTTGAATAAAATATGACCAGTTGTTTTGTAATATAGTTTATTTATTTTGAAAGGTTCCCTCTCTCGTGGGATTTTTTTTACTACCATATGCTTTGCTAATCAAATTATTTCTTTAATTAGCTGGAAGTTTTGATTAAGTCCATGCATAGTTATGCAAATCTATATTATAATTATCCGCATCTGATCTATGGGCGATGATTTTTTTTTTGTTGCATGTAAATAAAAAAGTAAAATTATGCACACACATAAATGCTCATTTTTGTAAAGTTAGTTACAAGTACAACTCATCTAACTCTGGTTAAAATGAACCCCGAATCAGAGATGTTTTTTTTTTGTTAAAGCAGAGATGTTTATGATGCAAATTGCAATGAAGGTTGAAGTGAAGTAGTTTTTTAATTTTTAATTTTAATTAAGTTGAAATGAATGAGTTTTAACCTATGAGTTGATTTGGTCCGTTTCAATCTCCCAAAACGCATCATGTTTGTGAACTTGACATATTGTTCTTTCTTTTTGCTAAAGGGATGTGACATAGTATTCTTGTAGTTAAAAAAACACACCCTAGTTTGTACCCAATAAACTAGTTTTTAATATATTTCAGATTTATCTATTTTGGACTAAATCTATAATGTAGAAATTAGAAAATTAACCCTTTGAAAAGTTATATCAAGTTCATTTTCATCCGAAGTTTCTGATATATCAAAACTTTATGTACCATGTTCTCAGATTCCCCGCTGAACTTAGTTTAAAACACACACACACACAAACCTTTTCGCCCTTCCTAAAATCTTATCTACTTGTTCCGCTGCAGCAGTTTATGCAGCAGCAAAATATATTTAAATATTTTATGCAATAAAGAACCTATTAAAATATTTACATCAGAAGTTGCAAGTTACCAACACTATTGTATATTACAAAATTATCTAATTCATTTTTTTTTGCCCAATAAACTCATATGAGTATAACCGATATAACAAAGAAGGGATCTACATGAACCAATCAAAGAATCATACCTCAAATAACGTGTAAGGAATTTCATATAAACTGGTTATAAGTAAATTATCCGTTTTAGTTGTATAGTAGTGTTGGTTCTTTACATAACCAACCAATTTACATCCCCTATATTTATGTTTTGGTTCGTAGCTTCCAGCTGAAAGAGGTTATGAGATCTTAAACAAAATGTTTTGGGCCTTTTTTTTTTTTATGAAAATAGGTGTAGTTTAAGATTACACATTTGTTGACGGTCGTGGAAGAATTTGGCTTAAGACAAGCTTCACCTCATTTGGGACAAAAAGAAAAATGGTTAAGAGAAACATATAGATATAACCTAGGTTTAGAGAAATGACAATATTTTATAAATGTGTACAGAAATTTGGGCTGGAAATGGCCATAATAAATCTGTGTGGGATGGAGTCAAGATTCCTCCGGTCAGTTATCAAATAGTAAATCATAAATAGATAAAATAAAACTAATGCTTGTGTCATATTTATTAGTTTAATTACTCCATTATTGTCTCCAACTTCTGCCAGAATGGAGCCAAAAACTGTATTTTCTGGTTGTATAGGTTTTTGATTAATTTATATATGTAGTGCGTGTTTACACTCATATATATATATATATTTGACAATGGATGGATATATATATATATATGTTTGATTTGGTCATTTCTGATCATGATATTTAATGTCGAATTGATCAATAATTTGCTCGAATCTGATGCAATTGAGAATTGACAATGAAACATAATTGGATAATGTTTTTGATGTTGTTATTTAATTTAAAATTATGTGCAAGTACAAGGTAATTTATAGTTGACACGTCTTCTACTTATTAAACATATACATATCGTCGCGTAGTCAAAGATTCTTAAAACAAAAATAATGTAAAATTGCATTTTCTCAGTTGTTCAATAATTTCACGTAAGTTTAATAGTTAAATATATGTATATATCTAGTTGAATCAGGATAAACTAAATTCGAAAATCCGGTATAAGTTAAACCGAGCTCTGATCCAGATAAAATGATTTTGTATATAATCTTATATCTGTATACCAGAATGCGATCATTAGACGTAACCTAATCGAAAAGAAAATTGTAAAATATACAAAAATTTAGAAATAGAAGGGAGACGATGACTGTAAAACCTAAAAAGAGAGAGAGATATGTGAAGGTAAAATTTATATAAGAAACATTAAAAACATTCCTTTGAAGGATCGTCTTCGATAATTGTTGAAGTACGAGTCCTTTTTTACAAAAATACGGCTTAGGGCTGACTAGTTTTGGTCTGGAGAATGTTCGTTCTGTCGGAGTAATGAACATTCAAAGTTTTAATTAACTTGAGAATATTATTAAATCAGTAAATGTGTGTTTAGTCTTGAAGACTTTTCGTCAGCTTGTATTTGTTGATATCACTAAATAGTAGATAAGCAATATCTAGAAGGAAGGAAAATTCAAATGTATGAAGATCATAAAAGCAAAACAAAACTGAGAAAATACGATTCGAACCCGAAAAATAAAATAAAATAAAAACAGATTATAGATCTTCGTTTGACACATATATTTAGCCAGTAATGTTCTGAGACTTGTTGAGAATGACTCCTTCATACTTGACCTGGAACCACTTCATGGCATCATCTTTCGTCACTCTATGCTGGATTCCAACACGAGCCTTGCATCTTCTACGACGAGCCACACGGTAACCGGGTCGCTCAAGAACAACATAGAAGTCCATACCATAGATTCCAGTGGATGGGTCATATCTAAGATCAAATTAAAAAACCAGCACGAATGATGGTTGATTACACACCAAGCCATCTTAAACAGTTATACGTCCGAGTTAGAAAGATAGAGACTTACTTGATACCCAAATCAATGTGCTCTTGAATACCAAAACCAAAGCAACCAGTGTCGCTGAAGTTCCTTCTCAAGAGTTCGTATTCTTTAACTTTGAGTCCACTCTCAAGAAGCTGCATTGCCTTCTCTCCCCTGACAGTTACATAGCAAGCAATCTTCTCATTACGTCTGATACCAAATGAACGAACAGTGTATCGAGCTGCAAAAGAGTTACAAGAGTTCCAAAACAAAGTAATCAGGATTATAAGTTTATGAGGTATAACACAGAGTCGTAGCTGATAGCTACTGATTCTCACTATACTTATCTGAAGACACAGGACAGTTAACAACTAAAAAATTCCAACTTTTATCTTAGACAAGGCCTAATCATACACTACAAAATAACAACTAGTAACCTAAAAACAAACCCAATTATCTCAGAAATCAAACGATATATTAATTCAAACTCACCCTTGGAGAAAACAGGAGTCTGACCACTCAATTGTTCCAAAACCTACAAATTTTTGAACAACTAATTCGACTTACATCGATGAAACCATATAATTGTTAAACGAATAGAAATGGAATTAAAAAGAAAAGAAAAAAAAAACCTTGGAGGCTCTGGTGAGACGATCTCCGCTCTCACCGACGGAGATGTTGAGCACCAACTTCTGCACTTTAATATCCCTCATTGGGTTCGATAGCTTCTTCTCCGACGCCTGATTCAACCAACAAAATTACCATCACATCTTTACTTAAACATCAGAAAAATGAAACCAAAGAAGAAGCGATTACTGCGACGGACCATTTCGGATTACGGGCTGCAATAAACTCCGGCAGAAGAGAAAGCACAAATCGAAGGTGAAGCGGCAAAAATATATAAACCCTAGATCTAATCAGCTTAACTTCTAGGGTTCTAAACAACTTTTATCAGTAGTAAATGACTATTCTACCCTCTTGCTTTGAACAAACCCACGTTCCCTGCACGTGACTATTTGTCGTTAATTTGTTTTTTTGGGTCTCAATAGTGCAAACCGACAAGCTAGGCTTGGCCCATAGACAAAAATTTAGAGAGTTTCTCTTTATTTTAGGATTCAAAAACGTTTTGTTTGATGATAATTTCCATGTTTGATCACTCAAAGTGTTACATTATACTCTGTTTTAGCAAATCTCGTAGTGCATTAACAGCCTTACATTGTTCTTCTCTAATTTATTGAGAACCAACACTTGCTTTACCGGGCGAATTAGGAGACCGAGCCAAGCTAAAGCTACTAGAGCAGCCACTAAGCTTCGAAGCTGATTTACGGTTTCTCACTAATGGAACCAGTGACTGCACCACATCTGCCATTAAGGGTCTGTAATCAGCTTCTTCTTGGACACACATTGCTGCTATTGCTGCAACTTGAACCACCTCTTTTGTTGAGTACTGTCCTTCGAGTGTTGGATCCATTATGTCTACTACTTTGTCTCTATCAGCCAGTTGAGGCAAAGCCTGGATAAAGGGAAATGAAGGGATCAGAGTAAATAATCAAAAGAAATGACACAAGAGCAGTTTGTGAATGGTAAGCGTACCCAAGCTACAAGAATGCCTTCTCCTGTAGCTCTCTTCATATCTACTGGAACCCTACCGGTTAGTAACTCTAACAGGACAACACCGTAGCTATAGACATCTGATTTTGTTGTCAAGTGACCGGTTAAAGCGTACCTTAATAAGAAATGAAAACAAAAAATGGGTATTAATATTCGAGCTATCAAAATATAAATGATGGAAGACGATACAAAATGGATAGAGCGAAAAAACATACTCAGGAGCAACATATCCTTGTGTGCCTAAGACACGGGTAGAAACGTGTCCACCAGCTTTATCTGATCCGACTTTGGCCAATCCGAAATCTGAAACTTTGGCATTGAAGTTTCTGTCCAAGAGAATATTACTGCTCTTAAAGTCTCTATGAATAACTGGGGGTGATACTTGCTCATGGAGATACTCCAAGCCCTTTGCAGCTTCTACAGCTATTCTCATTCGAGTTTCCCAATCTAACCTCGGTGGGACAGAACCAGACCCTAAATGCAAGAACAAGAGACAGATTCTATCAGATCCAACAAGAACTACACAAGCTATGTTCACTCATATAAGTAATTACAATACACTATCTAGGATATATGTTCAAATTGCAATCACCATAAGGATAAGTATAGAAAGAAAGAGTAAGATCTGAAGTCTTCTCCACTAAACTCTAGAGGACAAATTGTAAAACAGCGCAACTTGTGACATTACTAGAGAAAGGAACTTACTGTTGTTAAGATAGAGGTGTTCCTGCAGACCACCATTAGGCATGAACTCATACACAAGCAGTTTGTGAGTATTGTCTGAACAATAACCAAGAAGGGCCAACAAGTAGGGTGAACGCAGACGACTCAGTAACTCAACCTGTGACGAGATACAAAATTGATGATGGAACATCTTAAGTAATCGAAAACTCAGTCCTTGAGCTTGAAAAAGCAAAGATGAATGAGTTAAGCTGCAAAAAAAAAAAAAAACCTCCATCTTGAATTCTTCTTCCCCTTGCTTTCCTGCATGATCCATGAACTTGATAGCAACTTTTTTGCCATCGTTAAGAACACCACGATAAACCAAACCAAACCCACCATGCCCAACCACATTGGACTTGCTAAATCCACCAGTAGCTGAATGCAACTGCTTCAAGGTGAAAATCTGCAACCCATTGTCAGTAACATCTTGTTGATTTTGACAATCGCCTTTCTCCTCGCAATCAAAACCTAAGGTAAAACCAAGAACAAATTCAATACCTCCCCAGAATATAAACTAAACCCTAATTGAAAATCCAATTAAAATATAAAATTTTAGTAAGCGGCGAAAACAGAGGGCGTAAGAAGAATAAGAAATGCAGGTAAAAAAAGGATAAGGAGCGAAATAGAGAGAAAAATGTAAGTGTAATAAAATAGAACATACTCTTGCTAATTCTGTGACGCTTAGAAACTTTGTTACGTATATAGCAGTAGTAGCTAAAGGCGACGAACAAAGAAGATAGAGCAAGGCAAGCAAGAATCACTATGGCTACTACTGCTCCACGCTCTTTCCTTTCGTATGCTTCATCTCTCTCCATTTTTACTTTTCTCACAAACAAAACAAGTACAAGTTTCCAGAAATGGTCAATAAAAATAAAATTGTGAAAACCCTGGAGATTGATACTCAGCAAGAGTAGGAGATGAAATTTAAACAGTAGAGGTATAATTTTCTAAGCTTCGGTTTTCGTGAAATTTGTTTTTTGATTTTTGTGCTGTGACAGTGTGAGTCTTTGTGTCACTGTCAGCTTCACCGACGCACTCTACTGCTTTTGTTTTGTGGCGCGGAGAATAGTTGAAGCCAACTTTACTAATTTGTCCCCACTTTTTTTTTTTTTTTTTTTTGTACAGTTTAGTCCCAGAACCCAAAATTTGGATATTATCTTTAGGCCCAAAATAAGGTTTGGAGTCAAAGAATCTTTTTGAGTCTACAAATATTTACATCATTTTCCGGTAAAAGGTTTCCGGATAATTTAAAAGATAATTTATTTAAAGCATCATTTCTCGTTACCGAAAGCGATCTTGCTGAATGCAATTGCTTGTTGATCAGGATCATAATTAGCAATATAAGTTTCGAATTTCGAAAGATAATTTATTTCGTGGAAGATGGGGTTAACGAGAAACGATGCAAAGAAAAGAAAAACAGATTATTTATAATGAGTAAAGGTTCCAAACAGCTTTGGTTTTTTTCTTACAAGATAAAAGATTGCTCGCAAGCACACTACTACGCCATTAAACCAACCATATATATAGCATATGAACTGGAGAGAAACTGCGGTTAGAGCCTTTATTTCACCTTAAGGGCTTTGTTCTTACTTTTTTCCACGGAGTTTAGCACCAAGTGCCCTCTCAAGCTTTGAAAGGATCTGTTGATTCGGAATTGCTTTACCAGACTCGTACTCTTGGATCACTTGTGGCTTCTCATTTATCAGCTACAAAACAAAAACATAACATATTACCATCATGAAATCCAGTTGCTTACAACAAGCAACATGAAAGAGAGAGAGAGAGAGAGAGAGAGAGAGATACCTGAGCGAGTTGGGACTGAGTTAGCTTCTTCTCCCCACGGGCTTGCATGATGGCTTTCTTCAACTCAGTAGGCACACGTTCATCTGATATCAAAACCATACACACAAACAAGGTGTTTAAAAAGATAACCAACATACTAATCAACTACAAATGGGTAAATGCAGTAATCTGAGGAAGGCAAGGCAACTTCATTAAAAACCCATCAATGGATAAAAAAACAGAGGCAACACTAACAACTCAGGAAGACAGACGCTAGGAATTGCCAATATTGGAATAGGAAACTAGTTCACCCACTATAATCACTGTGGTCCAGAATACAGTTTCTTTGTCAATACAGAAATCAGAACTCAATTAATTACTAGTGGGAGAGTAAATAGATGTATACTCACGAGTTAAGTTCTCAGTGTCATCATCTAGCTTCTTTGTGTTCAAAGAGGTGCCGCTTGATGCTGCCTTATTGGTTCCAGCATTGACTAAATCCAGCCAAAACATAAGAGACAAGAAACAAAATAAATCCCTGTTAAATGATATTTACATCAAAAATAAATTCATGAAAATGAAGAAAAAAAGAAAAAAGTAATCAATTCATATTCAAATGTAAAAACTGCTGCAAACGAGATTGAAATCACAACAAAAGAAAATCTCAATAATCATGTGGCAGCAAAGGCGAATCACCCAAATCATGGAGACTAATAAAACTCATCTAGATTCAATATTCTTGAACAGATTAAGCAGAGAAATCAGATCAGAGAGACTGAAATCGAGAAGAGGAAACAAACATTTTCTGACGGTTTCAATATCGGCGCCGCTTCGACGAGCGGCGTTGACAGTCTTCTCATCGCGCTTAGCTGCAGAGTTAGGGGCTTTCTTACGGATCACAACTGGTTCCCAATCCTGAGTCATAGGTCCAACTCCTGCCATGGCTTCTCTTGAGATTTAGTTTCTTCAACCGCTTTCTAGGTTTTCTTCGTCCTGGATAAACTAAAACTAATGAGATGAAGATAAAATAAATAGACCAACCAGATCTTTTTGCATTTTATATTTCTGATTTTCCACAAGGGGCAATTTTGTCAATATATAACATTAATAGTATTTTTTTAACTTTCTCTTCGAAATATCTAACCGAGGCGCATGGATATGTTTAGGCCCGATATCCAAAAATCCGATTCGAACCGATCCGAAAATATCCAAACCGAATCCGAACCAAATACTTTATAAAATTCGATCGGTTTTTATTCTAAAAAAATTTCGGTTTCGGTTATAATCCGAATCCGATCCGATATCCGATCGGATATCCGAAATATATAATATATATAGTTATATATATTCTTAAATATACAAAATATATATTAGTTATCAATATTTATAATTATATGATATATTCAAAAATGTTTCTTTATACTTTTTAATTAAAATTTTATTTTTGATTAAATTTCTTATATATTTAAAATAAAAAAAAATAAAAAACTTGGATTTGTTTTTTAGATTTTTTAGGATTTTCCCGGATTTTTCGGATTTTTTTGGATTTTTCCGGTTATTCGGATTTATTAACCGAATCTGAAATTTTTTTTAGTTTTTATCGGGTTACATATAAAATCTGTGATCCGATCCGAATCCGATGAAATCTGATCCGATCCGAAAATACAATCAGATAGTGTTCGGATTATAAAATCTCATATCCAAATAATCCGAATCCGACTCAACCCGATCCGAAACCGATCCGAATCCGAAAATGCACATGCCTAAATATGTTACATCGAAATATCCGACCGATATAAATGTTGAAGTTGATCTGGGTTTTATTCTTTCTTTGACAATGTCCGAAACTTAATTCGTAAAGTCATTTATAAATAAATGAGAAAAAAAAATGAGAAAAGTTAAATAAAATAACAAAAATGGACAAACATAAATTAGTCTAAGAAGTCAGTATGGATTTGGTAGATAAAAAAACCTTCCATAAAAACGAAGTTTTAAGTTTTAACTATCTTTCGGATGGAACATAAGCATTGTTAGATCTCAGATTTCAGATAAAAGTTTGGGCTTCCAATAGTTTTTAAGTCCACCAGAAGAATACACGTACTCACGTTGTATGACCATTGGACCATAATGACAAAAGATCTTAATATGTGTCCCATTTTATGCATGTTTTGTTACTATTTGCAATCGATTGAACTATGGTTATAATCTCGTCATCTTCAATCAATAATATTCAAACTATAATTTTTGTATTATTTAATTTAATCATTTTTCCTACCGGAGACCAGACCGGTCTTGAGAAGGCAAAAAAGAAAAAAAGGCCAAATTTTCTATCATGTGATAAAATATCTCCTAACCACGGGACTATTAATGACTCTTGCAAAAACTAGCGGCCTCAAAACTATATACAATATTCTGTTGAAAGCAGCAAGCACAAACATCTGTGTGGGCTCAAGGTCGGCCACGACATTAAAGCAGTAAATCAAACAAAAGTTTAGAAAGTTGGAAAAACAATCTAAACAATGAATGAATAATAATGAATGCTAAAAGTTTTTTTTTTTAATGAACAAAAAAGGTTATAGAATCTTCTATTTGGATCCTCTTGATGAATGCAGCCATATGGCCAAAGAAAAAAAAAGATATACCTTTGGATTACCGAAATCTTATAAAAGTACATACATTTGGCCACTTGTTTATTATAAATTTAACAATGAATAACACGAAATTATGTTAACAAATCCGTCAACTATATAAAAAAGTTGCCATTCCTAATATCTTATTATCTTTATCCCTATATAACTCGTGAACGACAATGAATCAATTTGTACATTAAATATTTGAAAGTGATGGTTGGCAAAACAAAACTTGTACTTGTTCTCGTTCTAGAAAAATAGGTGAAATTGATTCCAGCTAAAAAGCAAGAGAGTGTTATTGTTGAATATTTTAAAAAGTAAGGGGCAAGAGAATGAGTCTTAACGTTTTCAAAGGACCCACAAAAGCAAAAGAAACACAAAGATCAAATTCTGATGCCTCCGACTAAAACGATTTTCCTCCGATTCCTTCTTCATCGCCGTTCTTGGGATTTTCAATCTTCTGCTCGAAAGGTCTCTCTCTCTCTCTCTCTCTTACCTCGTTGAAATTGAAACTCCCTTCTCTTCAAATATATCTTCTGCTGCTCCTAGTTTAGCTGTTTCATCTTAATCTCTACCTGCAACAATTCGAAATCTTCATTTCTCTTGTTAGACTATGTTTATCTAACTAAGGTTTTATTATTATTGTTTGTTTTCTATGGTTGTAATATTCTCCAAGCATTTGAGATCATTTCTTGGGCACTTTTTAATGCAATTCGGTTCGATTTAAGATTCAGTGAATCAAAATAACTGACCTAAGTTCTATTATTCTGAATGAGCTCAATTAGGTAAGAAAAAGTTTAATCACATACTTTTTCAGAGACTCAGAGCTCCTGTATTTGTTTTATCTGTTGTTTTCAGATGTGTTTCTTCAGATTCTTAGGCTCTTTATCAACTTAAAGTTGCTGTCTTTTCTCTTTATTCCAGGGCAGTTCTTGAGAATCATTGAAGAAGGTGATCGTTGTTGCTTTTGCCTTACGAATCTGAAACTGGAAACAGACACCGTTCATTCATCTTTATATATATAGATAACTCAAAGCTTGATTTGAGCCGCAAAGAGAGTAACAACTGAAGCTAAGAGCTCAAGAACTTCAAGTTTTCTTCTTTTTGTATCATGCCATATTATATTCAGAGGCTTTTCAATACTTGCAAGGCTTCTCTCTCAGTTAATGGACCTGTGTCTGAGGAAGCCTTGGACAAGATTCGCATTATGTTGGGTAGGACTACGATATTGATCCACTGTCTTGCGAATCTTTTCTTTAAGTGTCTGAATTGCTTGGTATCTCACTCTCTTATGTCTTAGAATACTCTTGTTTATTCAGTCTAGTACTTGCAGGCGTACATGATACTTGTGACTTTTGTCATTTCAGAGAAAATCAAGCCGTCTGATGTTGGTCTCGAACAGGAAGCTCAATTGGTGCGTAACTGGCCTGGTCCTGGGAATGAGAATAATGGAACCAATCATTCTCTTCCAGCAATAAAATACCTTCAGTTACATGAGTGTGACAGCTTCTCGGTGAGCTAAACTTCCTCTCAGCATGGTCATTGTTTTCACCTTTTAACGCTTTTAAATGCCTTCATCGATATGGTCAAAGACTGGCTATGAAATCAAGATGGATAGGCGTTAAAATTTATCTAAACCTGATTTTCTTAGTAGAAATATATTTTCTAGGTTTTTCATGTTGAAACCGGACCTCTCGTCATCACTAATCTTTTTGGTTCCTGGTATGGTCATTCCTCTAAGCCATGGAGCAGCACTCTCTACAAATTTACTGCAGTTAAACTAAGTTCTGAAATGCAAGATTCTTGCTTTTTCTTGTCTTCTTATTATGCTTTGAATCTGATCATGATTTTGTCAGATTGGAATTTTCTGCATGCCACCTGGGTCTATCATCCCACTTCATAACCATCCAGGCATGACAGTGCTAAGCAAGCTCGTTTACGGTTCAATGCACGTGAAGTCATATGATTGGGCTGACCCTGACCCATCAGAGCTAGATGATCCATTACAAGGTAATACTGACATGTAAACCGCCCCAGTATAACTTCCGTGCTATGCGAATCATTTCAAAACGAGTAATATATTGTTTCCTTTTACTCATAGCAAGACCTGCGAAGCTGGTTAAGGATACTGATATGACTGCCCCTTGCCCAGCAACCACTCTTTATCCAACAAGCGGAGGCAACATTCATTGTTTCAAAGCCATTACTCATTGTGCAATCTTTGACATCCTATCTCCTCCATACTCTTCTACACATGGCAGACACTGCAACTACTACCGGAAGTCCCCAATAAGAGACTTACCTGGTAAAGTAACACAAACAAACTGAATTACCACTTTATGATGTAATAGCTTTGAAACGGTACTGTCTTTCACTCTTTTGTAATGTTACTACGTTAATACCAGTTAGTTGAGAAATCATGAGTTAGCTGAACAAGTTCTTGATTAGATAAGAGTCTAAACGCAGATACGATGGAACATGCACATTATATGTATAGCTAAACAGAATTGGTTAACGCTATCAATTGTTAGTTTTTCACAAGGCAATTTTGTTGATGAGGTTGTGATCTGTGAAACCAGGTGAGATTGAAGGAATGAATGGAGAAATGATCTCAAATGTGACATGGCTGGAAGAGTATCAACCTCCAGATAGCTTTGTGATATGGAGAGTTCCGTACAGAGGTCCTGTGATTAGAAAATGAGATTGCAATAAGGTGTAATCATATAAGAAAAGAGCAGAAAGAGAAAGGAGCCTATCATCAGTAGAATAATTGGTCAACCGTTCAGAGGCTGGCTGCATTATGGTCGAGGTTCTTACATATTTGTGACCACATTCAGTTTCAGCCCATTTCGTTATACGATAATGTTTACTGCAGACATCTTTACGATTACGTTACTAGTTTCCTATTATAATTTTTTGGTCTTTTTTTATATGCAGCTATTATATCTAGTTTTTTTTCCAATAAATGTTGGTTTCGTTGATCCTTCGCCTTTTTATTTCATGTCTACACTATAGCAACTATGAATTCTTCTTATGCCTGAACAACTAAACTCGAAATGTAGGCAGATTTTGGGTTAAACTCTGCTATGGGATTTTTTGGATGATTTAAATTGTTAACCTTTGGTGTGCCATTTACTAAGAGATATGAATGGCAAGAATAGATCCTGTACTTACCTTCATCTCTCAATCGATCAATGCTTTGTTGCAATAACTAGATAAACAGTGGTTCAAACAAGTACTCAAAAATGCCAACAGGCAACAGCAATATTTTTCCTCCACAAAAACATCAAACCACATTCACTGGTTCGATGTTTCAGTGAAGTTGATATGAAAGGACCCGAAATGTAAGTAGAACTAGGATGACAAAAGAGAAGAAGATAAATCATACTCAAAATTACTAAATTGAAAAGAAGCAAAACACTCAAGATCTTCAATGGCCTCATTTTCTAAGAACACTCTTCTTCTTCTTTGGTTTCAATCCACCAGCAGACTCATCTTTCGCAATCTTTGTCTTTTTCACCTTTAACCCATCTTTGGTCTTCTCATTCAGCTTCGCAACATCTGATTTCATCTTCTTTCCCTTGACAGCTTTCTTCATCGGTTTCTCACTCTCTGCAACCTCACTTATCTCCTTCTTCCTCTTCTTCTTCATCTCCTTCTCCCCAGACTCAACAACAATCTCATTCTTATCCTCATCACCACCAATCTCGTCCTCATCAAGCACCTCAGATACATTACTATCCATATACCTAACCTCGTGAATTCTACCTCTCTTCTTCTTTCCCTTAGCTGAAACACTCTTCTCACCACTCTCACCACCATCAACAACA
This sequence comes from Nasturtium officinale, assembly GCA_963854855.1. NCBI lineage: Eukaryota > Viridiplantae > Streptophyta > Magnoliopsida > Brassicales > Brassicaceae > Nasturtium > Nasturtium officinale. The sequence continues at coordinate 1,387,754 of OY978507.1, forward strand.
GCTTCAGTTTTACCTTTCATCTCTTCCTTAACAACAGTCTTTCCAGTTTCAAAAGCTTCCATCTTGAGCTTCAAATCAGGCACAGACTGATAAATAGGCAATGCTAAACTCCCAGACAACTTCAAATGCAAAGACCTAATATATTTCCACTTATTAGGTAAAATCTCAACTACTCCATTCAACGTCCCCATCACATTCTCTGCAATTTCTTCACTTTCCATTGACAATTTCCCAACTTTGACGACGCTACACGTCCCAGTTCTCATGTAGAACATAGCAGATCCACAAGCTTTCTCCACTTGCTCTTTCCAGTTCTTATGCGTTAAATCAATCGGCACCGGAATCTTCTTGCTAGCGAAAAACTTCTTCCCAATCAACCTCGGAAGCAGATGAAGCACTCTCCGATCAGCGAAAAACATGTCGTAAGAATCGCAGAGTTTCCTCTTCGCTTCGAAAGCTCGGTAATCAGACTTGAGCTTCGAAAGCTTAAGAACCTTAGTGATCGGAATATTCTCAGATTCGATCTTCTTTCTCGCATCAGCCTTAGAGAGTCCACTTTTAGGTCTGTCGTCGATGATGAGACAAAGCTCCGGTGAATCTTCCTTAGCGTTGATAAGAGGATGTGGTACACGAATACGATGAGGGTTAGTACGGCTCGTCTGCGGAATCTTCTTCAAAGTAACGTTAAGGTAGACGAACTCGTCTTGCTCGAGAAGCTGAGGCTTCTCTGTCTTTGATTTTTCGCTTCTCCATTTGAGAAGAGCTTTGATGGCGCTATCCACCGTCTTGGGACTCACTCTTGAATTCTGGAAAGCTGGAACAAGTTCCTCCGTCTGCTGCTGCGGCGGCGGCGAAACTGCGGTGGTCATTGAGGTGAGTTTTGTGGAACGAGAGAAATTAGGGTTTAAGGAGGATGAGGGAGACAAAGAAGAAGGCTCAGATTATAGGATTTATCGCTGATATGTTCCCTCGGAGTTAATGGGCTTAAGGTATTTGGGCCTTATTAATTTTCCTTCAAATATGGGCTGAAGTGTATTTCAAATATTAGATCACAATACTGATTGAAAATAATCCAAATTCAAAAACACGCAATTTTGATATTTCAATATTTTAAACCGTCAACTTTCAACGATGCTTGTTCGTATTTTGTCATTGTCTCTTTACCGTTTTTTCTTCTGTTTAAAATAATATTTGATTTAAAAAAAAAAAAATACTGCATTTGGCAATAACTAATGATTAAAAGTTTCGGGTTGTGATTAATTTGATTCAACTTCTGTATTAGTTTGTAAATATATGTTTTGTTTGATATCAAAAGAGCATTATGTGTGGGTGATAAATAATTTATTTATAAAACATTGTGTGAAAGTCTAATTTTCAAGTGATTCGAATATAATGGTTGATGAAGATAACCAAATGAGCATACAAATATTCAAAATTATAATTATAAAAAAATTACATATGAAAATGGAGCTTGGAAATCCATTTGGTGTGAGACCCAAAATTAATTTCGTTACTGGCCAATAAAATTAAAAAAAAAAAAAAGTTTATAAAAATGGCATAATAATATACAGTGCGTCTGGATTCTCATTCAGCTGAATTTCAATAATATTTCTTCGACAAGGTTTTCTGAAAACTAAACTTAATGGATGGATCCATAACTAAAAAGTGAGATCTTTAGCATCCAGAGAATCTGAGAGGTGCAAAATTTAACTCCTGAGTTATTATTCTTTGGTCTTCTGCTATTACAATTAGATTCTCTATATCCTTGAACTAAAAAAAAATTGGTAATTCATTCATTATAATTACTTCACAAGTTTTAATCTGATGTTGTTTTGATGGGATCATGTGTCTTTGTAAGTGCATTCCACTGAAATTGATTAAATTTATGTGATCCATAGGTTAGAAGGAATAAGATGGACGTTGTTGAGAGAAAAAAGACCAAGAGGAGAGTTTCTAAATCTGTTTGATTGGCCTGGAAAATCCAAAAATAAGCTTTTCTTATCTAATATCTCTCAACTCCCTGGTCTGTCTTCATTCTCTTGCTTTCTATATATTTAAATGTTGCTTCTTTTCAAACAGATGAATCTAAGCAAGTAAAAGACAATGTTCAAAATCCCTCTACTACGCGAAATTCTATTGTAAGACTTAGTTCAATACCATTTTCCTTGTTTCTGTTTTGTGTTAGTTCAGTGAATGACATTAACTGATTGTCATTTGTTTTAACAGTTTGAAGTTGATCAGACTGTAAAGAACTCAACTTTCAACCCACGAAGCGACTCGAGCTGTTGTGCATCGTCTAGAGTAAACATATACGAATTATATAAAACAATTAAATAAATTATAACTTCTCATTTGTTATTGGGTTTAAATCAAAATTTATAACTTCTCATTTATAACCTCTCATTTGTTATTGGGTTAAAATAAATATTTGTGGATCAAATATACTTTTTTGATAAATAATTGATGTTTTAAAAAAATAAATAATTAAATAGAGAAGTTAATTGGGTCTATTCTAATCTTCAAAATCTTGTTATTATTCTATTTGCTATATATAAAAAAAAACATTAACAAAAATAAGTTAATTGTGTCAATGGGATCTGCACTTGTTTGATTAATTGCACATCAAGATATAGTTTTGTTTTTATTAATCAGAATTATTCGAAGAATATTACTCTTTGGCCGAGCAAAAGAAAATTAATCGGAAAAAGGAAAACTGAAAAGAAAAGGAATATATTCTATGATAATATTCCACGTGCAACCTTTTTTTTTTTTATTATTGTGTGAACTTTCCTCCATATCTTATTGACCTTGACATGATCTACTTTTAATTATCACCAACTTTGCCAGAATTGTAGAACATATAGTCACCATCCGTATGTCATTTGATTTTAAAAAGAACTCGTTATGTTCCTCGAATTTGCAGAACAAATCATATAATATTTTTGATAAGTTAAGGGTCGTTTTTATTATTATATGGTGTTTTTATTATTTTTGTAAAAGTATAAATTTTCATAGGCATTTTTTTTGGCCGCCTTTTCAAAGGTATTCTAGGCTAGCATATAAAATGTAAGAAATAATTTAGATATCCACAGATTTGATTACTATATGGGTTATCACTTATCATAAAAAAAAAAATGCAAGGAGAGTTGATTGAAAATAGCTTTCTCAATTTCAGGTTATTCTTAAATCTTAACTTATACACCAAATCCTTGTCAAATTTGTATTTTTAGTAGTTCCTTTAATTAATCAAGGAAGGTCCACTCCATTCATTGAATAAAGAACATTTCATTGTGATGTGTTGTCAAGAAAATAAAACTTATTACTCCAATAAAAACATTTCACTTCATTCGTATGAATCTCTGTATTAACTTAAAAAAAAAAAAAAAAAACTAACGCATAAGATTACCGACCAATGAAAAAAGAGAAGGGGCGGTGAGGATTCACAAGGGGTGACGTGTGATGGCAGGTGTCAAAAGAAGAGAGGTGCATCTACTTTATGACACGTGACTCATCATGTCGCACGTGACTGCGCCATCGTCAGTCGTCTCCTCCCATCTTCCTCTCCTTTCCCTCGTCTTCATCACTTTTCTAAAATCCCATCACTCTTTCTTTTTTGGTCCCTCAAAAATTAAAAAAAAAAATCTAAACTACAAATAAATTCCTAATTCTCCCAGTTCTACAAAAGCATATACATATGCTCTTTGACTGTTTGTATTGTATTTTTGTGTGTATACAAAAAAACGCATAGCTCTTTGTTGTCTTTGATCGGGATTTCTGCTACATCTGTCTTCGTTGTGTGAGATCGAGTTTGTTGTTCTATGCAGTTTTATTTCCTTCAGTCGGATGTTCGATCGGAATTTGAATGCGTGGATCTGATTACGGTGATTTTACAACAAAAAAAAAACTCCTTATTGAACTTTTCTACTACTTTTTGAATGTTTGTGAGTCATTTCGTTTGTGTTTGTGACACTTGCTGCTGCGTATTGGATCGAGCTTAGGGGGATTCTAAAATCTAAATGGTTTTATTTCGTTTCGATTTAAGTTTGGTGAGGTTTTGCGTTAGAATTGGTTTCGTGTTGAAACTGACTTTCTGGGTAGATCGAACGAGATCGCACATATGAACCTGTAATATTCAATTAAGATCCATTTCGAGATTCTGTAGTTGACTTAAGAGTGAGATTTGATCATGTGAGTGAATTTTATTTTTCGTTTCCACAGAGATATTTGGTGTATCGTTTCGTTTGAGACAGATACTAGCCTTTTTGGATGCGAACGCATCAAAAATCTGGTGGAGAAAGTTTGAAATTTTTATCTACTTGGCATTTCACTAGTTAGGTTGTGATGTGTGATAACAAGTGCAACTAGTTTGTTTCTTCAAAGTTTATTTATGCATGTAAATTTCTAAGTGAATTCATTAAAAACTCTTGCCTTTTATTTACCATTTTCTTTTATGTGTATGCAGATCGAATGACCTCTAGCTTAAGTACTATAGGTAAATGAAGTTTGCTTCTCATTATTTTGGCCTCTAAGATTTCTTCCTTCTTTTATCAACTGTTCCTTTTATGGGATAACTTGGGGCTGATATAACTATAGGCTTCAAGGAAATTGGCAATGGGAGAGACGGGAGATGATGATTGGCCATCAGAGCAAGGACCTTCTAATCAAATTCAAACCTGGTGGCCTTCAGAATTTGTGGAGAAATCTGGTTCTGTTTACCTGGGATCGCAAGAAGAGACCTCTAGTACTCAAAATTCACCCAGAAGTGTTGGGCAAGATGGGCTCCCATCTAATACTGCCTCGAATATTCTTTGGAGTACTGGTTCGCTTTCTGAGCCGATCCCAAATGGCTTCTACTCTGTAATCCCGGTAAGCTACGTTAGGTTGATCTATTCTCTGTTCAATAATGTTTCAGTGAAATATAATTCAACTCGATTAACTTGTATTTCTTGTCAAGATTTTTTTTGTTTGTTTTACGTCACAATACTAATTATAAATTTTCTACAGGATAATAGATTGAAGCAGCTATTTAATAGTATTCCTACATTGGAAGATCTTCATGCTCTGGGTGACGAAGGTTTAAAGGCTGATGTGATTCTTGTAGATTTTCAGAAAGATAAAAAGCTTTTCAGGCAAAAGCAGTTGATTACCAAACTTGTCAGTGGATTGAACTCAAAGCCAGCTACTATTATTAAAAAAATTGCCGGACTGGTAACATTTCTTTTATAATCTACATGCTCAAAATTTACTTCCTGTAAAAAATAACTCAATGACCATATTGTTTCTCCATTCTAAAGCTGCACGCAGTGCTATTTATCATAAGTGGATAAATTGAGGTAGGAAGAGTTCTGACTAGTTGTCTGTCTAATGAAAGTGATGTTAAGAGTATCTATTATAATACCAAGATTGAGGCCTCGTGATCTAAACGTCTTTTTTGTTTTCTAAATTGTGAAACTATCTGTATTTTTCTGCTGTATTTAATGGAAATTTTCCCCAGACTCTTAGTTTTTTTTGCCCTTAATCGTTATTTCTCTAATGCCACTTATGCATTGTGCTTACTTGGAAAAAGCATTAACTTAGGAAAAACATATCTATGTTTGCTTGTTCGTTTCTCACGTGTCCCATTTATTATTCCTACGGGGAACATCAAATTGTTATAGATGCGCTAGAGCAAGCAGTTCATAAATTCTGTGTACTTCGTTTAGTTATCTGAAAACCTTTGTTGATATTGTCTGGCAGGTGGCAGATGTTTATAAGCAATCAACTCTGCAGAGCCCGGCAAAAACTACGCAATCATTTGAAAACTGTGGTATTCAACTGCTAGGACAGATCAAGCTTGGTTCTTGTCGTCCTCGAGCAATATTGTTTAAAGTTTTAGCTGATACTGTTGGTCTTCAAAGCAGGCTGGTAGTGGTAAGTTTTAAGTACCATACAAAAGTGGGATCAGTGATCTTGAGTATCACTTCACGTTTGCATGTGATTAATTACTTTTGATAGATGATTATTCTAGAGAAAAGTATTCATAATGACTTAAATAGCAAATATTTTGACCACTTATAGACATATTATGCATTTGGGTTGATTTGTTTGATCAGGGTTTGCCGAGTGACGGAGCTGCTGAGAGTGTGGACTCATATAATCATATTTCTGTTACGGTTCTGCTGAATTCTGTGGAAATGCTGGTTGATCTGATGCGATTTCCTGGTCAGCTTATCCCTCTATCAACCAAGGCAATTTTTATGAGTCATATTTCTGCAGCAGGAGAAAGTGATTCTGCAGAGAATGACTCTTGCGATTCACCTTTGGAGCCAAATAGTCCCATGTTTGGTTATCCAGAGCGAATTGACCATGAAAAGTAAGTAGATATTGAAATTTTATCTCACTGTATGAGCTTGCTTTAATTATAGAAGGATAATGTGTACCATATTTTACTGCACCGTGTTCAATACTCAGTGTTTGGTGAGTTTCTAATTATTGTTGTTGTACAGTGCAGAAAAAAATGAAAACCTCTTGTTGCATAGGAAACTAGACGGGTCTCCAAATATGTCTGGTCCACCATCAAGGAATGTGCTATTACGATCTGCGTCTGCACTAGAAAGAAAATTAAGGTGACAAGCCTTGTTGTTTTTACAATGTTTTTATGCTAACTAACCACAGGTTTGAATTTATCTTCTGTTCTGTTTAAACGAGGAATGGAATAGATGACTATATGTCAATAGTATTATCTTTTATTCTCCAGTTATTCACAGAGCGAGTCTAATATGGCTAACGAGTTTTGGCGGCAGAGCCGGAGAAAGGTAATTGCTGATCAGCGGACTGCTAATTCCAGGTTACTCTTATCCCTATTGAATTGTATATGTATATGCATTCTGAAACCAAGTAATTTGATATTTGAATTCTCCATCGTTCATTATTACAATCCTCTAATTTCTAAGTTTTTTTTTTATTATATCGCGTCTGCAGTCCCGAACATCTTTCCTTCCGAACCCGTACAAGGTCCATGCTAAGTGGCGACAAGAACTTAGCACGAGATTTCACCAGTGATGTCGCCTCATCAAGGTTGGTTATGGTTTTATTCCTTTGCAAGTTGGATGTATTGGAGAGGTTTTTGCAGATTTGATTTGAGCTTTTAGTTTTTAAAATATGCAGTTTATTGCTGTAAGAGGTTATGGTGTTTGTTAATGTCTCGTTTAGTGCTTCCCGAGATCTTTTGTCTAGAGTTTGCTAAAAAATGCTTATGTATCCAGTTTTCATGTGCAGCTGCAAATCTGCTGGAGGAGCGAAATTGGAAACTAAGAGAATAAGGAGGAGAAGCATTAGTATAACTCCTGAGATTGGGGATGATATAGTCAGGTGGGTGTTTAGTTTATGGCTCATCGAACTTCATGTCCATGGCAGAGCTAATTTCATATATGTAATGATTCCGAAAAAATTACACTCCTATGAAAATTATTAAAAGAGTGAAAAGATAGGTCACTCTTTTTCTTAGTTGGGATCACATGTCCTCACCACACGAGCATGTAATTTATATAACATCCACAGATGGATCATTTGGAACATGGAGCTTCAGATTTTTTTGTGATTTTATTGATACCTTTATTAAAAGTTACCTGGTAACCTTTTTCAGGGCAGTTCGAGCAATGAATGAAGCCTTGAAGCAGAATCGCCTCTCAAAAGAGCAATGCGATGATGGTTCATCTCCTAACTCTCCAAATGAGAGAAGCGAGAGCTCTCATCTCCAAAAAAATGTAAGATTTGTATAGACGAAGTTGGTTGATACATACATCATTGAAATATTTGGAGAAATTTGGTTATGCTGCTAGCTTGTAATCATAGAAGTTAAAATACTGAAAATAAAGAAACTTGGGCTGCACTAGCATTTATGTGTCTTATAAAATGATGCCTGTGTTGTGAAAGAGAAATCCTATAAAATGATGTGTTGTGATCCGCCGGAAATAAAAGTTTCAGCTCCAATTGAAACATTCTTAAAATTATGATTTTTAGAAACATTAACTCATTATGGGTAATGACTTGTGAATTTGGTGGCCTAACTATACTTTTTCTTCTTCTAGATATCTGGTTTCCATCTTGATGCTCATGACCAAGTTTCTGGTGGAAGGTCGACACTTTCAAGGGAACCACTAGATCCGCAGAAGGCAATCTCACTACCTTCTTCTCCCCAGAACTACCGAAGCCAATCATATGAACCGAGTGGATCTTCACATCGTAATATTAGCCACATCTGGGATAAAGTATTGGGATCTCCCATGTTCCAGAATAAGCCACTGTTACCGTATGAAGAATGGAATATAGACTTCTCCGAGCTGACGGTGGGGACTCGTGTCGGAATCGGTACGGATCCTTAGTTCAATGTTTTTGAATTGGGTTTATACGATTTTTTTATTTGTTGGCCATAAATTTCCATCAAGAAAACTGAATATGGCTTGCATCTTGAATTTCTTGATTATTCATCACGGTCCGAACCCTTTTCCTTTTTGTCATCAAAACATTACTTTTTTTGTGTATTAGCAAACCAACTAAGACTTCTTGGTTGGCTTTTCCGTCCAGGATTTTTTGGAGAAGTCTTCCGTGGGATCTGGAATGGAACAGACGTCGCTATAAAAGTGTTCCTTGAACAAGACCTTACAGCTGAGAACATGGAAGATTTCTGCAATGAGATATCAATTCTTAGGTATGTCATTAGGCTTTCTATGTTTTATTCAAATTGAGCAATACCATCTCGACTTATATTCTGACTTTCTTTCCTGCATTCTCTTTCTGCATCCAAATAACTGCCAGCCGACTTAGGCATCCAAATGGTACTGATCTATTTCTTTGAATTTTCATTTGTAAGATTTTGTTATTTGTTTTCATTAACACAGGCATCTTCGACTTCTTGTAGTTATACTGTTCCTTGGAGCCTGCACAAAGCCTCCACGATTATCACTGATCACTGAATACATGGAAATGGGATCTTTGTATTATTTGCTTCACTTGAGTGGACAAAAAAAGAGGTTGAGCTGGCGAAGGAAGCTAAAGATGCTGCGTGACATTTGCAGGTAATTTCATCTTTGCAACATAATGCATGTATTTTTTTTTTTGGTTTAAATGTTAAGAATAATGCATGTATTAATATGGTAAGGCAATGACTTCTAGATAGGATGAGGAAATATGTTTCGATGAGGAAGTTTGGTAATCATTGATAAATGAATTAACAAACAGTGTTTAAACTTGTAAAATGTTGCTAGGGGCTTGATGTGCATACACCGGATGGGGATAGTACACCGTGATATAAAGAGCGCAAACTGTCTTTTGAGTAACAAATGGACAGTCAAGATCTGTGATTTTGGGCTCTCGAGAATAATGACATGTACAACAATGAGAGACACAGTCTCTGCAGGAACCCCAGAGTGGATGGCTCCTGAACTTATCCGCAACGAGCCCTTTTCAGAAAAGTGCGATATCTTCAGCTTAGGTGTTATAATGTGGGAACTCTGCACTTTAACCAGACCTTGGGAAGGAGTACCGCCTGAACGGGTAACATAACTGAACAAGAAGAAGACTCCTTAGTGACATATATATACATACATATAACAAGTTTCTGTATATTTCTCAGGTTGTTTATGCTATTGCTTACGAGGGAGCTCGACTTGAGATTCCTGAAGGGCCATTGGGAAAGCTTATTGCAGGTCTTGTGACTTGTCATGTGTACCTGAATCTTTGTTTGGGTTTAAGGAATATCCTTTTCCGATGTGTTGTCTCTTGATTGTTCGCAGATTGTTGGACAGAACCTGAACAAAGACCGAGTTGCAATGAGATACTCTCTCGTTTGCTGGATTGTGAGTATTCGCTTTGCTAACTTCTCTCAATCTTTTTTTTTTCCTTCTGTGAATAGAAAAGTTTGCAGCAGCAAGAGTTTTTTTTCCTGTTTTTTCTTCGTTTTTTTTTTGAATATTGTTGGCCTTCTTCTCTGAGTTTGTAAAAAAATAACTTAGGCGCTTTCATATCCACAAAAGCTTTGTGGAACTTCTTCCCGTTTGATCATTGCAAATTCGTAAAATCGAAACTTTTTGAAAAAAAAAAAATTAAATTTGAAAGTTTACAAGTGAGAAATACTCCTTTCAGTTCACTTTGTACTCTTTTCTTTTTATCCATGCGTCATAATTTGAGATGGCTGTATAACTGAGGCTAGTTAAGAAGAATGTAAGCTCATAAGTTCATACCCTGCATTCTATTTGCAATGAAAAGATGACAGACATAAAACAAACCAAAAGAAAAAGTTAAAGACAAATCAGAGGAAACCATATTTCAAAATTTAGATTACATTTCATGCTATAAACAAACAAACAATCAAATATCTTTGACAGACGAACAAAGGAGCAGAAGCTGTAGGGACTAGGGAGTTGGCTTTAAAAACCTTAGATAACCTCCTCCAACAAAATTTAAGATGTTAAACGACTTTACATTTTTAACCGCAATTTATCTTTATCAACTTTTTTTGTTGGGTGTATATATATTTATATATATTTCACCGGATTTTATTTTCTGGAGGTGATACAAATAACAACACAACTATCTAGTAGTTAAGTGGTTTGTTCTAGTCATTTTGTGTTCACCTAAAAGGCTATAACACACACACACACACACGCGCACAAAAGGATATTTTTAATATACAGATGATAGTCTGATCAGGTTCTACTTGACAGCATTACATTTTATGAAATTCAAAAAATTAATTAAACTTAAACATCTAACGAGCTACATCCGATTATTTAATTACCTTGATTTTCTTCAGAAAAGTTTACCATGCTAAAAACTAGAAAGTATTCAGTTTATTTATAGTCGATACCAATTTAATGTTTACCGTTGAAACCATATCTTCTAATTACTTTAAATTAAAATGGAAAATGTTAACCAAAAGTACCATACGTACGTATCACCAACGGAATCTTACAATATGACCAAATGAATATAGAAAAAAATCACGAAAGTTATAAATTCGATTATTTCATCAATCTAAAAATCAACAAATTTCTGAATTTCTAAAACATAATCCAATTTGATTATACCATAATGAATATTTCAAATAGTAAAGAGAATATCTACTAAGTAGTCAAGTCACCAAACAAAATTATAGATATATATATATATAAATGTCTTATCACAATTTCATAAAAATGTCTTATTACAATCTAAACTATATATAAATGAGTTGGGGCTAGCTTGTTTAGACTGCTCGCGGTTTAGTACGTACGTGCACACAGAGCATAACGCTGATTTGTTTTTAAAAACCTCCGTTCCTTCTCAATTCCGTTACCGTTACCGTCACCGTCCACCTTCGTTTGTCTCATCCTCACCGTTCATCTTCTCCGTTCTAACTCGCCGTCGTTCACCGTAAGATGGACGGTGTTAACGAATCCTTTTCGCCGGGATCTTCTCGTCCTTCGTCGTCGACGCTTCCTCGAGAAGATTGCTGGAGCGAGGAAGCAACCTTCACGCTCATCCAAGCCTGGGGTAGTCGCTACGTCGAGCTTAGCCGGGGCAATCTCCGTCAGAAACACTGGCAAGAGGTGGCTGATGCCGTCAATGACCGTCACTTCAATTCCGGTCGCAACGTTTCCGCCGCCAAATCTCAGCCGTATCGCACCGACGTTCAGTGTAAAAACCGGATCGATACTTTGAAGAAGAAGTACAAAGTCGAGAAGGCTAGGGTTTCGGAATCGAATCCCGGTGCCTACATCAGCCCTTGGCCTTTCTTCTCCGCTCTAGATGACCTTCTCAGGGAAAGCTTTCCGACGTCTAGTACTCCTGATTCGGCTGATAACAATCAGAGGCTATCACTTCCTATGGCGATAGTTCCAGTACCGGTAGCTCCACGATCGGCGATCCCAAGGCGTCCGGCGACGTCGCCGGCGATTATACCTCTCTGCGGTGACGATTTACTGGGATTCCGTGGAAATCTGAACGCATTCGCGGCAGCGGCAGCAGCGGCGGCGTGTCCGGCTTCTGAGGATGATTCGGAAGGTTCAAGGTCTAGATCAAGCGGTACTAACAAGAAACGTGAGAGGGAAATTGAGAGGAAGGAAGGTTACAAGGAAGTTGCCGACGCAATTAAGCAGCTTGGGCAGATATACGAGAGAGTGGAGGAGAGGAAGCGGAAGGAAATGGTGGAATTGGAGAAGCAGAGAATGCGATTTGCTAAGGAATTGGAATGCCATAGGATGCAACTCTTCACTGAGATGCAGGTTCGTCTTCACAAGCTCAGGCGTTCCTCTGGATCCAAACGACCGACTTCCTCCGCCGGTGAGAACTGAAACCTCTCTCTCTCGCCGTGTTTAGGAATTATTTGCCCTTGGCCATTGTTTCTGATGCTCATTCTTTTGGCTTTGATATTACATTTGTGACTATTAGCATAAGTGTGGAAAAAAAGAGTTTTACTTAGTATACTTGTTATTCTCTGTGCCAAACTACGATTTATGCACAATTGGATTGTATTAACCCATCTGTTAAATACTTCAAAGAAAAGTCAAAGTAAAAGGGTTTTGATTCTTGCAGCAATGAATCCATTTATGTTTTTATAGTTCAGCAGCTTAGGAAGTGACGCTGTAACAGATAATGTTGGTATGAAAGCAAATTGATTTCGCACATTGATGATGAATCTGAACAAAAAATAAACTACTGGTATCTATTCTAAGTAAGAGGTCCTGGTTACGGCTCTTATAGATCTTGTTGCATTGAGCCTGGAAAATGTTTTACAAGGACTGACGTGAGCATTAGTTGGGAAGTTGTTCATGAGCTAGAAAGTTGAATCTGCTTCTCTTCACTTTATGCATGAAGCATGGTTGCCTCTATTGCTTGTCTATTTTGTTTCTTATGTTGATTGTGAGTTTGCATACTAATTGCTTTGAAAGTCAGGAAATGGTCAATGTTTGAAAAGAGGAATACATGAGATGTTGGACAATCAGTTTTGGTTTAGTGTTTGAGATACTGCTGAATAATGAAACTGGGAAAACAAACTAGCATGACACATGAGAGGTCATAAAATCAAAGCGGCTTGCAACCATTAGCTATTGAGATGTGACCAAGTATTCTTTTGTGATGCACAAAAACTAGCCTGCATTACCAACAGACCTTTTTCACATGGTTCATTGCTCTCTACTTGTTAGCCTAACCTTGTTATTTTGATGAGTTCTTGTTTACATTACATGCTTGACAACTATAACTAATGATCATTAGCAGTTAATGTTTGAATAATAATTGAAAATTTTCTGTGTGCAGCTCTCGAGTACGGAATGATGGATTTCCCTAGTTACTTCTAAGAGTAAGCCCTTTGTTTTGCGTCAAAAACTCCTTTTTTTTTTAAACGTCGATTTAAACTTTGCATGTGTGATTTTATCTTCTGCTCGTTTTTTCAGCTCCAGCTTCTAATCGTGCTCTATAACAAATCAATAGAAGATACTGTAACAAAGAAATGGAGTTTGTCTTTATTTTTGTAAATTTTACCCTTGGAGATTCAAATTCCAACCCAAGAACTAAAAATTTGTTAATGACGTTATTTTGGTATAATGAAAGAGTGCGAAAATGGGTTTCAGCAAAATTTCTTGGTTGATATTTTTCCCTATCATTTATTGGTTGATTAGTAGTAAACATAGACATCATGAATGAGAAACCAAATTAACAGTTTAATTGGGGCATTTTTGTTCTTCAGATTAATACAAGCGGACAGCTTTCAACAGTAAAAAAATGAAAATCTCAATTAAAAATGGCCCTTTTAATCAATTTACGTTCGTGAAGACTTGAGATTTGGAAAAAAAAAGATAACGAAAAGAGTGACGTGCTATAAAAGGAAATGCGTAACCGAGCCCTCTAGAACCTGGTGACTAGGACACACCATTTCCTTCACTTTCTCTCCATTCTTATATATCTTAAAGGTTGGAACTTTCTTGATGCTCTCTGCTCTCGCCAATACCAAGCTTTCTTCCACGTCTACCTGTAGACAAACCCAGTTACCACATTAGACCAAAAACGAGATCCATTTTGCTCTAAATGCTACGGCAGAATGCAATGGAATTTACTAGACTGAGAGCATAAGAACAAGTATCTTGCCTTGAAGAAATGTACTAATGGATACCGTAAGCATAAGGTGTTGACGAATGGAGATATCGCTTCGCTTTGTCGGTTTGATGATGATTTGAAATGAAACACACAGATTCCTGAAAAAAGTTTCCATGTTGTTTACCAAAGAGAAGTACTATCGAAACTTAGATTGTTAAGTGGGTTGACTTAGTTTATACCAGGAAGTGATGTTGCGGTCTTGAACTTATCTAAAGTTGAAACCTCTTCAACTTCGTTATTGAATCCTAGGTATTTTGGTTCTTCGGATTTGTTTGATAGAGCGGTTTTTGCTCTCTGTAAAGACTCAGCAACCTCACTGTCTCCTGGAAGTTCCTTTCTCAATACTTCATAATCTCTAACCGCATCTTCCCATCGACCAAGCTGCATTCAACATAAGCAACATTGTTGATTCAATGAAACTCGGTTGGAAAACCAATTCAATGCCGTTTATCTAACCTTTCCGTATGAAGCAGCTCTTCGGAGAAGAGCTTTGGTGTAACTAGGCTGGATTCTAAGCGCTTGATTACAATCGTCAACAGATTTGTCCCACATACCGAGCTTATACCAACATGCCGCTCTATTACAATACAAAACCGAGTTGAAAGCATCGAACTTGAGTCCATCTCCATAAGCCACACTTGCTTCGGAATACCTCCCTGAACTAAACAGCACGTTTCCACTGGTACGAGCTTTTGCCACGTTCCTCACACTGTTTAAGACCGATACTACCTCGGGATTATTGCTTTTATCAATCGTCATGGCTCTCTCTGCCTTTACAACCGCATTCTCAAATCTGCAACAAACCTATCATCTCTACTCACTCACACAAGAACCAAACAACACTACTGCCAATGTATAAAAACACGTTTTTGAGTTTAAGCGTTTCGAAACTCACCTTCCTAACGCCATGTCAACTTGAGCCTGAACACAGAGCACATAAGCATCACAAACTATACCAAACAGTTTCGCGGGAGCTTGAGTATGATGATGACGATCCAATCTCGGAATGTTGGATAGACACAAATCCAAATCTTTTATCTGATGAAGCCGCAAAAAGGCTTCTCCTTTACAAGCTATAAGCTGCAAGATCAAAACCATGAGGTTTAAAAGATGTAGTCTTTCTCTCTAACAAAGGAAAGACAAATGTGGTAATGCCGCATTTTAATCTCTAACCTGAGGGGAAGAATCAGCTCCATTTGCAATGGCTGCATCGATTTCACTAATCATCGTCTTCCAGTCACCGATCTTTCGAGCCTCCGAACACATCCTAAGCTGCTTCTCCAGCGTCTGCAACCGCTGCAACTCAGCTTGATCGGAACATTGCCCGGAAAAACAAAGATGACGTCTCGCATTCTCAGCTTCTCCCAATCTAAACCAAACCAGTCAAATATTATTTCGCATTCCATCAAAACAATTGGTTTAAACTTAAAAGTAGAGATTTTTTTATTTATTTTTACCTGAGATAAAGAGAAGCGAGTCTCTGGTGAGCTCTAACGTAAGAAGGATCGATTCTTACAGCTTCAAGGCATTCTTTAACAGCCTCATCTAACCTTCCTGACGCAGCCAACGCCGCCGCACGATTGCTTCGGTAAGCTGGATTTTCCGGCGACAATGAGATTGCTCTGTCGTAAAAAGCTAATGCCTCAGTGAAATTCCCTTTCCTATACATTTCGTTACCTGCCTTCTTCACCTCCTCTGCGTCACCGATTTCAGTCGCCTTTATCACGTGACTTACTTTGCCGTTGCCGTTGCTGCCGCTACCGTTGCGTATAATGTTGCCGTGGCCGTAATTGCCGGTGCCTGTGCATAAAGTCTCGGGTCTAACAGAAGCTCTAGTAGCCAATCCGGTTTTCAAAATCCTGCCCGACGGACAAATGTTTCCGGTAGGTAATACACCGGGGTTCGGCGATGTAGCACCGCTTCCTCCGCCGCGAGAGCTGTGACTAGTCACCGGAGAGAATCCCAAACCGGAATAAATCAAAGGTGTTCCAGCAGAAGCGGATCTTCGATGACCATATTTCGGATTCCGGTTCACATTTCCGGATCCAGACATAACCGGACTGGTCTCACTCAAAGCGGAAAGCTCACCGGAGTGACTCTGTCTAGCTAGGTGGGAAGTGACGGCAGGTTTACCGGAAGCAGAACCAGAGGAGCTGGAACTGCTGCCACTAGCAGCTGGAGTGGCGGCGGCGGAGGAGGAGCCACGTGGCCTCAACGTAGAATTCGGAGAACCAAAATCAAGTTCTCGGAAATCAGGTTTGTTAATGACGTCATCATCTCTCTGGAAATTCAAAGAATCGCGGAATTTACCGGTAACAGAGTCAATGGAAGGTTCTAACGAATGTCTTCTATAATGTGACATCTTCGAAACCAAAATCTAATCGCCTTGGAAGAATCACACAGAGGCTATAAGAAAAATGAAGAAGAAGAGTACGTGAAGAGAGACAAGTTAGAGATCTTGTGATATTTAAAAAAGGAAGCGGAAGAATGAACGAAGATTGTAAAATACTATTAAGATTATGTTTTAATTTCACATTAATTAAATTAACTACAACGATTCATTCTAATTTTCTTACTATTTTTTTTGGATGTTGTCAGATTAAGACATTGATCTTCTACTACTACATACTTACTTCTTCTTCTTCTGTTTATCACGAGCCTCCCTTATCCTCCCTGACTTCCGTATCTTTCACGGCTGCTCGTCTCTCAATTACGCTAATTTTATGGAATTTTTATCTATTTATTTAGATATTATGTACTCTTCAGACTGTATGGTTGACTTTGAAGATTATTTTTGTTTGAACACAACCTAGATAAAACTCGTATTTGCCGACCACAAACAAAAATATATAAAATTCGTACAAAATCAAATTGTGTAGTTTTTTTTTTATAATATGACGTTCATGTTAAAGCTTGTAAATATTCATGCGTGAGTCACTTGATCATAGATTTATGAACAAATACTTACAAATTTAGAATGTGCACTCATCGGTCGTTTATCCGGATTAGGTTTACTAAATTTCATTTTAAACTGTATTATACACACAATTCAATAGCCACACACACAAAGTAGTTAAAATGACATTTTAACAAAGTTTCGAGATTTTGAAAATATCTAATTCAACTGTTATAACTTATAAGACTCGAATTACCCAAGTGCCAACCACATCAAAATTACTTTAAATTATTTGGGATCTCAAATATCTAATTACTTTAAATATCTAATTCAAGCCACTCACATACGCTATCGCTCTCGAATTTTGTCAAAATAATTTCGTTGAACATACTCCATCAATCACAAGACTACCCGCTGTCTTTAAACAAGGTTAATTATTTCTACAACTTTCTCTGAGCGACAATTGATTGAAATATTATTATATAGAGCTAGTAACTTCTTCTCCAATATTTATTTGACTTCTACTTTTAGAAAAAAGAAAGAGCAGCTGAAATGAAAATGCCACCTCGAAGTTTCAATTCCCGTTACAATCTTATTGAGGGTAAAACCGTCTTTTGAAACAAAAAAATGTGTGTTAGCGAAGTAAGAATGAAAGATTTTTTTTAAAAAATTGAGCTGTGTAGATTATAAAGAAAGTACTTTTGTGAGCTAGCAATTGAATGATTTTATTGTGAAAAATGTCCTATAGTTATTTAATACTAACGAAAATTATACTCTTATATACATACACACGAAAATTAAGAAGAAAAAAGCATATTTTCTAGACGTAGACGAGAGCAAAAGAACAAAAAGCAGAAAAATGTAGGAAAATAAAGCAAAAGAGAACTGAAGGCTCATTTACTGATGCATGGCTTGGCTGGCATTTTTAAAAGAGTAGTACAAAAAGCCTGTATTTTTTTTTTTTTTCTTGAATTAATAAATCAAACATTCATTTATAACACTAATCAATCACTGTTTGTTGGCCACGATGAAAAAATAAAAATAAATCAGTGCTTTAATACCATTTGTATATACTCTATGGTTCTGTTATAGACTTACAGACAGGCAGCTTGGTAATAAATAGACTTAGAACGATAAACAACGAAGAAAAAGGAAGCAGACGTGCGTAGGGGCAAATAAGGAAATACACTGCCACGATGCCAGCTGTTTCTTAACCTCTCCGCTACAGTTGCCAGCTAAGCACGCCGAATTCATTAACGCCTGCTTCCGTTACCGGACGGAATACTCGGAAAAAGCGGTCCCCCCCCCAATACCGCCGGACCGATATGGGCTATAGGCATTTCCCTATACCGGACGGTCCGTGACATGAGTAGCTCCAAATTTTGGATCAATCAAACCGGCTTTTTCAACCTTGACCAAAAATAGCAAGTATTTTAAGTGGAAACATCAAGTACATATTCATTCGAAAAAGAAAAAAAAAATTATTGGTCCCCCGAGTAAAAATGTAAAAAATAATCATAGACCGAAACCGAGAGGCTCCTTTCACTGTTTCATATACTAATAATAACAATAAATATACGTGCTATTCTGTAAAACCTTGCAGAATCGCAAAATTATTATTTTGTATGCTAGAGGTTACACACCCAAATGTTAACATATTAAACAACCATTTGTAGTTAGAAATCAATTAATTACAAAACTATTCGTGTTTAAAATAATTATAAAAGTATTTAACTTTTAATCAAAGTTGAGTACATATATTTAGTTTTCCCCCCTGGTCAAGCCAAATAAGAATATGAAAGCTCACAATTGTAGGGCTGAAACAAACTGCAAAGAAAAAGATACCATAAAACAAAATGCATATTACAGAAAAACTCAGGACGGCATAGACTTACACGTCTAGTTAGAAAAGAAAAAGGGAGTAAGAAACTTTGATTAAGGAATCAAGAAATGAGGAAGACTCCAACAACACATGTTATTTTCCCAATCATCTTTATCAAACTTCAAATGAATTAGAAAAGGATTCAACTAGGTAATTGTATTGATTTTGGCCGCAATGTTTCACCCAATCAAAATCGACAAAAGAGGAAATGTTGAGTAAATTTTCAAATATGAATGATAAAATTAGCTGCTAATGATGGTGCTTTGCATCTTCTTAAGCCGTCATTAAATAATTTGTCGAATCATCATACTCGGTAACTAAGATAACAAGATTAGGGCTAAATAAAGACAAACGGAGAAAAGACACAAGAAAAAGAGAGGAGAAAATGGTATTTTCCTCCGAATGGGGAACACACTTTATACATAATTAATTAATTTGTTTATAAGGAGATTAAATAAAATGCTTCTCGTAATTTCTCAAGGCATGGCCTTAATTATTGCTGGTGGTGTCCTGGAGGAACATGGACCTACCTTTGTAGCTATTATAAGAATCGGACATGACGTGTGCTTGCTAAATTTTATTTCGACAAAAGGTGTCCGCTTGCTAAACTGTTATAGGTCTAAATAATGTCACTAAAGATAACGTCGAGAACATAAAAGTAAAATCACATAAGAATATGATAAAAGGATGAATGAAATGTTGAAGTACGTTTCTATAGTATTGTATAAGTTTTTGTTCAGTGAATCGTTAAAATCGCAGTAACCTATGAACCTATAATTATCTTTTCTCATGTAAATCGGTCGGTCATGCGAAAGCCTCAAGTGAGAGTCTCTTTCGCACTAAAGACTTTTCGCAAATCTCTTTCTTAGATCAAGGCTATGATCTTCAAAGAAATATTCACATTGCACATATGAAAAACCTTTTGACTGGGTCATGAATGTTTCATCTAAGGTGAAATTATCAATATTTCGGTCAAATCTGGAATATGGAGGGGGTTTTCTATAAAAATAAAAATAAATGAAAAATGTACTTGCTTAGTTAATTAGTCAGAAGTTACAACGATGTAGACACGAACAAAATAAAAATAAACATATAATAGTTATCGCAATTATTTATTTAAGGATATCACATTTGTATATATTGTTTTGGTGTAATGGTTTGTCTAATTAATAGAGTAAATAAACACAATGATTCCTGATACTATATATACAACGACAAATAAACCACGTATGGGGTGGGTTTTATCTGCTTTTGTCATCTGATTTTATAATGAATTGATTAATAAATTTTAATTAACGACAAACGACGACAGGCCAAGCCAAGCTCGATTCTTATGGACCTATGTTCGTTTAAGTATCCAATGTTTCATCATTCGTATATTATTTTCATAACAAAAATAATGTCAGTGATAAGAATATATGTAGATCGCATTACCGTCCAACTCACATTTTTAATATAAATAAAAATGTTGCACGTTTAATCGAGACTGCTAGACTGAATTTAAATATATTGTCTGATTCTATAAAATTTACTTTTTTTGATGTACAGTACAAGTATGCATAAACAAAATACATACTCCCTCTGTTTTCATTACGATGTTATTTTAGCTGAAATTTATAATCAACTCTAGATTTTAATTTTAGTAGTATTTAAACTGAAATTTATAACCATTTTTAATAAACTACTTAATGAAATGATATTGTTTTAGTCGTATCGGGCGTCATGGTTGATGCCTGATGGAAGACAAATGTCGATAATCTTTTTTTCTGTTTTAAACTCAAAACTAGCAGTATTCACAATTCATATCCATTTGTTCGTGTTAATAAAATTAATCGCCTAGTAGCCAATGGAAATTTGTTTTTTTTTTCTTTCTTACTTAGGTTATTCAAATTAAAGTTAGACCTAATGTAATTAAGTAGTACTTAGCAACTCCAGAAAAAAATCTCAAATCAAATAATTATATTAGCACTAAAAGCCTTTTAATAATTTAATCAAATTAACAACATTAATATCGCAATGATCCTAATTGGTTGCCACCTGAGATTATATGCCCGAGCATGTGACCGAGCAGATGCTCACAAGCTGTGAATTATCTCCTTTATCTACATCATAGATCATCGCCATCATGATCTATAAACAGATTAATTAAGGATTTTTATTCAAAATGGTTATTTTTTTTTTCTTGTAATCATGAACGAGCAAAAAGTTGAAGAGCTTTTTGTATACTATGCGCGATTTATGTGCTGTATTATTTAACATTTCACATTTCACATGCTGATGTATCGAACTTATAATAGTTTTTTCTTCTTAAGAAATTTAAAAGGGTGAGAGCAACTTATTATTAGCTTATATATATATAATGTTTTTGTTAAATTTATTTGATATGTATAACTCAAGTAAGTTACCGATTGGTTATATTAGATGTCGTTTCAACATTGTTGAATTTGAATTCAAATCTGGTGCCACGTTCGGAAAATGAAGATGAGCAATTTTTACGTAACTACATATGTAATTAATAGAATGTAACATTAATAGAGTGTTCAGGACTCTAGAAAAAATATTCCCCAACGACTCAAAACTTTTAAATTTAAAATAACATGTGTAAGATGCTTTTATTATTTTTTCTTGCCTTCCTCCTTCGTCTGGTTTACTGAATTAGGCTGTCGAAAAGAATAAATGAAGTTCGAGGATATTAAAAAAATGGTTTATTTCTATATGCTGAATGTGAGGTAATATTCTATAGCTTAGAAGACATCATGATTCAATTGGTATTAACAGAAATAATTACAAAGCATTGGTATCAAATCAAGATGGTATATGATTCTTTGACACCAAACACCAAGATTATGTCATTTAAAAAAAAAATCCAAGATTTTGTCTTGTAACAAAACTAAAGTAATTAGCTTAAAAGGGTATTTGTCCCGTCGTGGGATTCCACTAACTTACTCATTAAAGCATTTTTATTCCAGAAATAACTAATTTATCATAATAATCTTTTGGTTAAAATGTCCACCCATACTTATGGCAGTAGTATCAGTAGCAAATAAAATCGAATGTCGATTTAGATCAACGTTACAAAACTACAATTGTGTAGTTTGAGATTCTAACCTTCAATCCAAAACCTTGTTTAATGTTCTCTCAGACTCTCTTATCTATTTTTTTTACAGATTCAACGCTCAATACAAAATATGGAAAATAAGCATTAACCGGAATCAAATTTAAGCCTAACTTGAATATAAAGTAGCGTTAGTACACGATCTATTTTGTTTAAATATATCAGTTGAACATTATACAAGAATTCTGGAAGGCAAGTATGAAGTTTGAAGTGAATTGTTTGCTTTTTAGTATCTTTTTTTTTTGGGATAAATGAACATGAAATGTGGGAAAATAACTATACATTATGATTGGCTACACATGATGGTCTTGTCTTTCTCTAATTTTCGAGCCACACTATCATATGATTGCAGAATTTTATTTCTTTATTCTAATTTTTGTTCTCTGTTTATTTGCTTCTTTCATGCTTTACGGATTTATATCTTCTTCTTTCTTTTTTCATTGGAGGGGAAGGGAAAAAGACTTGACATATAATGAAAATGTGCAGAGGGAGGAAGAGCACATGTCATTACATGTGATTCTAATAATTTAGATTCTTCATTTCACAGTAAAAAGAGAGACAAAAGCATTGTGCTCTGCCAAGTTTCTCTTTATCTTTCATTTTGGAAAAAAAGAAAAAAGAACACAAAATAGTTTTCCTCGTAATAATAATTATATGTATCAATTTGGAGACTAGTGACTATATACATATTTTATACCAAAAAAATCTATCTGGCAGCTACAAAAACTTATCCTTTTTTGGTCCGAACTTATCCCTTTATGCTATTTTCAATCATTCAACATGGATATACACTTTCAACCAAGTTAATTTACTCAAATATCATCTTATATCGGAATCAGAGATTAATTCGTGTAAAAAAAATACTTAGCAGTTAAAGACATTATCAATTCGGATCAGAGAAACTGCAGTAAGGATATTATCTTGCAAATGTTGTAAAAGCAGTTAACTGTAAATCTAGAACAACACATTATCTTGAAAATGTTGTAAGAATAGTAGCCTAAAATAATTCGAGTTATCTGTCTAAAACTCCTTAACAAGATTAAAGCAGACATAAACATTATTAGTCAAATCCTAACCTCCCAGCTCTTATTTTCTTAAACTCAACTATGAAAAGGGACTGAAAACTGAAAACTGAAAAACTTTGATTCCATCACAGACAATACATTTGACAATAGAATCACATGGCCGCTAATTATCCTAAACTCTAATGACTCTCAAACCCAAACTTAAGTTGTAAAAGAAAATAGTTAATTTCTAGAAACTCTTAACCAAAGCAGAATGCATCACATTATTGTGGAATTCCAAAGAAACATAATTATTCAAATCCTTCAAACAAAACAGTCACGCCTAATAACATTCCCAAACTCTTGACTTACTTAATTTAAACTCCGATTACAATAAGAGACACTGACAAACTTTTAACTCTTCACTCAGTCTCAGTTGCTGGACTGACGCAGCTCAGGACGAACAAAGTCTGCATCAGCAGGCACGGAGATATCAACGGTAGGCCTGAGCTGTGCACAGACCTCAATGGCACCATGGACTGGATCAGAGAAGAAGTTACTGATCAGGTCTCTGTTGATTGCTGCACCATTGTCCACATCCACCAGAGCTTGTTGGGTCAGGATGTAGTCAAATCGTGGGGCCCATTTCCTTGAACCTAATCTTGCTGTGGTCGAGCAGTTGTCAACCATGAAGGACACTCCCCTTGCATGCATAAACGGGTTCAGAGAGTCCACTGATTCAATCACGCTCTCATTGATGATTTCAGAGTAAGAGTGACCCTTCTTCCTCAAGATCTCAATCTACACAATTCCATAGAAACCAAGATTTAGATTCCAAATATCACTGGAAGATCTAATAACATGCAAATATATGTTAAGCGATTCAAACCGAGTCCAGAAAAAAGCCAACTAGACAAAAAACTGATTTGAAACTGTATTAACCGAAAATCCAAACCAAACAAAAACCATGATGGCACACCAAATATAAACACAGATATACCTGAGCCATCATAAGTGCAACATAAACTCCAGCAGTGAAGGGATACAGCGGGCCCAAGTCACCAGCTGGTCTTGACTTCCTAACGCGTTCACCCACCTTCCACATTCTTGTCTGATCAATCTTTCCCATTGGGAATGAAGGCAGACCTTCTTTTTCCTGTTTCAAGTAAGAGAGAATAAATCAAAATTCCTGCACAACCTTTGTTTTGGGTAAGTACAACAAAAGGAGGATACGGAAGAGGAGTCTTTTACATAGAAGCGACGACCGGCTAAGACAACACTTCGGATTTCGCTGCCACTTTGTACATCCTCGTAACATTCATAGAGAATCTCCATACAAGGGTAGAAGGATGCACTGTATGCAGTCTCGAAATCCTTTTTACCTTCTTCAGACAAGGAATTGTACACAGCCAACATTCCCTGAATTTCACAATTCATCAGAAACAGGTTTTAAATTTTGATTCTGATAAGGACAACAACGAATGTCTCAGGTCTATACAGATATTTTCCTACAAACCTGGGTTGAGATAGTCCTCGAAATTGTTCCAGTGATGCACTCTACTGTGTTCTTGTAAGCCAAGTCTTCACTCATCCCATTTTCAGTGTACCTTCTAAATAGAGACTCAACGATTCCATGAACAGCACCAAGCAAAATGCCTAAAAAACAAGAAGATAGGTTTTAAGTATGGGATTGAGGGATAGAAAGATACTACTATAAGTGAAGCCCAACTCACCTCTTTCTCCAAAGATGTCACTTCTGTACTCTTGCTCAAGAGTTGTAGCAAAGGTAAAAGGAGAACCAAGTGCTATTGACCATCCCAGTGCAACATCGGCAGCTCTACCATCAACATCCTGACAACAAAGTAACAGCAATAATGGTTAAATACGAACACAGAAGGTATATTATTAGCTTTTGGGAGTTTTTTTTTTTTTAAACAGCTTTTGAAGTAGAGATATAAAACCTGGTGGACTGCAAAACTAGCGTTGATTCCAGCACCATTGATTTCTTTTCCTTGGACGTAAAGCCTCCTCACAGAAGGACCCATACCTTTAGGGCATACCGCGACAACACTGATGTTCTTAGGGAAATCGAGTCCAATGGACTGTAAATGCCCTAGTAGAAACCCGTGTGATAAACCAAGAATGCTGTTCGGCTTCATGTGAGAGAAGATTTTCTCATAGTTATCAGCCTGCAAAAACAAGATACATTAAAATCGATGACTACATCAACAAGTACTAGAAATATTTGTAACCAAGTGCACATACCTGAGCAGCATCAGAGATCAAAAGCAATACAAGATCGCTGCCAGAGATAGTTTCCCATATATCACCCAAAGTACCACTTTCTTCAGTGAAACCAGCAGCACGTGCCTCCTCAAATGAGCGAGACCCCTTTCTAAGCCCAATCTACATTTTAATGGTAAAACAACAATAAGAAAATCAAGTCAGGACACAAGCCTTACAGTAACAACAGAAAGCAAAAGACAAAGCAAATAAAAAAAGTAGGAAGACAACTCAGCAGATGAAATACCTTAACAACAATGTCAGACTTTGCTTCCACAAGTGAATCCC
This sequence comes from Nasturtium officinale, assembly GCA_963854855.1. Taxonomy (NCBI): domain Eukaryota; kingdom Viridiplantae; phylum Streptophyta; class Magnoliopsida; order Brassicales; family Brassicaceae; genus Nasturtium; species Nasturtium officinale. The sequence continues at coordinate 1,413,334 of OY978507.1, forward strand.
TTAAATTCTGAGCTTGGGCAGGTCCCTGCAAATAGATAACGAATTTAGTACAAGAAAAAGAACATGTACCATTAATATTGTTAATTACAATTCAAATGTTATCAACAGCATAAAATGAAAACAGTTAATTAATTTTCATTGCCACGTCGTAATCAAGATTCCTTACCCACAAATCAAATAAGCGACCAAACAAGACGCACGAAGGAAACAAATTACGTAAAACCCATACAAAAAAAAGAGTACCTGAGATCCCCAGCCAATGACACCAATCTGCTTAACCCCTTTGAAAGCATCTGGAAGATGCTTGAACAAATCTCTTCCTCCTCTCACAATGTACTAAAAAGGAATTAGTAAAAACCAAACATTAGCAACAATCACAAACGATGTATACATCAGCTACAAGTAAAACGATTAATCTAAAAGTCGAAAAATTTATAGAATCATCACAAATTCGAACAGAAATGAATAAAGGGGTTGAAAAAAAAAAACACCTCTTCGTAACCAGCAAGAGAAACTTTCTCCTTTTTGAAGACGGATGTCTCAAAATCGAGAGAAACAGGGGTTTTGACAGCAGACGACGAAACCATACGAGCGCCAAGGGAAGATCCAATGGCGGAACCGACACCATTTCCAGCTACTGTGGCAGTTAACGACCTCAGAGACTTGGAGTTTGATGAAAAGAATCCAATATTGGGAAGAGCCAAGGTTCTATCTTTCGAAGCCCTAAGGGTTTTGGATGAAGAAGAAGGAGAAGGGCATGAAAGGGAAGGAGCGATTGATGAAGTAGCAGCCGCCATTTTCCTAAGTTTGTAGCAACTTGGCTGCGCTAAGAGAAGAGAGAGCTCACAAATTAGGGTCAGAGAGTGAGAGAAGAGAATTTAATAAAACGTACACACATTTTTTTACCTACTCACTCACTCAGCACCACCAAAAGACAGATACTATATTAAAATGAAAATAAACAAATATTACAATGGGCCAAAGCCCATTAGGATAGACACGTGGAAGCTCTTTTGATTGGTTGGGCCGACACCTGCTTTATGACGGTGGACGATGTACACGTGTTGAAGTCAACATAATGGACGGTTTAGATTTAAAATAATAAAGTAGATCGGATGGTTTTGAGGTAGCTTAGATAGAAGCAATGGTACACTACACGCCTAACGCGAAACATCTGCGTTTCTTCGTCTTCGCGACTCGTGAGTTTATTTGTTGTAATCACAGTTAGCCAAAGACTTATGATTAAAGATTTACAGGGGGGTGTTTGATCGATCAGTCATTTGGGTTTTTTTTTTTCTCCAAGTTAGATTCTTTGTTTCTGAGATGGATCAAGCTTCTTCTTCGTCGAATACAGAGGAAGACAAGAAACCTTCCACTGATCATGTGACCGTCGAAGATAACGAGGAGAGAGAAGCTATAGAGATTGCTCTATTCCAAGTCCCGGAATGTTATGTTTATTTGGTAAATTTCAATCCTTTATTAGATTATTTGATGATAGGTCTTTGGAATTTTTGTAGATTTTTACGTCTTTTATACTGAAGTTACTTCCTTTCTTTGTAAGCTCAGTCTATGATTTTAGGATAGGGTTTTGGATCTGTTCATAAATTAGTTAGTTAGTAAATTTAGTATGGTGTTATAGATTTCTTGCAATGGGCATTTGAGGAAATGATTTTTATCTTCATTTGTTTAAGTTACTGTTTTGATCACCAAATTTTTGTTTGAATCTGTGATGGTTTAAGGGCTGCGTGATGGAACTGCACATTTAATAGACTCAAGGATTATGATCAAAGCTTGTTTTATTTTAGCCAATGTCATGCTAAGTGATTTCCTGACGGTGTTTCTGAGATCATACTAGCTGTTTGAGATAATCGTGAAATTCTTACACGGTCATCCGTTTTAGTATGTTTAAGGATCGTAGTAACTGGTTACCTTTCACTCATAGACATCTTCAAATGCTGTTACGGGCTTGATGAACTCATATTGAATCTTATCCTACCTTTTATGCTTTCTCCTGTTACAGAAAGTGAGCTCGTCTTTTTCTTTCGTTGGTTTGTGTGTGTATGCAGATACCTCCAAGAAAAACCGCAGCTTCCTACAGGTTCTTTCTTGCCATAGGACAGAAACTGTCTAAATCAGTCTGGTTCTTTCTTTCAAAACCCTTTTGGCGTAGCGAATGATTAATAACTCGGGACAAACCTTATTGAACCAATTCTTGAAGTTTTTAGGAAATATAGTCTAACCTGAACTTGGTTCCAGCTGCTTGAAAAAGTGCATCGAGTAATCCATCGGAAAATGGAGATAGACATCAGCTGATGCTTTTTATAAAATTTGATTCTTGCAGAGCAGATGAATGGGATGTGAACAAATGGGCATGGGAAGGAGCATTGAAAGTGGTGAGCAAAGGAGAAGAATGCATTATTAAACTTGTAGATAAAACCACAGGAGAACTTTACGCTCAGGCCTTTCTGCGAGAAGGCGAACCTCATCCAGTAGAAGCCGTAATCGACAGTAGCAGGTAACGAAAATGTTTAACCATAGAACTTAACTTGGCCTTCTCGTGATGTGCAGTTAGTCTAACAAACAAATCTCTTTTGTCTTGTAGATATTTTGTTCTCCGTCTTGAAGAAAAGATAGGTCTTATTTACCAGGCATATATAGATATGTTGAGATGTTAACTTGTAGTAGTTGTAATGAGTTTAGTTTGTTGAAGCAATGTAGGTGGTCGTGTTCGACATGCTTTTATCGGACTCGGATTCCGGGAAAGAACAGAAGCATATGATTTCCAAGCAGCACTACATGACCATATGAAGTAACATTCGACTTGCAAATTACTAAGTGTTATTTAGTTTTAGACTTTAAGCACTTCTTTTGAAACAACTATGTTATGTCTGAATCTGATATCCCTCTTTCTCTCTCTGCAAAAGGTATTTGAACAAGAAGAAAACAGCAGAAGAAATGGAACAACACTTTCAGAACACTTCATCCGTCGATTACAGCTTAAAGGAAGGAGAAACCATTGTTATCCAACTTAAAAATGTAAGATTTACAGTTATCGACTGGCAACATTTTCCACAAGTTATTCTGTTTTTTACATCAAACTGATTGAAACAGAGAAGCGATAAAGACGCAAAGTCTAAAATGGTAGAGAAGAGTCTGAGTAATCTCTCCTTGGAGGATAAGGGCAAGTCAATAGAAACCATTCCTTCAATCATCCTGCCACCTCCACCTCCTGGACCACTTTCCCCTGTCACAACCGCTCAGAAATCCCCGTCAAGTCTGCCACCGAGCCTCCGCCTCCAAAGGTCGTCTGAAAAACACTATTTAGATACTGAGCAAGAAGAAAAAGGGAAGAAAGAAGACACAGAGGCCAAAGATGGAGGCGTTGAAGAGGCACCAGATGATGATTTTGGAGATTTCCAAGCTGCGGGTTGATTTAAGCTTATAAGCTTTTTACCATACACAAAGCTTCCTTTTATAAGTAATGTGACAGATCAAAGTTTGGATTGTTTGCTACTGAAAACTTTACCGGAGAAACAACAGATTAAATATAAAATTCTACTTCCTTCAACTACTGAACGAGAAATTGAGAGTGCTTCTCTGTTCTTCTGCAAATCTATTGCAACCATCTAGAAATGTACGCCATACAGGTGCATCTGCAGGGAAAGGCATTCCCTGAATCAGATGCTCAGCTTCCTTCAGGTAACCGTTTCTAGCCAAAAGATCAACAGCGCAACGATAATGATCCATTTCCGGTTCGACACCATAATCCTTCATTTTCTGAAACAAATCCATTCCTTCTTTTACCATTCCACCATGTCGGCAAGCAGTAAGCATAGAGATGAAAGAGACACGGTCTGGCTTAAAACCCAGAGATAGTGATTCCTTAAACATTTTAAATGCATCTTGTCCATATCCATGGATGCCAAGAGAGGAAATCAATGCCGTCCATGTAATATGATTCTTCTCTCTTGTTTCTTCAAAGACTTTGATTACACTCTTAATGCTTCCGCATTTCCCATACATGTCAATCAATACATTGCAAACAAATGTGTCAGTGCGGCTGAAATCTGTTTTGATGATTACACCGTGAATAGAACTCCCAAGTGTAAGGTCACAGAGCTTAGAGCACAAACTTAAGATACTAACATATGTGTAATTATCAGGTAGGGTGTTTGATTGAAGCATGTGTTTGAAAAGTGTGATAACCTCTTCGTGATTATCAGAACGAGAGCAAGCTGCTATTGCAATGTTCCAAGATACAGTGTCGGGTTGTTCTAGCGTCGAAATCATCTTCACAGATTCATGGTACTGTCCTGTTCTGCTATACATTCCGGCGACAATGTTCAATGGGATGGCAGAAGATGGCCCGCTAGACCAATCCAGCAGACGAAGAGCTTCACTCATCAGTTGATTCTTGGCGTAGGATCTCATTAGAGAGCTCAACACATAGTCATTATCTTCATATCCCATTTTCACAATAACAGAGTGCAACTGTTTTACCTCTATGACACAAGATGATTTGAGGGCTGTCGAAAGAGTATATTCAGTTGGCCTAAAACCCACTTGAAGCATTTGAAGGAACAAAGAGAGACAAATGGGGCCATCTTTATTGGCATAACCCCGAAGCAGTGCATTCCAACAAACAATGTTCTTATCCCGTATAGAATCAAAGCATAGGCGGGAATTTTCTATACTGCCACATTTAGCATAAAAGTCAATCACTGCAGTCCCCATAAATATGTCAATTTCGCAGCCATTCTTGATTAGCGTGCCATGAATCTGGCGTCCAAAATTCAATATCTGCATATGAGAAGAGGCGCTAAGTACACTAATGTATGTACCTTGGTTGGGGGAAAACCCATGCTCTGGCATACTTACAAAAAGTTTGAGTGCTTTTAATGGATTCTCACTTTTGGCTGTAGCACCAATCACAGCGTTCCATGACACTACATCCCAGGAACCTACTGCCTCCTCAAACATAGTCTCTGCCATATGTGTGTTGGCACATTTTCCATATGCGCTGATGAGAGAGTTAACGATGGAAATGTCACAAGCTAAGCCATTTTTCATCGCTGAGCAATGCAGCTGTTTGCTAATTTGCAAGTCATTTTCAGAAGATACACCCGACAATACACCCAAGAAAGAGAGTTCAGATAAACAAGCACCCATCCCAACAAGCTCACGGAAAAGAAACATGCACTCTTTGAGAAAACCACGATGCCCCAACAAAGACATCATATGGTTCCATGTTACCAAGCTCTTCAACGGCATATCTTCAAATACCTGTTCCGCCATTTCCAGCAACTCAAGCCTCCCATACAAACACAACAAACAAGTACCAACATATGCATCAACCATAAACAAGCCGTACTTCAAGCTCAAACCATGCAACTGAGTTCCAACACGAACATCCAACAACGCACAGGACAATAAACCACTCACTGTTGACTGATTCGGTAAAAATCCAAAATACCTCATATCAGAGAAAAAACTAAAAGCTTTCCCCGCATTACCGCATTTGCTATAACAACTAATGATCGTGTTGAAAGACGCAGGGTTTCTCTCAGGCATTTTATCGAACACTTTGGCTGCAAAAGAAACCTCACCAAGCTTCCAATAAAGACTGATAATGTTGTTGCGGATATAAACGGGCTGCTGAAGATCAGAGCATAACGTGATGGAGAGAGCATGAAGAGCTTTGGTCCTTGCAAAGGAAGGAGCTTTTTTGCAGACCCTGAGTAAACTGACTAGACGATCGTTGTAATTGACGACATCTCCACAGCTGAAATACATAGAACCACACAACACTTATAATCTTTGTTCTAATTGGGAAAATTTAGTAATTTGAGAATAGATATGACATCTAAAACAACTAAAACTTTTCTTCCTGATGTTTGAAGAAAAATTTAGTAACTTTCTTCGTGTTCCTGGTGTGATATAGCTCTAAGCCTCTAAGGTAAATAAATTTTATTCATCAGTAGGAAAGTTATCATTGTGAGGGTCTGAAAATTTTGAAGTTTGAACTATTAAAGGGGTTGATTTAAACCGCCAACCGGCTGGTTCAACCAGACGATCACGGTTTGATCTGTTTAATCGAAACCAATCTGGCCCATATTTGGAAAACTTACATAGGCCCATATATAACAAACAAAAATATGGAATATAATATCATGGTTCACTGAACCAAAATCATATTAAAAAGCACTATAAAATTATAGTGTAGATTTAGTTATATGGAAAGTTTATTTTTACTTTCTTATAAATTTTCATTTATTTATAATATGGTACGTCATAAAATGAGACAAATTGAAAATTTACAATATTCCATAGTTACTAATATAATCTATCCTAATTTTTTTTCAAATTTTGTCCCTTTCTCTCTTTTATTTTATAAACTTTAGATGCATAGTTGTCCGTTATTTTTCTAATATGAGATGTTGAAAAAACACATGACTTTTACAATCAGGTTAGTTTTATGTTAAAAAACTGACTAAAACAATTAAATCATGGATACTAAATGGTCCATTTTATAAAGGGTAAAATCTAACAAGAATATTATTTTTAATTAGAAAAATGGGAAACTACAGTATGTTTTTACTTTTGGATGGTACCTAGATTTCTTTCTACTTTTTTGAATTACTCATAATTTTCTTATACCATGATTCTATTTAGGTCTAGACAAATTACCCGAGATCCGAAATCCGCTCCGATCCGATCCGATTCAAAAAAGAGGATATCCTAGGTGGTCGGATCCGGATCCGGATATTTTATTTAAAAACTGCTGATATCCAGATCCGATCCGGATCCGTATTTATGTATAATTTTTATTTAATATATATATATATATAATACTTAAATATATATTATTTAATATATAGAAAATTACTTACAATACAATAAAAATAAATTTTACATGAAAATTTTGGATATTTTTAAAAATCTACAAAGTAAAAATATTTTAAAATATATTTTAATGTTATTTTATTTTTTATTTATTTTTAATAATTTTATATTATTATTTTATGAATTTTACTTATTTCTCATGGATCCGGATCCAGATCCGGATATCCGCGGATATTGACGAATCCATAAATCTTCGGATCCAGATTTAGATATACTGAAAATTCTGTATATCTGGACCGTGTCCGCATATAATTATATTTACCATTTCCAATGATTGTTATTTTTTATATTTAATGATTTCCCTCACCTCTTTCCTCTTTCCTCTTTCTTTCACATTTCTTTCACATTTCTTTAATTAATACCTTATCTTTGACCATTGGTTTCCATATCTAATACATGAGAAAACAAACTCTTTAAAATTCTCAAACAAACAAATGAAAAACTCAACAAGATTAATTAAACTTGGACAGGGAAACCAAACAACTTTTCAATCTCATCGCATATCAATTTAAGATCAGTTAAGTTATTTTTCAAATACTCTTCAACCATTTCGAGATTATCATTCCCTTTTATCGTTTCCTTTAGTTCCATAGCTTTCAGAGTTTGCCTCGTCCTTTTAATCTCGCTTAGTAGACTTGCTTGTACTACTAGTAGACATTTATGCTCTTCTGTTTTTAGTTCACCTTTCAATTTCTGAATTTCTTTTATGCTTTCCAACATATCTAGCAAAAAAAAAAAATTAGTCAAAAGATTTCATTATAAAGTACATAAAATTTGATCGATAAACAAATTGTTAATTACCATCAAATCGCACTCTGATGTCAGCAATCAAAAAGTTACGAAAAAACACTTTACGGACGATCCTCATCGACAATTTTCTTTTCTTACAGAAGAGTTTAAAATGTTATTCTATAAAATTTTCTTTGGGGTAGTTACTTATATATAGTGCTTGAATTTTAAAGAGGAAAAAATCTCATTTTTTTGTTTTTTTTGGGTACACTTTTTTTTATGGTCAAACCCCATAAACTAGTTACTGGTAGAACGAAAGCCAATCAGGGATCAACACATCTACGTGGAAAAAGTAAAAATCGGACATTTTACATATTTCTCAAGATAATCAGCACGGCAGTTTCTGGTACGTGTAACAAACTAAATTTTCATAGAAATAAATGAGATTTTAGGTAATGAAAAATTTCTTATTTCTGAAGCAAATGATAGTCAATCGTCTGAATCTGAAATCATAGAAATGTGACATTTGTAACAGTCAACTTCTCCTGTTAAGTTGTATGAGTTTCTAACTCAAAACCAATTGATAATGAGCGGATTATCTCATATCCCTTATATATTTGTATTGATCATTTCATATATTCGATGTGGATGTGAAATCTTAACATCTTCAAAATAATGGGTCTTAACATCTCATCTCGAACCAAATCCCACTTTAATATCGGTCATAAGCCTTTCTTGGACCACCATACATGGGTCAACAAACAAGGTTCGGATAGTATTCTAACTTTTATGAATTTTCAACTCAAAATCAATTGCCAATAAGTAGATTTGTCCATATTCCTTATATATTAAGATTGGTCATTTCATATATCCGATGTAAAGATCTCAAGAGCAATACATTTTTTTGTTTTATTTCCTTTGTTTATTTTAAAATTTGATTTTCTTATTAGTTATTTAAATTTGGTACAAATTGTACAATTGTAAAATCTTCCCCCTCACTTCTTCAATTACTATCCATGATCTTTTCTTGTTCATTTCTTCTATTTCTTTTACCTTCCACAAAACCCTTTTTTCATTGTCAACTCCCTATAAACGTTTCTTATAGGAATATTATATACTTCTTGTATCAGTCGAGATAACCATATTAATGTAGAACAAAATGTGTAGTTTTGTAGAAACAAACAACAATAAGCGGTTTTGATTTCGTAAGGCTACGAGTCTTCTAATCTTTGATTTGCCTCTCGTAAGTTAGAATTTTGTTGTATACTATTTGTTTACGCATATTGTAAACTTAAATTTTATTTTTATAAGAAAATTAAACGAAAAATAAGAAAAAAATGTTAACTTTCAATCTTTGAGCGCCAAAACCAATCCAAAGGAAGATCAATTAAATATTTTTAAAATTAGTAAGAAATATATTTTCTCATAAAAAATATGAATATTGTGTGAAGTATTAAACCCACACAGAAAAAATAAAAACAAAATCCTATTATTTCCATATTCTCAGCATAAGAATCGATCCTGACAAAAAAAAATTCCAAGATCTTCTCTCTCGATATCTCCAATCTGCACTAAGATTTCTCTATATATATTCATCTTTTTAGGATCTGATTTTAGTTGTTACTTTTTTTATTTAGTTTTTATTTTAGGAGACATTTCTAGGGTTTGTAGAGATTCAACGAAGATCTGGTGGGTTTTTGGGTAAAGTAAATGGTGGATCAGCCTATCGTCCGTTCCAGTTCATTTGGTTTTCGTTCGATTCATCTCTGGTTCAATAGTGTTACAGTGCTACGACAATTACCTGGTGTTACGGAAAAGCAATGCTAAGCGTGATCCGAGTGCATCTTCCTTCTGAAATTCCCATTGTGGGCTGTGAATTAACGCCTTACGTCCTTGTTCGCCGCCCCGATAAGACCCCCGCCACTGAAGATGTTCCTGAATCTGCTCCTCTTGAAGGTCACTTCTTGAGATACAGATGGTAAACTACTTTTGACTTTTCATTTCTCTGCGTTGCTTGGGGCTTCATCTTATTTCTTATTCTGGATCGTTTTTCGGATTGGGGTTTAATCAAAGTTTGAAAATTTCGATCTGAATTCAGAGATTTCTTCAAAAAGTTTAATAATTTGATCTTAATTCAGGGGTTTTCATTTTTTTTTTTTTTTAATCTCGATGAAGATTCATTCTTTGATTTTGTTGTTGTTGTAGGTATCGAGTACAGAGCGATAAGAAAGTAACGATTTGTAGTGTGCATCCAACGGAACAAGCTACTCTGCAATGTGTTTTCTGTTCAAAGCGTAGATCTTTGGTTGCAAAAAGTTACCACTGTTCGCCAAAATGCTTTACGGATGCGTGGCAGCATCACAGGACTTTGCACGAGCGAGCAGCTGCTGAAAATGGAAACGAGGAAGACGAGTTAGCCCGCTTTAATAGTGCTGGTTCTGGGGCTCTTTCTGGGAGCTTATCCGGTTCTTTGTCAAATCTTAATCTTTCCAATAATAATGGTCCAGTACCGTTTTATCCTTCTAATATTACTCAGAAAAATGGAGGAGAGACGCTAATTGAGGTTGGGGGTTGCAAAACATACACTCCGACTGCTGATGATATTGGCTACGTTTTGAAGTTCGAATGTGTTGTGGCTAATGCTGAGACTAAACAGTTTGTTGGACATCCCAGTACCATTTTGACTTCACGGGTTATTCCTGCCCCTTCCCCAAGCCCCCGTAGGCTAATTCCGGTTAATGGAGCTGATGTGATGGGTCATTTAGATCATGATGGTCGGATTCAGTCTGCAGGATCATTCACTGTTCTTTCATATAACATTTTGTCTGATACTTCTGCAAGTAGCGACCTATACAGTTACTGTCCTCCTTGGGCTCTTGCTTGGCCATACCGCAGACAGAATTTGTTGAGGGAGATTGTTGGTTATCGAGCTGATGTAGTTTGCCTGCAAGAAGTATGTTCTTTTTATGGATTTGGTAAAGATTTTTGGATTTAAAATAAAAGAAAGTAATTCTAATGTATTCTTATTTCATTCTCTGGCAGGTACAAAGTGATCATTTCCATGAAATTTTCGCTCCTGAGTTGGATAAGCATGGGTATCAAGCTCTCTACAAGAGGAAGACTAATGAGGTTGGGTCATTGCCTCCACTTAATCCTTTTTAACTGATTTTTGTCGAGAAATCCCTTGGCCATAATTGTCTCATTGCTAGGTTCTCAGCGGAAGTACAAGTGCCATTGACGGGTGTGCAACGTTTTTCCGACGGGATAGATTTTCGCATGTCAAGAAATATGATGTTTGTATCAGTTCTATATGTTTACTCGCTCTATCTATTTAGTCTACATACTAATTCATGGATTGCTTATCCAGGTTGAATTCAATAAGGCTGCTCAGTCTTTGACTGAGGCTTTAATCCCTCCTGCGCAGAAAAGAACTGCTTTAAACAGACTTGTTAAGGTATTTTTGTCATGGTATACAATTTTCTAGTCACAGTTAGAGAGGTAATGTTCACATAACTGATTCCAATGATTGTTATGTTGTAGGATAATATTGCGTTGATAGTTGTTCTTGAAGCAAAGTTTGGTAATCAACCGGCTGATCCTTCTGGGAAGCGCCAGCTTATTTGTGTGGTAGAGTTTTTTTTTTGGTTTTTTTTCCTTCTGATTCAATTGTTTGTTGAGAAGACTGTTCTTATAAGAATTGTTATTTTCTATGCTTACACATTGTATGAAAGCCGGCTAATTTTCTCGTTTTGTTGTTGTAACTTGTTGGTGTTTAGGCAAACACACATGTAAATGTTCAACAAGAACTGAAGGATGTGAAGCTGTGGCAGGTTGGTGTATCTCTCTATACGAAATACTCAAATTTCATGGAACTCAAAAGAATTAGTATTCACTTCAATTTTTGTTTTATTCTATGGAGTTTAGGTTCATACCTTATTGAAGGGGCTGGAGAAAATAGCGGCCAGTGCTGATATTCCTATGCTTGTGTGTGGAGACTTCAATACGCTTCCCGGAAGGTTTGTTGATTCACTAATTCTTCTGACCTGATATATCAATTGCAGAATTTGTTATGACTATTGCATAGAGAGCTAAAGGTCTTCTTTTGGAATTGTAATTACAGTGCTCCTCATTCACTTCTTGTAATGGGAAAGGTTGATACATTACACCCAGATCTATTGGTCGATCCCCTTGGAATCCTGCGGCCTCATACCAAATTGACTCATCAATTGCCTCTGGTAATAACATTTATTTTCTTGGATTAAGTAAACTTATGCCTGTGGTCTGGATCTTTGATAAGTGGATTGGTTTCAGGTGAGCGCGTACTCGTCGTTTGTGAGAATGGGAATGGGTCTTGGATTGGAACAACACAGAAGGAGAATGGATCCTAATACAAACGAGCCTTTGTTTACCAATTGTACAAGGGACTTCCTTGGCACTCATGACTACATATTCTACACAGGTTTGACCATGTTCTTATTCTTTTTTTCAAATACGTAAGAAAAAACAAATTAACTAAGCAAAAGATTTATTTGGTTTCAGCGGATACGCTAATGGTGGAATCTCTATTGGAATTACTTGATGAAGATGGATTAAGAAAGGACACAGGTCTTCCTTCACCAGAATGGTCTTCTAATCACATTGCACTCTTAGCTGAATTTCGATGCATGCCTAGAACCAGACGCTAACCGTCTTCACCACCCACCGCCATTTGCTTACAGATAGGTTTTTTTTATTTTATTTTTCCTAGTTCTTTTTTTGTTTTATTTATGTCATCAACGCTTTAGACAAAACCTCTTCCAAAGTCTGTGATAGAAATGGACACAAAGGTCAAAAGTTGGTCTGAGTAAGGCAGATCACTTTCTGAAGTCATTCTTTATAACGACCTCTGTCTGGTTTTGTCCAATCTTCTTTTATTTCTCAATTTTATTTTCAATTTAGTAATACTTTTTTTTTTGGTTTTCTCGCTCCAATATAATAAAATTATGGTTTTATCTATTTGACAATTTTCATCTTATGTAAGTGTAAAGACTCATGGAAATAATAGTAGACTAGGATGAGTTTTTTTTCACTGTGAACAAAGTGGAGATACGTGTCCACAACCATTTTTAAGAGCAAACATACACATCGGTGCTCCCTATCAATAAACAATAGAGATAAGCAAGAGAAAGAGAACATAGTCGGTTCCTGAAGAATTTAAACTAAAGCTTAGTCCCAAGCACTAGCCATTCCGGGGCCATACCCTTGGCTTGGAACAGTTCCATATCCTCCACCATAGTAGGCACCACCCCCTCTACCATAAGGTGCATAACCACCAGTAGGAACAGCTCCATATCCACCACCTGGTACGGTTCCATAGCCACCGGGAACGCCTCCATAGCCTCTGCCACCACCACCATAGTAGTTGCCACCACCTCCGCCTCTGCTAAAAGATTCTCTCCGGAAGTCACGGCCACCAAACCGTCCACCTGCCCGCCGATTCTTACCTACTCCAAATGAAGCACGAGATGCGTATCTACTTAGCCAGTCAGGGACCTCCTGGTTTGCTTCTTGCATTAGCTCAGCGAGTGGCTTGGCCATTGATGTGTTGTTGTCGTTAAAGAAAGCAGTTGCTAGTCCTGAATTGCCTGCACGTCCTGTTCGTCCAATACGGTGGACATAGTCATCGATGTCGTTTGGTAGATCAAAGTTCACTACATGAGCCACATGTGGAATGTCAAGACCACGTGCAGCCACGTCTGTTGCAACCAAAATAGGTGTCCGTCCAGTCTTGAATGACCTCAGTGCCACTTCTCTTTCCTTGTATCATAAACCAATACGGTTTTAGATTTGGCTGCGCAGAACTCGATATTTCCTTTCTGATATCAACAATTCACTAACCTGTTGTGACCTATCACCATGAATAGTGGTTGCTGGGAATCCATTGATGCACAACCAATTCTCCAAAGAGTCAGCTCCTTTCTTTGTCTCCACAAAAACTAGAGTCAAAGCTTGCTGAAAATAAACAAGGTTGTTATTGCACCGCTCTTGAATTGCAATGCGTTCTATATCACAAGAGTTAGTGAACCAGAACAAGTACACTGAAAAGAGCCAATTAGAAAAAGAAAGCAATAATTTTCCTTTGCCATTACCTTTCCTTGGCTACCATTCTCCCTCTGGGCATGAAGAAGATCCATAAGGTGGCTTCTTTTGTCAGAATCGTGGACAAACTCTACTCTTTGGACGATTAAATCAGTACTTGAACCCACTCTTCCAACAGCCAGAAATATGTAATTTGAAAGAAAATCAGAAGCAAGTCTCTGCATAAAATAAATAAAATAAATTTGAAGCATTTCGAGGGGAAATAATAATTTCCTGACCAACTTTTTTCAGAGCCAAACTTTTGACAGCCTCACGTATACAACAGATTATTGTGAAGAAAACAACATGAGGCATACCTGTATCTCCCTAGGAAATGTAGCACTGAACAACATTGTCTGCCGGACACCCGGAGGAGGCATATCCATCTGCTGAACGATCTTCCTGATTTGTGGTTCAAAACCCATGTCCAGCATCCTATCCGCCTCATCAAGTGCTAAGAATCTTACCATCTGTAATGAGACTCTACCTCTCTCAAGCAAATCATTTAATCTCCCAGGAGTTGCAACAAGAATATCAACTCCCCTTTCAAGCTCTCTAAGCTGGACAACACAGAAACAAGAACAGATTAGCAAGATCACCAAATACTACCCTATGCAGTGTAGCTATTATCTTTAGCTATTCAGAATCATTTGAAGGATGCAGAAGTTATCTATCACACCCCCACATATACAGAACAGAAAACAGACAGGACATGGCATCAACCAAACTAGAAGCTGGAAAAACTCTCAACGAAATTCACCCAGCACACTGAAAAAACTAGTATAACTATAGCTTGAAAATAAAACTAAATCACTCTCATACACACATAAAATGCATCACATGTGGAAAATGAAGCAGTTATCAAACAGTAACAGAAACCTGTTGATTGATTGGTGTTCCTCCATAAGCAACCACAACTTTCACACCAGTTTGATAGGAGAACTTTCTGGCTTCGTCATGTATCTGTCAAGAAAATCACAAAATCGACATACATTATCTTTTTAAGAAAACTTCAAGCGATGAGTGTGAATGCACATGAACTTTAATATTAGACCAGTGATTCAGACCTGACATGCTAATTCCCTTGTTGGTGAGAGAATGACAGCAAGAGGATAGACTGCCCGTACTCCTCGTGGTCTATCTACTTGCTGATCCTTCATAATCCCACTAATAATTGGAAAACAAAAGGCGGCTGTCTTCCCAGACCCCGTCTGCGCACAAGCCATCAAATCCCTTCCGGCAACCAATATGGGAATTGCATTACGTTGCACAGGGGTTGGCTTCACGTATTTGCACCTCTGAATATTTAGATTCAACGCCTCTCCAAGGTCTATCTCTGCAAATGTATTAACAGGGAGTGGCACATTATCACCACTTGTCTCGATAGGAATATCTTCATAGGCCTCAAAGTTAATGACTGTGTTTTCCTGCTCGTTAACAGCCGGGTCTCCACTTCCATCATTACCAAATGGGTTGGTTTCAGTATCCCTACGGTCCCAACCTCCACTTCTAGTATTCCAACCACCATAGCTAGAGGCTCTACCACCATAACCTTGGCCTCGACCACCATATCCCCCACGATCATTACCAGGTGAAGGAGCAGCAAACTCTGAAGATGGAGTACGGGTCCTAAGATGCGGAGGAACATAGTTGGATCGCAACGAGCGAGAGTTTCCGTAACCCCAACCAGGTTGAGCCCTCTCCGATTCAGAAACATCAGCCCAGGAATTTGAACTCATAATTGCAAATTACAACCTCACAGAAAGATCAACTGTTTTCGGCTTCACAAGAATACTAAACGATTCTCCAACTTCTTGGTCTTTGGTTTTGAGTAGATCAAAGCCCTGAAATAACAGTAATAAGTTGCAACTGTGCATGTAAGCAATAAGAGAACGAGCCATCAAATCCATATACTGAAAATGGAAAAAATTCAGATCAATTTAAGAGAACTTTCTCCAGAAAAACCTCAGCAGCTAATCGAATAAGAACAATAATAGTCTAACAATAGAAGGTCGAAACAAACAAAATCACGATGAACTAACACAAAGCTGAGAACAATCATTTCCTTAAAAGCAACAAATGCACAAATCATTAAACCCTAGAAGCTAAAGGAAATCGAACAGGACATCGCTGCACAGTCGAAAATGAACACCATGCACAGAGAGAGGTAAAGCCAGACCTTAAGAAATTCGAATAGGAAGAAAATCTAGATCAAGGATCAATAGTGTACGGAAAAGTTTCAGAACATAAACCCTAATTTTCTTCTTCTCGCGATCGCACAAAAAGCAAATGAAACAAGGTTTCTGGGAAATGAGCAAAAGAGAAGGATGAAGAGATATTTGTACTTCGATGAACTTTATTATTTCCAAGATTTTCTCGTTTTTTTTTTCCGATTGTATGCCGTTTTCCACTAATGAGTAGCGTGCCGGCGTCGCTATAACGAAGTGAACTGTGTGTCGGCAATTAATATCGCAGCGCGTGATAAACACGATGAGTACGGATTGGATAGAGACGAATATTCATTGTGGTCTGGACAAAAGTAATTACTGACAAACTTAGAAATTAATTGCCAGCAAAAGTATTCCCAACTTAATTTTAAGTTTTTATCAAATTTCATAAATTTGAATTTATATTGGAAGAGTATGTGCTATCATAGCTCTTTTCATTTTACTAGTTCAATACCATGTTTAAAAAATTTCCGCCTAACTCCGATTACATCTTATCTACTCGCTAGACCCATCCTCGCCGCCTCGATTAATGACTAATCCCTCGAAAAAGTCAGTCAACCGATTACTCTCCGCCTAATCCGATTATTTTCCACCTAATTATCTATAATCTAATTATTTTTAAATTTTCAGGTATAAAAAAATTTGTTTTTGGTATACAAACACATTTATATTGAGAGTTTGTGATGTTTATAATAAATTATGTTTAAAATATAAATAAAAATCATAAAATAAATTATTAATACTACATTTTTATGTATTTACTATAATTTTAAAAAAAATATTATTTAAAAATTTAATATAATAGATAAATATATTTTTAAAATATTAAAATAACCTAAAACTAATTCCCGATTAATCTCCGTTTACTCTCCGATTAATCCTCTAAGCACTAAACTCACCCTTGCCACCCGACTAGCGTCTAGCGAGTTTTACAACATTGGTTCAATATTAAAATCTTTGTGACATAAATACAAGTGTTTTCCATAGATACATCATCCATCACATCATACATACATGATTACAAATTATGATTGTTTGTTAGGAATGAATCTCACTATTCATGCAAATAAAATACGACAAATACATCAATTTTTATATGTTCAATTATACGAAAATAGAGTATCATACTGTACATTATAGTTATATTTATTTACTCTCATAATCTTTTTGCGAAGAATTTATTTTAAAATATATATTATATTTTTGACGTCATATATTATATATATTTGATTTTTAAAATTATGCAAGAAAATATACATATAGATTCTGTATAGTGTCGTTTAGGAAAATCGTATGTGTATAAAAATTGTAGTTTTGCAGCCTTTTGTTCCGTATCTGCCTTCGGAGATTATTTTTCGTCGTAGAAAAAAATCGATCCCTCTCTTGGATTCAATTTCTGGGTTTTCATTTTTTCTAGGTCGTAAAATCGGGTTGGAGATAATTTCTGTTGAGAAAATTAGGGATAATCTAGGGTTCTGGGATAATTAGGGTTCATGAACGCTGAGGGGTTTTAGGGTCAAGTAAATGGTAGTTCCGCTTAAGCTCTTCTGCTTCCCTTGTCAAATTAAAGCTAAAAGTTTCGGTCTTTGTGCTTCGTTAGTGTTGAATTGCTTGGAGAGTTATAGTTAGTTACGGATAGAGCAATGCTTAGTGTTATAAGGGTGCATCTACCGTCGGAGATACCTATTGTTGGCTGCGAACTTACACCTTACGTGCTTCTCCGGCGGCCTGATAAAACATCCACCACCGATGATGTGCTAGAATCAGCTCCGCTTGAAGGTCACTTCTTAAATTACAGATGGTAAGTTATGCCTCTGGCTTTCTTTCACTTTTTATTTCTTCATTTTCAACTAGCTTTTGCTTGATTTTCTTGAGTTTTCGATTTGAGTGGGCAAGTGGATTCAAGTGAAAGTTTTAAATGTTTCTGTTCCTTTATTAGCAAATTGAATGCGGCAGATTATTCATTTCTGTAGAATTATGCTTTTTTATGTCTATAAATTGTGTTTTAGATTCTGAATTGAAGATGCATTCTTTGGATTTCTATTTTCAGGTATCGAGTACAGAGTGATAAGAAAGTTGCGATTTGTAGTGTGCATCCATCTGAGGCAGCAACACTGCAATGTCTTGGATGTCTAAAGTCTAAGGTTCCTGTTTCCAAAAGCTATCATTGTTCTACTAAGTGCTTTTCAGATGCGTGGCAACATCATCGTGTGCTGCACGAGCGTGCTGCTACGGAAGGAAATGATGATGAAGAAGAATTGCTTCGTTTGAATAGTTCAGGTTCTGGATCTGGTGTTCTCAGCACCAATAGTAGTTTAACTAATGGATCATCAGCAGTTTATCCCTCATCCGTAACTCAAAATACTGGTGCAGGAGGAGAAACACTTGTTGAGGTTGGACGCTATAAGACATACACGCCAATGGCTGACGATGTTGGCCATGTTTTGAAGTTTGAATGTGTAGTGGTCAATGCAGAGACAAAACAGAACGTGGGCCATTCTTGTATCATATTGACTTCCCGTGTTATTCCAGCTCCATCACCTTCTCCGCGTAGGCTGATCCCTGTTAGTGGAGCTGATATTATTGGGCCCCTGGATTCTAATGGACGACCTTTGTCTATGGGATCATTCACTATGCTGTCCTACAATATATTGGCTGATACATTTGCTAGCAGCGACCTATACAGTTACTGCCCCACATGGGCTCTATCGTGGACATACCGTAGACAGAATTTACTACGGGAAATTGTCAAGTATCGTGCAGATATAGTTTGTCTACAAGAGGTATGTTAACATTGCAATTGCTTTCTGTTTAATTTTGAAAAGGTACACCTGAGGAACTAGGTTATGGAGAGTACCCCCTTCAATATTTTGTTTTTTTTCCATCTTGCAGGTACAGAATGACCATTTTGAGGAGTTTTTTGCTCCTGAGCTGGATAAGCACGGATACCAAGCTCTATTCAAGAGGAAAACAAATGAGGTTTATTTGAATGCATCCCCTTGAACTTTTTCTTGGTCACTTATGTGGCAAGATGTACTGAACTAAACACATTGATTCACTCGATGATCTTAGGTTTTCGTCGGTGATACAAACACAATTGATGGATGTGCTACTTTTTTCAGAAGAGCCAGGTTTTCTCATGTCAAAAAATATGAGGTGTGCCTTAGGTTTCCACTATATTTCCTTCCTATTTAGGCCTCTCTGCTAAATCATCGGGCTTCTCTTCCAGGTTGAGTTCAATAAGGCTGCCCAGTCTTTGACCGAGGCTCTCATTCCTGTTCACCAGAAGAAATCTGCTTTGAGTCGTTTGGTTAAGGTACTCAGAGGTGCCCTACCATGCAAATTATGTTTCCACACATTCACTGTGTTTGTCTTTCATGTAAAATTGATTAAGACTCTTTCTTTTTAGGACAATGTCGCCTTAATAGTTGTACTAGAAGCGAAATTCGGTAACCAGGCTGCTGACAATCCTGGGAAGCGCCAGCTACTTTGTGTGGTGAGTTTTCCAAAAAACTTTTGTCAGAGAAATAATGATATAGTTAAAGTAATGTGTTACCACTTTCTCTTCTCCTTTAAAGGTCTCGAGGTGATAATTTTTTCTGTCTTTTATGTATTTGATGGGTTTAGGCCAACACACATGTAAATGTTCCTCATGAATTGAAGGATGTAAAGCTCTGGCAGGTTGGTCTTTATTTCATAGTTAAAGAATTCTCTGATTTCGAATTCTAACGTCATTTACTGATCCATATTGATTTTTGCCCAAAATAGGTTCACACATTATTGAAGGGATTAGAGAAAATAGCTGCCAGTGCAGATATTCCAATGCTTGTGTGTGGAGATTTCAACTCACTACCATCGAGGTCTGGCTGGTTTTCCTATCTGTTATGCTCAAATTTCAAAAATATCAAAATCTATATCAAATTATGATTCTGGTCTCTAATCGAACTAACTTGGAGTTCCTTCTAAATGTTTTCAGTGCTCCTCATTCACTTCTTGCTATGGGTAAGGTCGATCCACAGCACCCAGATTTGATGGTTGATCCTCTTGGAATTTTACGTCCTCACACCAAGCTAACTCATCAGCTGCCACTGGTAATTATCTTTCTGGAAAACGGAAAACAGATGCAAACAATAGTGAAAGACATATTTTAAGCTTTAGAATTGCAAACTATGCATAAACATCTTTGCCTTGTGAGCCTTGCAGGTTAGTGCTTACTCATCATTTGCAAGAATTGGAGGCAGCCTTATTGCTGAGCAGCAAAGGAGAACAATGGATCCTGCATCAAATGAACCTTTGTTTACCAACTGTACCAGGGACTTTTTAGGCACATTTGATTACATATTTTACACAGGTTAATTTAGGCGATAACTTTTCAGCTTTCGCAGCTAATATGCTTTCAACTCAGATTTCATGTGGTAAACATGTTGCTCCTTTTCTCTTTTGTTCTGTTTCAGCGGACACGCTAGCAGTGGAATCATTATTGGAACTGTTGGATGAAGCAAGCTTGAGAAAGGACACGGCTCTTCCATCTCCAGAATGGTCTTCTGATCACATTGCACTTTTGGCTGAATTCCGCTGCATGCCCAAGACCAGACGCTGATGCTGCAAACTCACTGATGAAACAATATTTTATAGAGATGCTGCAGCTGTAATAACCGATAAAGACTTTCAATGGAGATGGTTAAGCACTTAAACTACACGAGGTAGATCGTGTGGCCATGTCCCCGGGTTTTCTCCTGCTGGTTTTTCGCTTGCGGTCTACTCTGTATCACAGTTTTATTTACTTTCATCTCAGTGTGGTTCGTTTCGTTTCTCATCTTATAGTTTATTCCTCTTTGCCGGTAAGTTTTTGTTCTTCACTGGCTTGTCATTATAAGAATGTTAACATTAGATTCTTCAAGCAAATAGTGACTGGAGTTTACAGTCACTTCACTTGAGAATATAATCTCTATCTAGAGCTCATTTTTCTGTGTAGCAAGTCTCTCTACACTTTGGCCCTGAACCTTAGCTATCGATGTTCTACTTCCTTTCCATGAACATATCTTGCAGAGACTGAAAACGAACTGTGAACAACTTGAAATATTTATATGTTATCCACCAATAACAGCAGAAGATCCAAATTTCAAATTTCAATTAGACATGAGACATCTCAACTAGTACTCATTATATAAGCTTTTTTAATCAAGTTTCTTGCAGAACTAGAACTCTGAATATCCATTCAACTAGAGAAGGAAACATATGTTGAACTCGAAACAAGTCAGTAGATAGAGGCTTATAAAAGGGCCTATTGAATCCTAACTCTGTCGCATAAACTGGTAGCTAGATTCATGGCTTACCATCAAAATCGACAAATATTGGTTCTATGCATAACAGTAGCAGTAATGTTTTTTGGTGTGAGATCAGAATTGAACCAGGACATAAAGGGATGTCAGGATGCTATGTCTGATCTCTACTCTTGTCTTCCTTTTGTCAGTAACACAGCTAAAGCTCCAGACTCAACATGTTGCAACAAACTCAAGGAAAAAATAGACAAAGGGCAGACCAAGAAATGTCTCTGTACTCTTGTCAAAGACAGGGATGATCCTGGTTTAGGGTTCAAAGTTGATGCAAATCGTGCAATGAGTCTCCCTTCCACTTGTCATGTCCCTGCAAATATTTCACAATGCCCAGGTGAGAGATTCCATCGCCAAATATATTCTTGAAAAAAGTAGAAAATATTATGTTCCAGCTTTTGCATAGTCACAAACTAGACCTTTATCATTATTTCATTTTGTTTGCAAGAAGACCTTCTACATTTGCCTCCAGATTCACCACTCACTCAAATTTTTAAGCAATTCACTGAATCCTCTCAGAATGTTGGACATAGAGATGGAGGTAGTACTAAGATTTACTCTTTTTACAGTTTTGAATTGATTTTACTTATTCAAAATATTTCCGCTTTTTTGAAAGTAGAAGAAAAACGAAAAAAATAATAAACAAATAAAAATATTGCAGCCGTCACCAAAAGCTCAAGCGTCAAAGGAAGAGACAAGAGTCTATTTGGTTTAGTGATGGCTGGAGCTGTCTCTATTTGGTATTTAGTGTAATCCTTTGTAATCTAAGTTGATAAAAAGTTAAAAACACAACCAAAACCATTGTACGAGTTACATCTAGTTGAAGCGGATGTATCATGACTTGTTAATAAAACTTCTTGAACAACTCTTATCATCAGATTACAGATATCAAACGATTACAATTTATGACTCTTTGAAGCATGCCATATATATACAAAAAAAAAAAATTCTTTTTTTTGTCAACCATACAAAGTACAAACTACAAAGAGTAAGTTATTTTAGTTTCATGGAAACATAAAACACTGAAAATATAAAAAGTAAAACAAATACAAACTTGGCCATCACCCATTATTCTTTAAAATCAGTCATTGTAGTACAAATCCTCTTTAATTGCTAGAGGAATCATGATGGGGCTTATCTTATTTGGTTTTCAAAATATTAATGTTTGCCTAGCTGTAGCTCACAAAAGACATTTAGTCTTCTAAATTGGACTTAGAAACCATATTTAAACGGATAATTATCGTTGATGGGCCATGGAAGAGATATGTATCTATTTTTCTCTAGCCGAAAACAAGCAGAAATTGTGAAATTAAATAACAAATATTTTTGCAAAAGAAGATCAAACGTTGTAAGTTATACAACTGAGGATAGACATTTTTTGAAAGTCTTGGAATACAAATTAGCTGTGTACTTTGAAGCATGTCAGACGAGGGAACATCTGAAGCAACTCTCCACGGCTTCGTCTCTGCAAAAATTTATTCATGTGTTTAACAATAGTAAAGAGAAAATGTTAGTCTCGATCATACGCTACAAAATAGAAAATAAACTTTGAAAAATGAAAATCTTAATATCTGAGAATAAGTCACCTTGATGCCGATGCAGCCATTGACATCAAGAGTGGTGAGTGTAGTGGAGCATGTTTGCGAGAGAGTCTCCAGACATCTATCAGTCACCCCAACTATTCCAAACAAGCTGCATTTTTTTTTAGCCCATCTAATGGAGTCAGCGAGAAGAGTCATTTGACAAAACCAAGTAAACAATTCTAGAATTGGATCAGGCACCTGAGAAATTCGAGCGAGGTACAACTATTAGCAATGGTAATCACACCTGCATCTGTGATACGCACACACCTGACATGTTTAAGAAGCATTTGGAATGAAGACACAGCTTCTTGCTCGTTATTTTTCTTGTAAGGGGAGATGTAGCTTACCATGTCAAGTTTTGAGACTCTAGCTTTTTGCATTTAGCTACATGACCAAGCCCCTCATCAGATATATTCTGGCAATCAAGTCTCACTCTTAGTAACAGATTTATATCAAAGATAATATATTCATTGTCAACGTAATTAATCTGTGCTAGGGATTTGCTAGCAATTAATTCCTTCGTTATACTTTACAAGAGACAGAGACATATCCAAGATCTCGAATAAACTCATCCATTTCCAAAGGAAAAGGACAATGAAACTAAATGAATTGGGATTCACCAACTCCTACCTGAGCGCCACATAGATCTAAGAACCTTAGGCCAGCTAGAAATGAAATCTTCTTGTAGGCTTTGTCTGTGAAGCTGCAAGAAATTGCAACATCAGTTCCAGAACTTAGAACAGCAAGCTTTTCAATATAGCCAGAAACATATATAATATGTTGCATATGTACCCTGAGAGAGCATAGAGATTTAAGGTATGGAGAGAGGAACACTTCTGTAGGACATGAAGTAATCCATCATCTGTAATCTTAACACACCTGGCGGGATTGTGGACAAAAGACCGAACACCATAAGTACTCAATAAAAGTGTATAGAAATCAGGCTTCTATCTTTATAAACAATCAACAAAGTGAAGAATGATACTATCCAACAATGTTATGGATTATCTATCACCAAGAAATACAGAGATACGTAGTATTTGAGAAGCAAAGACTTTAACATGTTTAACTTACCTTGTGATATTCAGCGACTCTAATTCTTGATAACTTTCAGCTACTAGCTGCATACTTCGGTCAGTTAGGCTCTGGAGCAATTAGTGCACACCCAAATCATATTATTCATTTAGTACAAACAGAGGACATAGAAGACATAAACGTGTCCATGTTGTGTGAAACATAATCATAATTATACCTATCTGTCAGGAGTAAAACTCCAATAATAGATACATAAAATACCTTGCAGCCACTTAGGTTCAAATCAATGATACGTCTACAATCCTTCACCAGGTGTCTAATGCCATCATCCGTCACCCTGTGAAACAAAACGAAGCATTAGGGAGATCAAATTCGGAAGTGTTGACATGAATGAGTCAGACAGAGTATCACCTCACGTTCCAGTAGATAGAGAATACTTTTAACTTGGGGCATATGCTAGTTATAACTTGGATTCCCTTGTCTGATATTTTTTGGCACCCATTCAGATTCAAGCATTCTAAACTTAGAAGAGCATCCGGGCACTGGTATGGTCATCAGCAGCCAATACACAATTGTATGAAATACTAACGGTGAGAACGATCCATATAGTGCAATGAATTTGCAAAAAAAGTTACCCGGGATTTCACGAGTTTAAGATGACTGTCGTCGACACCCTGAGCAAATTCA
The DNA here is from genome assembly GCA_963854855.1 of Nasturtium officinale. NCBI lineage: Eukaryota > Viridiplantae > Streptophyta > Magnoliopsida > Brassicales > Brassicaceae > Nasturtium > Nasturtium officinale. The sequence continues at coordinate 1,437,949 of OY978507.1, forward strand.
AGATTGATATGCTTCACTTGATGATATCTTGGCTACATCGTTTGAAAGCACGATGAGAGACTTCTGCTCAATCTTTCCAAACACTCACAGCAAAGGAAAAAAAAATGATGATATCTTGGCTACATCATTTGAAAGCACGATGAGAGACTTCTGCTCAATCTTTCCAAACACTCACAGCAAAGGAAAAAAAAATGATGATATCAAGTATAGTCCAGCATCAAATTTTTATTTTTAACTAACCAAGGAGAGAGCAGCTAGAAGCCCATCCCCTGCATTAGTCATCTCGCGCAAATCGATGTTCTGAAAAAGAGCGATCAACATTCGTATCGGATTAGTATGGAAAACATTTGAAAACTTACTTGCTAAGCTCTGAGATTTGTTTACCAGCCAGATTGAAGGGTAGGAGACGAGAGTGCGACATAGCCAAGGGCTAACGAGAAGTAGAGAAATTAGATCTGTCTGAGGCAATCTCCTGCTCACTATTCTCATCACGCTTGTTATTACTTCTCTCCTCCATGTCTCTTCTGCCACTTTCTTCGCTTCCATTATTCTCAATCCAAGCTGTGATTTTTTTTCTACCAATCTCCCTCAGAAGTCAGGACTATAATTTAGGAGCACGAAATTTCATAAAGCTTGAACCTTTAAACGAGTAAAGTCTTCTCGAGTCTCGACGAATTGGAGCTTATTTCTGCAAATTTGGTTGTACTGTACTTGTACCACAGACAAAAGTTCAAAGTTTTTAGTTTTTAAGTTGTCTGTAAAAACATTCCACTTAAAAAGGCTTTATTAACTGGAGCCTGTGGGCCTTACAGTTGGAAGTCGAAAATTTTAAGCTTTGAGATTCATTCACGAATTTCGTCGAGCATCTTCTCTGTATTATAATCTTCCAGTGATAAGAGTATTAATTAAAGTCTGAAAGAACTCTAACCCCAAAACCCATTTTGCAGTTTCAATTGCAGATCATCCAATATTCGCATTTTCATCAAATCTGTATAGATGTTCGTCAAATCCCAAAACTTTTTCTATTCAATGAGTAAGCTCTTTCATCAGCATCAACAATGGCGAGGAGTGGGTGGAATGACAAAAGTGAGACTGAAGTGGGTGAAGAACAAGAACCTGGATCACGTCATTGATACCGAGACCGATCTGAAAGCAGCTTGCATTCTCAAAAAGACGTCATAAAGCGATCTCCCACCGGTTTCCTCACTGCAAAATCCGTCGCCGATTGGCAAAAACTCATCGGACTCACCGTCCCTGTTCTCCGCTTCTTGCGCAGGTATCAATCAGCCAATGAAAAAGGATTAGAAAGTGATCAGATTTGTAAGAATGCTAATGAAAGTTAACATCTTTGCAGGTATCCAACTCTGTTTCATGAATTTCCGCATGCTCGTTACGCTAGCTTACCATGTTTCAAGCTAACGGATACAGCACTATTGCTTGACTCACAGGAAGAGATTATTCATCAAAGCCACGAAAATGATACAGTGGAGAGACTATGTAGAGTTTTGATGATGACGAGAACAAAAACTGTCAAGGCCTCTAATGGAAACCCTTGTTTAAAGCTTGTGAAATGGCATGATGAATTCGCATTCTCGGCGCTGCAGAACGAAACGAGAGCAATGTTGTTACAGGGGAGGATTGTCTTTACCGAGAGTTCAAAAGAGGCCAGTCTACGTTGACTTTCCCAATGAGCTTTCCTAGAGGATATGGTGCACAGAAGAAGGTCAAAGTATGGATGGATGAGTGTCAAAAACTTCCTTACATATCTCCTTACGATGACTCCAGTAACATTCATCTGGAAAGCGAAGCATGAGAGCTGAGCTCAACATTCCGCATAAGTTCACTCGTCTATTCACGCGATACCCAGGGATTTTCTACCTCTAATTGAAGTGTAAGACAACAACTGTGATTCTCAAAGAAGGATATCGTCGAGGGAAACTAGTGGATCCACATCCTCTAACTCGTCTTCGAGATAAGTTCTATCATGTGATGAGAACAGGGTTTCTTTACCGGGCTAGAGGGTTGGGCATGGTCTCTCAAGAGGAACTTTTGCTTGATAAGCCAGAGGATGATGATCCTGAGGAAGAAGGCTCTGAAGAAGAAGAGATTGTGGAAGGAAGTGAACTTGAAGAAGATTCAGAAGATGAATAACATAGTTTCTTGAACCCGTTTGTCAAAGAGAGAAACAGTTTAACTGCATTTTATCTCGAGGAATGAAATCGAGTTTGATCATTGTAAGCTTAAAGTCCATAAAGGATATAATGAGCGCTTGTATTTCACCAAGAAAGATTGTCAACAACAAATGGAAACAAAGAGAAAATTTGGATTTCCAACTAACAAACGAATTTGTTAGACGAAAGCAAGAACAAGATCAAAATCGGAAAACACTAACGTCTATCTTTTAGGACAAATCCTAAAAATAGCCTGAAAAAAAAGAAACAAACAGAGATTCACCTAATAGCAAGATTAGATAAATCCATATCTTGAATGAGAGATCTCAAAGGAGGGGGCAAGTACATGTGCTCTCTTGGAAATGTAGAAGAAGAGAAATAAAGTCAGGTTAAAAAGGAGGAAAAATTGTATAGAGCCTGATTGGCTAATCCCAAGCACTGGTCACTCCAGCACCATACCCGCCGCTTGGAGCACCACCATATCCACCACCACCATAGCCTCCTCCGCCATAGCCTCCTCCTCCGCCATAGTAATCGTTACCACCGCCGCCTCCTCCTCCTCTACTGAAAGAGCCTTCCCTTCTGAAGTCACGGCCACCAAACCGGCCACCAGACCGTTTCTTACCTCCACCAAATGAAGCACGTGAAGCGTATCTTGTGAGCCACTCGGGCACCTCTTGGTTGGCTTCTTGCATCAGCTCAGTGAGTGGCCTAGCCAGTGAGGCATTGTTCTCGTTGAAGAAGGCAGTTGCTATTCCAGATTTGCCTGCTCGTCCAGTTCTTCCGATACGGTGGACATAGTCATCGATGTCATTTGGTAGATCAAAGTTTACAACATGAGCCACATGGGGAATGTCAAGACCACGTGCTGCCACGTCTGTTGCAACCAGAATGGGTGTCCTCCCACTTTTGAAAGACCTCAGTGCCACTTCTCTTTCCTTTGAATGCATAACAACACAAAGAAGTTAGTCCGATTTAGTCAACAGAGAAAATACTTCTTGATGATGAAATTTAAAGAGTTCATTTCAGCAATATCATCCCGGTTATAACAACATAGTTTGGGTGCTGTAACTTCAGTCCATCAACGAACCTGTTGTGTTCTATCACCGTGAATGGAAGTTGCTGGAAACTCATTCATGCACAACCAATTTTCCAAAGAGTCAGCTCCCCTCTTTGTCTCCACAAAAACCAACGTCAATGATTGCTGTGTATGAAAAGAGAAGAAACGCCAGCTTAGTCAGAGCATATTGAGTTATGGTCCATGCGATAGTAACTACATTGCATTACCTTGTCTTGGGTCTCTCTTTGCGCGTGAAGCAGGTCCATGAGATGGCTTCTCTTATCAGAATCATGGACAAACTCAACCCTTTGGGCAATTAAATCAGTGCTTGAACCCACCCTTCCCACAGCCAAAAATATATAGTTTGACAGGAAATCAGCTGCGAGTCTCTGTAGAAGAAACATATATGCAGGTATTAAAATAAACGTTGAGAACCAAACATTCTTGAGCTGAATATATGCAGCTGTTCTCACATATGAAATACAACACTCATAAGGAATTTGACCTCTTCGCCAGTCTAAAACTAAACTATCAAAGGTTCACCGTCATAATAATTGAAGGAACAAAGTTACAGATATAAAAGCTGAGCAGGAAAAAGGTATTTCATGGACAAGACAAACCAACCTGGATCTCCCTTGGAAATGTAGCACTAAACAACATTGTCTGTCTCACCCCACGTGGAGGCATATCCATCTGTTCAACAATCTTTCTAATTTGTGGTTCAAAACCCATGTCCAGCATCCTGTCCGCTTCATCAAGCGCTAAAAATTTAATCATCTGCATTGAGACTCTAGCTCTCTCTAGCAAATCATTTAGTCGGCCAGGAGTTGCCACAAGGATATCGACTCCCCTCTCCAGTTCCCTGAGCTGTACAAACAATAAAAATGAGACCACCACATTAATGCTTGAAAAATGATTTACTAACACCTGCAACTAAGACTAACTCCATTTCTTCTGCAGGTTATGTAAGATGATACAAGCTAAATGTCTATGTTATCTAGCCTAGAAATAAATTGTATCGTAAAAAAATCATTGTGCATAGCTGACTTCAAAATCAAAACATATTTTCAGCAAAGGAGACTGGCACTAGGAAGGAAACGGGCAAGCAGAACCCAAACCAGTATGTGTAAGGTGCTACTCACATAAACAGACAACATTGCTATGACCATGCAGCAATATCCAAAGAAAAAAAGCTGAAAACCAAGAACAAACTTTGTGTACGAAATTACCTGCTGGTTAATCGGCGTTCCTCCATAAGCAACAACGACCTTCACACCAGTTTGGTAGGAGAACTTTTTAGCTTCATCATGTATCTTCCAGGAAACCACCAGGACGAGAAATGTGAGTATACTATAAATACCTTTAGATTTTTTTCGAATAAATTCTATACAACGAGAGATGAGTAGGCTCTAAATGTTACCTGGGATGCCAACTCCCTTGTTGGTGAGAGGATGACTGCAAGAGGGTAAACTGTCCGTGAGCCACGGGGTCTCTGTACATGCTGCTGATCTCTCATGATTCCACTGATAATTGGAAAGCAAAATGCAGCTGTCTTCCCAGAACCTGTCTGAGCACAGGCCATCAAATCCCTCTCTGCAAGCAGTATTGGAATGGCATGACGCTGTACTGGTGTTGGCCTCACGTATTTGCACCTACGGATGTTCAGATTTAACGCCTCCCCAAGATCTATGTCTGCAAATGTGTTAACAGGAGGAGGCACGTCTCCGCCACTGGTCTCAATTGGAATATCTTCATAAGCATCAAAATTAATGCCTGTGTTTTCCTTCTCGGTAAAGACGGGTTCTAACTCAGCATCATCTCCAAATGGATTTACTTCACGTTCCTTACGGTCCCACCCTCCACTTCTGTTGTTCCAGCCACCACCTCCTCCACCATAACCATAGCCGGGACGCCCTCCATCCGCCCTATAGCCAGCAGCACCACCGCCACCGCTGCTAGGAGGAACCCATCGAGAGCCAGACGATTGACCACCATACCCAGCACGGTCATTTTGTGGCAAAGGAGGAGCAGGCTCTGATGGTCTATTCCGTAGGTGTGGGGGAACATAAGCAGGTTTAGACCTAGAACCTGCCTTCTCTGAATCAGCTACATCTGCCCATGATGCACTCATAATTGAAATTTGTGCGTCCTAAATCTAGAAAAAGTTACAACTTCCGAAACTTAACAATCAAAAGCTTGCAGCTGCTCCGGTGACTTTTAACCTTCTTATTCACGAGAACCTGGCAAATTCGAAATAGGTCTATTAAGCACAAAACGCAATCGTATGAATCAATAGCAGCAGGGTATTGTTAAAAAAAAAATAGAGACTTTATCTTAGTCCATAAGCTAGAAACCCCAAAAAAATCCAAAACGAAACTATTAAACAAGTAAAGACGAAATAAGAAGAGAACAAATTTGGACATCTGATAAGAATAGAAAATAGCCAGGAAAAGCTAAAGCAAGCAAATTAGAAAAAATGAATCACGCAAACAAACCAAATGGTTTTCACCTCAAATGATAGATAAAAACTCGAAATCCAGAGATACGTTGGTGGATACAAAAATAAAGAGAGAGGATATAGAGAGAGATAGAAACCTCAAAAGACGGTAGCTTGAATCGAATCGAATCGAATCGAATCGAATCGAATCGAATCGAATCGAAGAAATCAACGGTAGTCGTTCACTCAACGGAAAAAAGCTTGGGGGAGAGAAAAAAAACCCTAAATTAGATGGATCGGATACGACGCCATCAAATAGAGATGTTATTATTAACTTTTATTAATCAAACTCACTTCCCACTCCAAAACCTATGACAACTGTATATGAGATCACCTTCTTTTTTTATACATAATTTCAGTAAATATCTAAATTCTTTAACATTAAACATCATAAGAGTTAGGGAAAAAAATAAAAGTTTACTCCTAATGGGAAAACAAGAGAATACATATTTCATTTTCCCATAGATTTTTAAGTATTTTAACTTTTAAAATACCCTTTAAAAGATATTGTCAAATATAATTGCATGTTAGTTTCTTTGAATGTATGCTAAATTTTAATAAAATAAATTGAACCATACATTTTTTTTTCTAAAACATAGGTTTGATAGAATGTTGAAGGTATTCAGATTTCAGTAAGTTTTTGTTCTGTTTCAACTCTTATCCATTGGCAATAGAGGCTACTGAGTCTAAGACAAATTCTCGAAATGATTAAGAGCTTCAAATAGTTTTGACCAATAAGTCATTAAATTCCACTTGTATCATAGGAATATTGTCATTGATGTCTTGCTAAACAACTTTAAACATAGTCGTTGTTGTTTTGACTAAACAAAATTACATTCACAATCACAGGTTATATAGTAATATTTTATGATGTTTCTTCTTTTGTTTGTTCAACAATTGTTATGATGTTTCTATATGGCTACTTTCTGTTGAGATTGATATGCCAAATGTTGAAATGGTGTCGTTTCAATTAATGAATTGGTATTTTAAGAAAAATGTTTAAATCCAAATTTGAAGGAGAATGCATTGAATCATTGATTTTATAGGAGATAGATTACTTTCTAAATTATTTTTCTTTTTGAAAAATATTCTATCAATTTTTGTTTTTGAATATGTATTTTATTCGATTTTTTAAATAATAATTATTGGATTACTAGTTTAAAAAATAAAATAATAATATCGTATGTAATTTTAAACTATATATGGCTTTGAATGAAAAAATATATAAGAAAAAGTTATGTTACTTCACATCCATTAAAAAAACCGTTAAAGTTAAAACTAAAAAATAGTGGAATGTGATAGTCTAATGAAACAAAACCATTATGGAATAGGATTTACATGTTTTTATACATCTACATGCTTAGTATATATTGTTACTGGAAATATTTTCACATGTTCAAAATGAGCATTTTTCAAAATTTTAATATTAATATTTTGAGTTGAACACTTTAAAAAATAACAGAAGTAAACTATTATTATTTATTTTTATATTATGTGATTTAGATCTCAAAAGGCAGAAAAGGGTATAATAGTAAAATAAAGAAATGGCTCGAAAGCTACAAACCCCACTCGCCCCTTACCTCACGCGCCCCTCTCTATTTCGAAAAAAGCGAAGAATACGCAGAATCCATTGAATTTAGGGTTAGGGCTGCCCCTAATCTGGAAACCTTTGTCCTGCTTTCTCATCTGTTTTCCGGATCCGACGAGAGGGAAGAAGACGCTCTACCAAAACGATGGGCGCGAATTCGCTTCCGACTGATGCTACCCTCGATCTAGATGAGCAGATCTCGCAGCTCATGCAGTGCAAGCCTCTCTCTGAGCAACAGGTGCCTGCGATTGTGTTATATATTAGCTCTCCTCACCCTTTTTCGTTTCTCCTTGTTTAAATTGGATCTGTAATTTAGTTTTTTTTTCGGTTGATCTTTAGCTGTTTCAATGATTGGATCTCAGTTTTGTGTTTTGAATGGAAATGGTGGTGGTTTTTTTTAATCCGGTTTGATTTGTCGACATGATTTTCTGGAATAGGTTGAGCTCGACCTATGTGTTTCATTTTTCACTTCAGTTTTATGTGTTGAAAAATTTGGATTTCTTTTTATCATAATTACATAGTAAAGTATCATTTTGAATTGGTCATTAACAAGATAAATTATCATCGATTAGATGCATCACTGTGTTTGCGTGTGGGTAAAAAGATCAGAATTGAGATTAGCTTTTCCTCGTCTGAGAGAGTGTGGTTGTAACTCGATAAATGATCTTATGGAGCTAATATTGAGTGAAAACTTATAGCTGGAAAAAATTAAAGTTTTTTTGGCTGTAAATGATCTTTCTTTTTCCTGCTTGTGTCAAATAGATGTCACTAATTTGACATTTTAATGTTAATTTTTTTGATCATGAATTTGAAGGTTAGTCCTGTACTGTCTAAGAAAAAAAGAGGGGAAAACGAATTTATCATTGGCAGTTGTTCTTATTTGCTTTAGGTTAGAGCATTATGTGAGAAAGCTAAGGAGATCTTGATGGATGAAAGCAACGTCCAGGTCAGTTCTATAGCTTGCATTTCTTGGAAATTATATGCGATAGATTGTGTATCTAGCTTGAATTCATTTGAAGGAGACATTCATTTATTTCCTGGTTAAAGTAGAGTTAATTTTATAATTTTCTTGTATGCAGCCTGTTAAAAGCCCTGTGACAATCTGCGGTGATATTCATGGACAGTTCCATGATCTTGCAGAGCTTTTCCGCATAGGGGGAAAGGTAACATCTACCACTTGCTGAGAATTTAATATAGACATAAAGATTAATGTTTTGTTTTTTATTTAGCGTTGATCTTTCTTGTAAATTTTAGTTCTCGCTGGGGAATTCTGAATGTGGTGCTTAAGTTTCGTTTTTGGTTCTACTTTTTGCTGTCTATCTACCACCAGCTTTTACAAAACCTGATCAGTGCTCATCTTACTCTCTTTTACAGTGCCCTGATACCAACTATTTGTTTATGGGAGACTATGTTGACCGTGGATATTATTCTGTCGAAACTGTTACGGTACCAAGTTTATACCATCTGCACACTTTTTTGTTCAATAATAATTTTCTGATTTTCCAAGTAGAAATATCGTTTTGTCCTGTTATAACGTCAAATCAAATATACGGTGTTCATACTCATTTTATAGTTTATATATGCTCGTTAAATTTACCATGCTGATACTTTTTCTTTTAATTTCCATATCCAGCTCTTAGTTGGCTTGAAAGTACGGTATCCGCAGAGAATCACTATTCTTAGAGGAAACCATGAGAGTCGTCAGGTAAACTAATATTTTTATTTATCCTCCCCCTCCCCCCCCCCCCCCCCCTACTTGTACGTTCACCTTCTTTAGGTATAGATATCGAGTCTCTTGACATAGTTCTTCTGTTTTCTGCCCTTGAAATCTTAGATGAGACCTTTCTAGAATTAAAATAAATTTATTCATGTCTGTGCTATATACATTTACAAGTAAACTATGGTGTTCCTATATCTCGTCTGCCTCAGTTTTCTGTTGTCCATGTTTTTATCTGATTCATGGTTTAATTCACTTTTTTCGCTCTGGCAGATTACTCAGGTTTACGGATTTTATGATGAATGTCTGCGAAAGTGAGTCTCCTAGCAAACATCCTTATGTTGTATAAATTGGTCATGTCATGATGCATCTTTAAATAATACTCTGAATGACCTTCTGGTTCCTGTTGTTGCTTCTCATGTCTGTTGATGGGAGAGTATCAATTTTCATATTTCTTTTTTTAATCCTGTCTAGTTGGTATATATCTTCCTTATTAATATTGCTTGGCTCATTTGACTGTTCTCGCTGTAATTTTTTTCATACCTTGTAGTTTGGTTGTGCTTATCAAAATTGAATATGTTAAGACATGTATCCTTCTATTCCTATAAGAAAGTCTTTTTGGTTTGCAATTTACTAAACAAATCTTGTTTGTACTTGCAGGTACGGCAATGCAAATGTTTGGAAAATATTTACAGACCTCTTTGACTATTTCCCACTGACAGCCTTGGTTAGTACTTCATACGTAATGCGCTTCTTTCTTTCCAGTTTTATGAAATTGAGACTCACAGTTACTCCTATAATATACATGACCCCACTGTCTGTTTTGGCGTTCTCAATATTTGAGATGGTTTGTATCCTGGCATAATATGAATGACAATTTAAATTGCATTTGCTACTTGTGCTTTCTTGAGTGAAGAGTAGGCGATCTTCTAAATATAAATTTTCTGATTGAACTGATTGTATTCTTAAGAGTTTTAGCTCTAAAAAAACGAGGCTGTCCATCTCATGTTGTATGTCTTCTTTTGTACAGGTGGAGTCGGAAATATTCTGCCTTCACGGTGGATTGTCACCTTCTATTGAGACCCTTGACAACATTAGGAACTTTGATCGAGTTCAAGAAGTTCCCCATGAAGGTCCTATGTGTGACTTATTATGGTCTGATCCTGATGACAGATGTGGCTGGGGAATCTCTCCTCGTGGTGCTGGTTATACATTTGGTCAGGTATTGATTACAAAGTCTCAGTTTCAAAATCTCCGGAGTCTCTTTCATTTTTCCACTTCCTTTTTAAGTGTGTGCTTGACTTCTTCTTATTTTTGTTTTCGTAGGACATTTCTGAACAATTCAATCACTCTAACAACTTAAAACTGATTGCCCGAGCGCATCAGCTGGTTATGGATGGATTCAACTGGGCACACGTAACACAATCAAACTACTCTTCCCTGCATAACTTAGCTAAAACCTGAGATTCTTAGCTCACTTTGTGTAAATATATTCCCTTTGACAGGAACAAAAGGTGGTTACTATATTCAGTGCACCAAACTATTGCTATCGTTGTGGAAACATGGCCTCGATTCTTGAGGTCGATGACTGCAGGAACCACACGTTCATTCAGGTCTTTGCCTAAACTATGTCTAGAATACTTTGTTTTAGTTTCTTTTCTGGGGAAAGAAAACTAACATTGTCTAAATCATGAAACAGTTTGAACCGGCGCCCAGGAGAGGAGAGCCAGATGTGACCCGAAGGACACCCGACTACTTCCTATGAAGACAACAACACAACTCCTCTCGCAGCTGCAAAGCCTGGTTGTTGGTTTTTGAAGATCTCTGCGTATTCCATTTGGTTCATCGCATTTGTGTTCCAGGTTGCTTCTCTTTAAATCAATTTTAGCCCTGCCCCTTCGAATAGTGTAATATAGGCAAAGAGGTCAATGAACTTAAAACCCCTTATGAACATCTGTGTTTGGCTGAACCTATTTAGCTCCCTTCTGCGTCAGAATCTGTTTCTTGTGAGATATTATTTTGGTTTATTGCTCGTAATTTTCCCCTTCTGTTCCATATTTCTGGTTTTGTACCCTTTTGATTGAAAATATTATCAATATAAAGTTTATGAAAGCCACAACATGGAGACTGTGTGTGGTCAAGTGATGACGAGTTGATGAAAAACGTCATCTATACAACACAATGGAACGGTTATTACAAGTTAATGTAAGAGAATATTGAAGGAACAAGATCCACAACAGACCAGGCAAGGCCTGCGTATTGCAAGAACCTTATACCAGTGTCAACATCAAACGAGTCCTGATTTAAGAACTCAGACAGTTTCTTTAAATATCCAACTGAGTTCTTGGTTTCGTCTGTCTCCTTCCCATTGGCATACCCACTGTTAAGCTTAAGCTTAGGAATGTATGTGCTGGATCTTATTGGAATCCCAAGTGCGTTGGATACTGTTGGTAAAGTCCATTTTGCGAGGGATTTACTGCAGAATTTCACTAAGAGTATCGTTGGAATCCCCACCATGACTCTCCCAAGGTAGGAAGAAATAGGGAGCTCTGGTGAGAAGATTCGTGGAGCTGTTTCATGGTGGAATTGGCTGTACGTTTGCTGGACACCGGTCACCTAAGACAAGTAAAACCATCGATTAGCCATTGCTTAAATTAACCATAACACTTATGCATATACTATCATCTGAAGATCTTTCAATGCTTACAATTCCTAGTGCGACCCCATTAAAGGCCGTGTGGTACTCGTAGCTTGGAGTTGGGTGCTCAGGGGTCGGATAAGCAAAGAGCAATAAGAAACTCAGAGCAGTCCAGAAAGAGCTAACTGCACAATCCAGAGAGACATGGCGGCTTCTCTATTATTCATGTTTGCAAGTACGCAGCAGTTTTCAAACTATGAACAATAATGCTTACTGTTCTGTTTTGAGGTAATGAAATCATCGATTTTTTCGTTGATAGTAAGCCAAAGACCTAGAATCAGGACTCCTATGGCAAGACCACTGATGATATCGACAACACTGTGCATACCCAAGTAAATCCTTCCTAGGAAGAAAAACGATGATGTCACTTGAGGAATCAACTCCTTCCAAGGAATGTGTTTTTATGAGTTTGGATCTTACCCAAAGCAATTAGGGATACCAACAAACAAGCAAGGGAAAATCCATAGTATTGGATAGACACATTTCCATGTTCCACGGAGGATAACACATAATGGAGTAGATATCTGAAAAACACCAACCAATAAGGAAACCAACTGTTAAAACCTCTGTAACAACATCAACATTTGCTTTACGAAAGAGTAGTGTATTGTCCACAACAAACAACAATCAGTAAGCATCAGTTGATCCATTGATAGCTATGGGATTCTACCGCATACCAGTTGCAGCATTTAGCCAAATTTATCTTCTTCATGGGGTTGTAATACCAAGAGCAAACATGTATTGATAGGAGATAACTATGGGAGGCTCAACAAGAAACAGAGTAAAGAGATATCAGACAACATACCCGGATAAACAAACAGTGTTAATAGTATGTGAAGAAGGCAAGCCATATTCCATTGCATTGTCTTCTTCATCTTTTGTGGCAGTAATCCTTCTAACGGGTGGGCAGCTTGGCCTAGGAGCTGATACCACATCCTAAATACAGAAGACTGTTAAAACGAAATTTCCTTCATTTAAACTTGTAAACTAAGAGAATTTGTTATATACCTTAATACAGTTTCCCAAGTAAACACAGAATGCTATCAACAGAGTCATCTGCCTGGCCAATCTACCATGTCCACTCTGCAATGACATCAATTGCCTAGTAAGTCTTCAAGGCTAAAATCATATCCACAATTAAAAATTCTAATCTAAGAGTAAAGATTTCAACTTTAATCTGCAAAAAGAAGTTTGGAATGTTACCCAGAAGAGCAGAGGCAAAAAAACAGTATAAAAGGGTACTGAGACAAGACATGATAGACCTGAGAAGAAAGCATCCAATACTCCGTTTTGATATTTCTGCCCAAGAAAAAAGAGGAAATTATCCAAATTGAAGGTCAATGCAAAAAAAATCAGAAATTTGGAAATGTAAATTAAGAAAACTAAGGAACCTGGATTCTGAGAATGAAAGGAAGACCACCAACGACTTGAGGAGCGACCCATGGTTGTAGGAGAGATCTAAATTTAAGGGTCAAATTCAGATAAGAAGAAAGACATATCCATGTCATAATACCCACAAGGATCAATCCTTGCCATGTCCCTGAGCCTTCCATTGATTTTTCTAGAATCTTCTTTATTTTATTTTTCTCTCCGGAGAGAGCATCCAGAAATTTGAGTTATAGTATACTAAGATTTGAAATTGTGAGGCTTTTCTGGGTTTCAAAAGTCAAAAAACAAAAACAGATCAAAGAACAGAATTAGACAACGATTATACAATTTATTGACTCAGTGATTTGTTTGGAAAATTGGGATGCCTCTTTCTCTATCTCTCCAGCCATTCAGTGAGGAGCTCCAATGGATGTTCGCTGGCAGAGAGAAATATTCAAAAGATTGAGAAAGAAAGATTACAATTTTTGAGTTTTTAGGAAATATTCATAGCAAACAGTTTTGATCCAGCGCTTTTTGAAACTAAGGTTTATGTACGTGTGTGTGGCTTGAGAGTCAATGCTTAATTACTCAATTTTTTTTTGATTTTTTATAAAACTTTTCATACTAATTCCCATGTTCAGATTCTACTAATATTCTGTTACAAATTTTAATTTTTTTTTTAAAAAAAAACGAATACATAAATATTGGATGGAGAAAGAATCAAATATTATTAAAAAAAATTACAAATTAAAATGATAACTAAACATGGATTTTTAAATTAATCAAAAGTATTCATATCTTCTCAGTCACAAGACGAAGCTGCGAATCAAATGTTTTGGTTCCTTTATTAACCAGACAAAAACCAATCGAGATTCATAGACTTTGTTTTGTGATAAAGAATATTCATAGACGTTGTCACGAACACTATAACCCGTTTCACTCCAAACCAGATTAAAGCAGTTCCATTCTACGTCACCAAATATTCAAATACCATTGAGATATCAAACACATGATTATCCAATATTTTCACAATCTTGTTTCTAATCACCAAAACACAAGAATTTTCATTCTTAATACTGTGATTCCTTAGGTTTATACTTCAGGAGAACAAAAAATAGCAGTCTTACGACCAAGAATAGTTAAATAATTTTATTCCTTCTTGCAAACATAATTTGTATGTTACTGGATGGAAAAAATGTAGTTATTAGTACTGCATTTATAAAATATATTTTCAATAAATTTGATTATATTTTTCACTTAATAAAAAATCAGTTTAAAGATACATGTAGAATACATTTTTTATGTTTTCAAAGATAATTGGTATGTTAATGCAGCGAAACATTAAAAAAAGGAAACAATTATTTTGCTGCTTTTCCAGTTATTCATACATAAACAAAGAGTAATGGAAAGGTGAATATCATTCTTCATTTAAGCTCTTGTTCTGCACCTTGCGTAACAAAAATATTCAAGCCTATCACTTCATCATATGAGCATTTGCTTCATGTATATATATAGCTAAAGCTTCTCAAGTTCATCAGCCAAAGGACTTCTCCCAAGACTTGTTCCTCTTGTTCTAACCGGGGCAAAAGGAGATAGTTTTTTTGAAGCTCTTGGAGATAGTTGAGCTTGCTCAAGTACCCTGAATTGAAGCTCTGATGGGTAATCTCTCATACAACTTATTCTAGGTCCTGCACCTGTACTCCATCTTGAATGTAACCTCTCAGCTAACTGGTATGATTTTATTCCTTTGTGTGAATCTATCCTTTTCATCATTTTCTCCTTCAGCACTGGCTTCTCGTATTCTTCAATGTCTTCATCGAACAGATTCGATTTTGGGTATGTGAACTCTTCCTCAGCTATGAATGTCTCTTCTGCTGTCTCATATCCTTGGTCTGAAGGAGTTTCAGGTTCTTCTTCCTCAATCATGTCGTTCTCTTTGTTGGGAATCTCCGGGTTTGATAATTTTGAATGGAACCTTGTTAATGTTTGTAGCTCTGGATGATTCTTGGGTTTAGCGTTAGGACTTTCACCAGTCTCAGCGTCCACAAAGTCACATGGTTCTTCTTCCGTCTCTTTGATTCTTGAAGGCATCCTCTTCACCTTAGCATGAGCTTCTCCATCTTCTTCAACTGGACTCTTCTACAGAATTTGAAAAAGGAAAAATCTCTGTAATTGCGTCAAATCATAGCCTAAAGATAAACCAGATCCAAAACTATGATATGTCGATGACTTCAAACTCAGACCAGAATGGATTTTACCTTTACATTGGTTAGTTCTACATTGTTCTCTCTAAGAAAAGACATGAACGCCTGAAAGTTCTCTTCTGTTGGAAGATAATGTCCACTGTGAGGCCAAACTGCCTGAAAATATCATTCAAAGAACTCAAACTTAACACAAAGAGTTTTAACAAAGTCTCACTTTTCATCTTTTGCATAAGAATAAACTAAGAACAGAACAAGAAAAACTTTTTCTTTCACCTTAAGAATACCATCGTCAACCACAATTCTTCCAGCAGATAATGTAGCTCCACCGGCTAGAAAACTCGAGTGTTGAAAGTTCCCCTTTTTCTTCATTGCAGCATACAATATATTAGATACGCTTAGGACAAATATCCACTTTGCATCTGGTGGACCTTCTTTTGTGTTGAGAAGTATCCCACTTTGCTTATACATTAGTTTCCCATCCTCAATTACCACTTGATATGCCTCCCTTTCAGTCTGTTTGTAAGAAAGAATAAAGCATAACCAAAAAGATATCTAACAAACATGTCAATATCATCACAAGAGTATTTGACCAATTTCTGTTGAGGAAAATATCTGAAGTTCATCAGAATTGATTTACCAAGCATAGATACTCACCGGACCAAGATACTTAATGTTTTGCTGGTAAAGTTTTGATCTTGGACATCTTTCGTGGTTCAATTCTTTTCCTTGTCCTATGTCAAGCCTACATGTCCAAAGTTGGAAGTTAGCTCGTATAAATCGTACGTACTCTTGATACTGTCAGACTTATCATTGTGTCATAGCAAGCTTACCAATAGAAAAAGGGTTGTTTACTGTCACAGTGGAGCCAAGCATGATAATAGAATTGCAGATTGTGGCCATAGCGATGTCGAGGATCGATCTGTTAAGATTGAAAACTAAGATCAAATGGCTTTACACAAAACTTATAGCCACATACAAAGACAAACTGTACAATCATATCCTTACTGCTTCAAGCCAGTGCTGCAAAGCCAATTTCCTAGCTTTCTCGTCTTTTGATAAGCCTTTACCCACCTAAGGGATACAAATTCTCAAGTCATTAATTAAAGATTGGAGAAAGGGAAAACAATAGTTACATCAAACCAAACTGTTCAATGGGCTAAAACTAGTTACCTTAGCAGCTCTTGTTCTAGCTCTAGACCAGCGTGAAACTGCAGTCTCTTGCTTCTCAATTTCAAAAAACGATATAGAACTTCTTTTAAGTTCAGCAAAGTCAAGTACTTTCCACCTGCAAACTCCATCAAGTTATTAAACATATAATTTTATTCTCTCTGCATATACAATGCCAACAATTATAGCTCTAACGAACCATCTTTGCTCAACGACTACAGCACAATCAGCTAGCCTTCTTCTGGTTCGAAAGCTTCTATAAACCTTCTGCAACTTTAATGCCGCTTGGTATCTTCCATCACCTAATAACAATGCTAAAAATTCTTTTGCATGATCGTTTTCAGGAAAAGGTATCCATCTTCGAATTTTATATCTGTCATCTTCTTTCATAAAAGTTAAGGGTTTATCAGAAAATTTGTTATCCACATCTGCTGAAGAAACTCTCGATCGTTGTGTCCCTTTAGCGCTAAGGGATCTGCTGTATAGCGTCTTTTTAGTTTCAGGTGGTTCACTGATGGTTGAGTCAGAGTCACTCTTTTCCTTAAAGCTGATTGATCGAAGAATGGTCTTCATTTCTGCACAAGCAAGACAAAGAATGCATCTCAGAACAAATTAAGAAGATTCATAGAAGTCGTTACGAATACAAACCCATTTTCACTCGAAACCAGATTCAAGCATCTCCTTGCTACGTCCCTGAAAAATGTCAAATATCCAAATTCCATAATTAGGACATTCACCAAGCAAACACACTCATTTTTTTTTTTCAAATGTTCATCTTCTAGTTGTTAAATTTTCATGCTTCACCTTTTCTAGTTACCAAAAAAAAAACAAAAAAGATTCATGTATTGTTAACACAAAAGTACCGAGATTCCTAAGAAGATAAACACAAAAGGTATGAGAAAGAAAGCACAACTCGAGAAGAAAGCGAGGCAAACCAAATCCGTGATACGGAATGAGACAGAAGAGGTTAGTTTAATGGAAGAAAACAAGAGAGGCAAAAAGGAATCAGGAAAAGAGAAAATGAGGAGAAAGCGTAGGAAAAAACTTCAGAAAGGGGTTGGTGAGTTGGATTAGATGAGAATGTGAGAGAGAACGATAATGGCGGCCATTTCTGATGTAAGAGATTCCCATGAAATCTCAATCTATCGATGCAAATGTGTTCCATTGGCGGGGAGAAAGTAGGTAGTATCCTCTGTTTCTTTCCTTTCTAAACAGAGTATTCTATCAACTCCTAAACATAGAGATTAGAGAGAAAGAGAGAGAGAGAGAGAAAGAGCTTTCAAAGATCGCACTGTCATATTTTATCTAGATTAAAATGCACTTATTAGATCTATTAAATGTTTAAATCTTAAATCTTTTTAACAAAAAAAAAATGTTTAAGATCTTCATGAGTCCATGTAATGATTTTGACGAGTTCTGTCAGATTTCATGTAAATTTGTGTATTTGACTGAGTAAATAGCTTGTTTATTTATTTAACTAATTTGGTCAAGAACATAAAAAAAAAATTAAGTTGTTTTGTAGAAATTATTCAAAAATGATGACCTTTTGTGAAATTTCTCAAAAAACGCAAACAAAACCCTAATCACTAATTGACCGTGTCCGTTAAGTCCTCTCCTTTCCGAAGAATCTGACTTTTTCCGGAACTCCGACGCCGAAGCTCAATGGAAAGAGAGGATGAGCTCCACAAGCTAAACGGTAAAGTTTCTGCTCCACGAGACCGAGATGTAGAAGATGACGATCCACTAGTATTGAGCTCTCAAGCTTTGGCGGCTCTCCAGGAATTTCTAGCTGATCAGAACAAAACTGCCGCGAGCACGCCGCTGGCGTCTTCCGTTGCCGGAGGTGAGGTTTCAGATAAAGTTGAGCTGGTTACGGAAGACTGGAGACTCAGCCAGTTCTGGTACGAACCTGAAACAGCAGAGACTGTAGCTGAAGAAGTGATCACTCTCTCTAATAGATTCTCAGGCTGTCGAATCGCTTGCATTGCTTGCCCTACTCTCTATGTTTATCTCAAGGTACTATTGATCAGTTTTGTTAAGTACCCTTAATTTGTATTGAATCCGTTTTGTTGTTGCAGCTAAATTTCTTTGTTACTGCTTTTGATTTGTGATGAGTCAGAAAAAGGATCCGAATCTTCAGGTGCAATTGCTGGAGTACGATATGAGATTTGAGCAATATGGAATTGAATTCTCTTTCTACGATTACAACGAGCCAGAAGATCTACCGCTTCAGCTGAAACATTGCTTCCATGTTATCGTTGCCGATCCTCCCTACTTGGTAAAATTTCTTCAAGTTCTTGACTTTTTTTTCTTTTTAGCGTTTCAAAGTTCTTAAACTTGTGACATTCAAGACTCTTGTAAATACAGTGTCATTTTTATCGACCTCCCAAACCTTGTATTGTATAGTTCTTTTCTAAAAGGTTATAGAAAATACAGAATCAGAACAGGTTGAAAGTATGCTTTTTCCCGGACGTTTAAAGATCTACGTTTACAATTTGAATTATTTAGTTGGTTATGGTCATGGCTTAATTCCTAGTTGTTAAAGATGGATACTTTGTGGCTCTCTGCTGCTTTAAGTTTATATCATTCAAATCAATAGAGTACTTATGACTTATGAGGGCATCATTAGTCAGTGATGTTTTTCTGTGCTTTTTTAGAACATAGATGTCTTTGAGTACCTTCTAGTCAGCAGCTTAGTGATTTTGATGTGTTTATGTTTAGCAGAGTAGGGAATGCCTGGAAAGAGTTAGTCAAACAATTTCATTCCTTGCAAGCCCAGTAGATTCATTGTTACTTCTTCTCACAGGTACATCAACAACTTCTGTATTCTCAAATCAATTTTGTAGGATCTTATGATTTATTACAGGTAGATATTTCACCTCTTGCAGGAGAAGTGCAAAGAGAACATGCAGCTGAGCTATTGGGTGTTCGTCCGTGTGTGTTTAAGCCTCATCACTCCAGCAAACTTGGAAACGAGTTTAGATTGTTTATAAGTTATGATCCAGGCACCAGATTAGGAGGCTTGGAAGAAGAAAGCTAGTTGTGAGTTGTCCATCTTCTAATCTCCTCATATGAGGCACCTCTGTCTGATCTCATATCGCACCTCTGTGGTCTTGGATTTTTCGTTCTTCTAGTTGTTCTCTTGGTTAGCACACTGTGTTCAGTCTTTCTCTGTTAACTATCTTGTTGCAACCGCATTATATCAAGTCTGATGAGTGATGACGGTCCAAATAATTTGGTGAAAGCTGATGTTTGGATTTTTGATATATATATATATATATATTTAACATTATCAAAAATCCTAACAGCCTTACCGAATTGATTTACTGTTTCATTATAATCGTAATTAGCGCTTCTCAAATAAATTGATCTAATCTAAAACCCCGCAAAAAAAATGATTAATACCTAGATTTTATAGTATGTAATGAAATTATAATATCTTTGACATAAAAGAAGAACAAGGGAAAATTAGGTCCGACCCGGTTTGCAAAACAATAGCAGAACCAAAGTGGTAAACCGGGGGAAGAAGTTAAGATCTCGAGAAGAGTCATCTTTGTTAATTGTTACGGTGGGAGAGAAAGGAAAAGAAGAAGAATCAGTAGAGAATTTTTTAATGGTCATTGAAATTCAAATAAACACAAGCATCACGACTGATTCGCGACTTGGGAGATGAGGCCTAACATTGTTACCGAGGTGAGATCTATTCAATTTTCTGCTCTTCTTGCTTATTTGCCTTGATCTTAATCAGAAATTGTTGAGGCTTTTAGCTTCGTTTATTACCCAGAAACTCCTAGTGAACGAGCTATAGCTGATAGCAGAAATCAGTTCTAGTGTCTGTTAATTCACTAGACTATACTAATTAGCAGTACGATTCGGCATGGCTTCAGTTTCATCTGGAAACATTCTCTTCTTAATATATATGTGTGCGTGTGTGTGTTATAACCGCCTTTGTTTGTATTTTGATCCGAGAAATTGTGTAAATCCTCCTTGAAGCTCCTTTTCGATGATTTCTGAAAAATGCATCAAAATTTTAAAAACTAGATATGTTACTATTCTTGAATCAGATAAGCAAGTTTCTATGTCTGGCAAATTAGATATTTGTGATTAGTTATGGATTCTTTTTTTTTTTATATGTATAGGCTGGAGTTCAAACCAGAGTTGGACAATGGTGGAATGCTATACCCTTCCTCACGTCATCGGTGGTGGTAGTTTGTGGGGTTATTTACCTGATTTGCCTCTTAACTGGATATGATACTTTCTATGAAGTATGCTTCTTACCATCAGCAATTATATCACGGTTCCAAGGTTTCATGTTCTTATACTATTCAGGCTTTCAATTTCATGTATAATGACTTGTTATATTTCCATCGTCTTGTTAACTGGTTTAGGTAATTCATTGCATTTTCTTTTCTTCACTCTATTCCTTTTATCTCTTGTGCAGTTTATAGATTCTATACAGCCGTTATTTTTCATGGGTCACTGCTTCATGTTCTCTTCAACATGATGGCATTGGTTCCTATGGGCTCTGAGCTGGAGAGAATCATGGGATCTCTCCGTTTTCTCTACCTCACATTTTTGTTGGCGACAACCAATGCCATATTGCATCTTCTTTTAGCATCATTGGCAGGATATAATCCCTTCTATCAATATGATCATCTACTGAACGAATGTGCGATTGGATTTTCTGGAATCCTGTTTTCTATGATTGTCATAGAGACAAGTCTCAGTGGAGTCAACTCTAGGAGGTAAGGTTTTTCTATGACTATTTTGATAATTTAGTGTATCTCAGAAGATTAATGTGCAAACGACACTGAGTTTCTCATTAGAATTCCATTAACAGTTTCTCTAAACAGGTTATTCCATATATGCCCGTGAAAGTGCCTTCTGGGCATATATTTTTAATATTTTGTGATATGGTCTTTCTTTTAAATGTCTTCAGAATGTGGGTTGTTTTTTCCAATCCTTTGTTCTCATGAGGCATCTCTTATATTTTGATTATGGAGCTGACACTTATACTTTCTTTCTCTGTGCAGTGTGTTTGGTCTCTTCAACGTGCCAGCTAAACTGTAGGCTTATTGTCTTGTCGTCAACGACTTAATATCCACCTGTATTTTTTGTTGCACAAATGATGTAAAATTTGTATCCATTTGCAGGTATCCATGGATCTTATTGATAGTATTCCAACTTCTCATGACAAACGTTTCACTGCTTGGTCACCTATGCGGCATCCTGTCTGGATTTTCATGTATGATTTGTTAACCTGTTTCATTGTCATCTGCTATCTGAACCTGCATGTTCATTGGCAGCTATTATGTTAGTCGCTTTGGTTTTCAGATTCTTATGGCCTCTTCAATTTTCTGATGCCCGGTTCTTCATTTTTCTCTAACATTGAGTCAGCATCCTGGATGGTAAGTACTTCCGAAGATCTTGCTTCTTGAAGTTTCCTTTTTTATTTTAATCGAGAAGCCATCGAGAGTCAAAAACTTATACCGCTTTATTTGCAGCTACTTACACCACTAATGGCCAACTTCTTTCTAGTTTTGCTGTTAAATTAATATGAGGCTGTGAGTGTTGCAGTAGACATAATCTCTCTCAATTAATCGTAACTCATCCAAATCATATGTTCGTTTCCAGTCTAGCTGTGTAAGGCGGCCCAAGTTCATTATGTGTACTGGCGGGAATCCTTCCAGTTACATTCCCACTTATTCTGCACAAAACACAGCTTCCAGGTTTGATTTCTGAAGAACATGTAAAAGACTGAACTATTTTCCTAGAGAACATCCAAATGACATATTTCCTTGAATAGTGGCTTCTCTACAGGAAACGCTTGGAGATCCTTGTCTTCATGGTTGCCACAGCGGGAAGCATCGAGTCAGGTGCGTTCATGGTAATCTTGTCATTTTCTTTTCCTTGCCTTGGTGGATGCATTTACATCTAACCATACTACTTCACATGCAGTCTTCCGAGGACAGTAGATTTCCGGGAAGAGGTAGAACTCTCAGCGCTGCTCATGATCCAACCGCTCCTGCTGGAGAAACAGACCCTAACCTCCATGCTAGATTGCTGGAAAATAGCAGCACCCCAGACCGGCTTTCTGATGCAACTCTCACCACCATGGCAGAGCCCAGGTTTTCGATTTCTACATTTTTTAAGTTATCAGCTTTATTCACCTTCTTTCAAGTTCACCCTCATGTCTCTCCTTGTGCAGACAGGTGCCAATAGCAAATGCAGCCGTCCTGAACCAATCCCAGGTTAGTTTCTCCTCTTATGTATCCGCCTCAAGACCCAAACCTTTTTTGAAGCTGCTCTCTCATTGAGCTGTTAAGACACAGGGTCGTGTTGCTGCTTCCGAGGAACAGATCCAGAAACTTGTTGCCATGGGCTTCGAAAGGGTAGGTTTCTTGATTAACTATACTAACTGTAACAAAACAATAGTGAAAAGATTTCTTACAGTCGATCTCTGGGTTTGCTTCAGACACAAGTGGAAGTGGCGCTTGCTGCTGCCGACGATGATCTAAACGTAGCAGTGGAGATTCTAATGAGCCAACAGGCATAAACTTATCTGAACCAGAGAGTTCTATATGTTTTAATACCTTTTTAGAGTTTGGGCACCATTAACAAAGAAATTGTATTCAAACCTGTGGGTTTAACAACAATAACTGGCAACGTACTACTTTGGCTTGTATTGTTTCACATTTCATCGTTTTTTACTTGCATTTAGAAACTGTATAGTATATGTTTCCTTTAACGAGATTCTTTAACTAGACGATCAAGAATATATGTATACGAACGAAAGATTGGTTAAATTTCACTTTTGTTGCAAAATTTATTACGATCTTTAGTAGGAAACTTCAGAGAACCCCGAATTACACCGGATTAAGCTGTGTAATATACTTGTTTATTAGCACACATTTTATTTCCCTTACAAAGTACAAACGGAAGGCATAATTACATGGTTTCCTTCCTCACTTGCTCTTTCGTTCCTCGGTTGAGGTTTCTCCAGTTGGTCGCACAATGAGAATTGGACATTTAGCATGTTGGGCACAGTAGTCACTTACACTCCCTAAAAACGCTCTGCACATCCCAAGCACCACAGATTAATACCCAAAATTTTCTTCTTTTAAAATTTTCATTTTGGTTGGAGAAGATCAAAGATGTAACCTTTTGATCATGCCGAGTCCACGATTACCCACGACAAGAAGATCCACGTGGGTTTGCTCGACCGCTTGGCAAATCATCTCCTTAGGATCTCCTTCCAAAATCATAGTTTCTGCCTTCAACTACAGCATAAACCAAAAACTCAAAAGAGAGCTAGAAGACACCAAAGTACTACACTTAATTTGTGTTTTATTTTCAAAAATTACAACCAAATTCCTTAATGGAAAATTCTTGGGTTCACTTATTTAATTCATCCAATAAGATTATATCGCGTAATATTATATTTAAATAAAAATAAGAAATTAAAATTTATATCTAGATTCGCTATGTTGTTTTTATAATTATTATCTGTTATTTATTGATTTTGTATAATCATATTATTTATGTTTAAATATAATTTGGCACCAAAATATACATATATATATATATACATAAACATAGCGCACCATTCTGCCTCGGCATATCTCCAATGCCCGTGTGAACAATTTGGTCGTGCTCTCTTCTCGTGCTTTTCTCACTGGGTCAGGTACTATATCTGTCGCATACACTGCCGAAGCTAATTAAGAATTTTCAAACATCCTCAGTATTATTTGTATGTACTAAGTTCCCATATTTTGTGCATACAGAAACTAAAAATAATTATCAACACAAAGAATTTTGTAATCTTCACCGGTTCCACCAGAAGGGTAGATATATTGAAGGTAGGTTGGGTGAACATGAACCAACGTAAGTAAACCGCCTTCTTGATCAGTTTCCGGTTCAGCGCTAATAACATCTCTGAGATGCTCAACAGTCCATTCCAACGCATCGAAGCTGTTCTTGCTTTCATCAAGCGCAACCATCACTTTTAACTTCTTATCCTTCTTCTTCGTTGCTGTCGTATCCTCACCAATCGCATCAACGTAAGTCTCCATTTTTTTATTTTGTCCCTGAGTTATATTTAGAATTGTATGTCTTTTAGTTTGGCTTTAGACACTACACCTTCCTATGTATAAATAATACGAGTGTGTCACGTAATTCTAGTGTGTGGAAGATGGAGAGTGTAAACAGATGTTCATGATGAATTTTTGATCGACACGTCATATTATCCCATGTGTCATGGACACGTGTATTGGAAACGAAGACAACTGTTTCTTCACAGTGGAGGGGAGCTCTCTTTGAATATGCTTTTGGTTTAGTTCAATTTCAATTTTTTTGGTTACATTAGTTGGTTTACTTCAATTTTGAAGGGTGGGGGGACTGATAAGCAAACTAAAACGGATTTAATTTCGATTTGAATTAGATTAAAATATGGTTTGGTTTAGGGTCTCCTAATTTTAATTTCTCTTTCCTAGGCTAAAACTATAAACCCTACAAATACTGGATTTTATTGTTACGATTTGAATGCTGTGATTTACGAACTTGGGCATCAGAATTAGTTTATAGGGTTTTACTTTTCAGACCTAGTCGTGCTCCGGCGATAACTTTTAATGGGTAGGCAAATGGGGAAGAAATTCACTTGGGTTTTGGAAAAGTTCTCGTCTTTGAAAGACGAGTTTTGCTACTCTCGCCCCTTCACGGTCGCCGGCTGTGATTGGTACGACGATTATAAACATATTCTCCTTTTTTTTTGTGGAAATTGAGTTTAGATTGACTTTGTTTTATGTACAGGCGTCTTGTTGCTTATCCCAAAGGAGATGGGAGTGATGGTTACTTGTCCGTGTATCTGGATCTTGCGCCTGAATCTTTGCCTCCAGGTCGGAGAAAAGACGTAAAATTTCGTATCACTCTTGTCAATGGTTGGGGTAAATCCAACAAAGTATTAGGTAATTGTTTTCATTTTTGATTTCTCACAACTAGGTTAATAAATATTAGCTTTATGAATCTGCTCACTCTATATGTTGTAAAGTCTCTGTATTTGTGTAGTTACTTTCTGCAAAGTTTAAATATTTTTTAATGGTTAGATCACTTGATGACACAAAAAGTTTCTCTTTTTTTTTTTTGGACATGGCAGAAGGGCAAAGCTGTTTCGATGCAGAGGATAGCAATTGGGGTTTTAAAGAGTTCTTGCCCCTTTTCAAACTTTCCCGAGGATTTCTGATCGATGACAGACTCATTTTCCTTGCTGAACTACACATTTTACCAGCGGCACCTGTGATAATTATTGAACCTCTGAGCAGCAAAGCAGGAAATCAAGCTTCTTATGCATCTATCTGCAAATCTCAGCTCGACTCTTGTCAAATTGTGCAAAAATCTGAGAATGCATCTAACGATAATTTTGATGTTGAGGATATATCTGGAGAGGGTTCGGATGAAGATTACACATCTGAAGAAGGTTCGGATGATGATGATGTATCTGGAGAGGGTTCGGATGAAGATTACACATCTGAAGAAGGTTCGGATGATGATGATGCATCCGAGAAGGATCTGGATGATGATGTTTCATCTTCTGTTTCAGATGATGGAGGTACGGATATAAGTTCTTTGAACCAATCAGATGCCTTGGAGGTTACTTCTCATACAGTAGGCAATCATGGTAAAAGGTGTAACAATGTGATAGCTGAGACTGAGGTTTCCAATGGTGAAAATGATGATGCACCTATAGACGGTGTCAATGATGGTAGGGGTCTTGACACCGTTTCATCTGATATGGGTACTTCTGGTAATGTGCTTATGGAGACTCAACGAGTAAAGGAAACATTCGATGTCAATGGGTTTGAGGTTTTCTCTTCCCAGGTAAGAATGGGATTCATCTTTATTATTAGTACTGGAAACTGAATGTGATAATAGTGTTCCTAACATAGTTCACTTTGTTCTTGCTAGCAGGTAGAATGGGCAAGCCATATCTTCAAAAGACACCCAGACATAGCTATAAGCTTCCGTCCAAAGAACCGACAGATCAGAAGAGCTTACATGAATGCACTCCTTAGCCTCATCGAGATGCTGTGCCAGTCACCAGAGATTATCACCGAGAATGATCTGAGCGATGCAGATGACACACTGGTTGATCTGACTGATGCAGGCTTTAAATTGGATTGGCTGAAGGTAAAGCTAAATGAGGTCGCTGAGAAGAAGAAGATAGAACAGGGTAGCGAGGGCCGGCTACAAACGATGGAAGAAGAGTTGCAGAAGCTAAACCAGATGTTCTTGGATCTTGAATCTCAGCTGCAGAAGGAAAAGGTGGAGGCTTTGGCTGCGAGAGCTCCTCTATCGTTTAACGATGTTGTTTGCTGATTTGCAAATATTCATGTAGCCTTATAATAGGTCAATGCCTGACTTTTGATGTCCCGGAACAAGTCTCATCCAACAAGTTTGTAGCCTTTTGAGTTTTTTTTTTTTTTTTTTTTTTAGAGAGACAGAGTAGTGAAATTAGTCTGAAAAGCATTTCTACCTTAAAACATTTGAAATCCAAATATTATTTTAGTAATAAAGTAACGCAGGCTGGGGATAACGTTGCAACTTTTTTTTTGGGGTTTTAGATGGAAATAATCTCTTTGTGAATGAAACCAAAGAGTAGAACTTGAAGAGTCAGCTGCAAAATCTCGAATTGATTTCAGCGACGTAGTTTGAATGAAAGATTTTCCTTGTTTCAGTAATTTCCTTCCCGGTGGATACTTTTTTTTGTTTTTTTCTCCTGCTTACTTGAGTATCAAGTATCTAATCAACGTACTTTTTTGGTCGTTAGAAATAAATCGTACTTAATTCGAATGGTCTACGCATGATCTATATCTTGATTATGTTATAGTAAATGGGGATGTAATAATTTGCATAAAGAAGCCACAAATCTTATATTTATCTCAAAACGGAGTCCTTTTGTTAAAACCCCAGCGACTGGCACCCAAGCTTTTGTAATCTAAGGGCAGGTTACATGAGCGTGATACTCAGTCTGATTGAGACTCTGTCACGAGCTTTCCAAAGCTGATCTGGCTGAGGCATATGCTGCACTCAAAGCCATGACTGATGTTTGGATTTCAGTTGGATTGGTTGGAGAAGAAACTTGTTGAGCTGTCCAAAAAAAGAAGGAGAAAGACGAGGGTGGTGAAACTCGGATGTAAGAAATCGAAGAAGAGTTGCAAAATTTGAAGCAAAAAGCAGAGGTATTGGCTGCGAAAGCTCCTCTCTTATTGGTTTGGTTCAGGTCTTCTATAACATATATTTTCGGTTTGATGTCGTTGATTTCGGTTAAAGTCATTTTGGTTTAGTATTATTCTATTTCTAAATCTATTTCTCTTGAACCTTATATAAACCCTACCATTCTCGGATTCGAAGCAAATCGTACGTGAATCCGTCACCAGAGTCTGTGATTGATTTTGTTGGATTACCAAAATACTTATTCGATTCAGTTTCTAGAGTTTCTTCCTTTATTTTCTTTTGAGATCCGACGGTTCGATCATAACAATGAGGAAGCAAAAGGAGAAAAGATTCAGTTGGGTTTTGAAAAGATTATCTTTTTTGCAAGAAGACAAGTGCTACTACTCTCCCACCTTCGTCGTCGCCGGCTACAATTGGTAAAAGCAGAGAAACGATTACAAACACTTCCATCCATTATTTTTATTTTGAAATTTATGGACTTTGTTTTTGTACAGGCGTCTTCTTGCTTGTCACAAGGGAGATAAAAATGGTTACTTGTCCTTGTATCTGAAACTTGTGGATCCTGAATCTTTGCAATCAGGATGGAGAAGACAAGTGAAATTTCGCCTTACTCTTGTGAATAAGATTCATAAACCATCGACCAAAATACTAGGTGAATATATTCTTTAAATACTTACTGCTTGATTCCATTTTGTTTGACAATTGCAAGAATCTCTGTATCCGTTTTAAATTTTTTTGTTCAGTTCTTCTAGGAAATCTTTTGTAAGTGTTCTTTGTGATGAGACATATTTTTCTCCTATTGTGTTTGTGGACATGGCAGAAGGGCAACGCTGGTTCGATGCAAATGATTATGTTTGGGGGTTTAGAGAGTTCTTGCCCATTTATAAACTTCAGGCTAGAGGTAATGGATTTCTGGTGGAAAACAAACTCATTATCCTCGCTGAGGTACAGATTCTTCCGGTTATTGGTGTGCAAGAGGATACTTTAAAGATAACTGAACCCCTGAGCAGAAAATATGGAAATCAAGCTGCTGTTGCATCTGAAGAGGGTTCAGATGATGATGCATCTGAAGAGGATCCGGATTGTGATGATGATTCATCTCCTGTTTCTGATGATGGATGTACCAAAAAAGGTCCCTTGAAGGACGGTTCTCTTACAGTAGGAAATCGTGGTATGAGTTGTAACAATGTGCCAGTTTCCAATGCGAGGAAAGATGATGCACCAAAGGAAGATCGTTGTGATGATGGAACAGTTGAAGTGGATCCGGAATGTGATGCTTCATCTCTCCACCTATTGAAGTCCATGGTAGCCCCCACACAAACATTAGAAAATGGTGGTACAGGGTGTAACAATATGACATCTGTTTCTGAAACTTCTAATAATTTGCTTAAAGAGATTCAACCAGCAAAGGAAACAATGGATGTCAATGGCTTTCAGGTTTTTTCTTCACAGGTAAGAACATAATCCAACTTCTATTCTTATAAAAAAGGTTATAACCTGAATTTTGAATGTCACATGGTCTATATTTTTTCTGAAGAAAACTTATCTTAGTAATCAACTAGGATTGGAAGGTATATATCTTGTTTTGCTTTCAGGTTTTGACCTCACAGTCTTGTTTCCGATAAAGTGTATGTTGTTCTTGCGAGCAGGTACAATCAGTGAGCCATATCTTCAAACGTCACCCAGACATAGCCTTAGGTTTCCGTCCGAGGAACCAACAGATCAGGAAATCATACATGGATGCACTCCTTGGGCTCATTGAGATACTGTGCCAGTCTCCAGAGAAGCTCTCGGAAGATGATCTCAGGAATGCTGATGACACACTGGTGGATCTGATTGATGCTGGCTTTGAACTGGATTGGCTGAAGACAAAGCTGAATGAGGTCTCTGAAAAGAAGAGGACAGAGCAGGGTAGTAAGGCCCGGCTACAAACAATGGAGGAACAGTTGCAGAAGATTCTGCATATGTTTTTGGATCTTAAATCTCAGCTTCAGAAAGAAAAGGCGCGGGTGTTGGCTGTGAGAGCTCCTCTCTCATTCAAAGATGTTGTTTACTGATATGCAAGATTCTAATCTAGGTGCTAAGTAGTGGAAATGAAACAGCTTAACTAGGAAACCTGAATGTTTTGCAATTTTATAAATTTGCATTTTATCCAAATTCACAAGCATTGGAATCTGTATATAGTTGCTAAGTCAAACTCTGTCTACGTAGTGACAAGAACAAACCATTTTTGTGGATTTGAGTAAATGGAAATGAGAAGTCTCTTTACACGCCATTTATCGTATGTTATTACTGAAAAACAAAGGTCCATAATCGTTGATAGAGATATAGCAGTACTATTATAACTCAGTCAAACCTTTGAATGTTTACCTTTTCATCGGCTCTTCAGTCGCCACATATACCAAGTCACAACTCCTGACTCTTCTCTCGTGTCCATTACAGAACCAAAAACAAAAACTTCTAAATCAATCGAATTTTCCCAAGGTAAAACAAATTACAGTGATTTTTGACCTACTATAAATTATAATAAAGCATTATTCCTCCGTAAAAAAAAAAAGATTAAGAATAAAAATAACCTCGGTATCAAAACGCTTCGTTTTGGTCCTAAATTTGGCCTTGGTGGCCATTCAACTCCTTATACGCAACGTATCTTACGTAAACGAGACCAATGCGTATCTATACCACAAGTGCTCCGAGGTTGAAGGGTATTACAAGCCGAAGAGCCCGGACGAGAAAAACCTCAAGTTTCAAATCAATGACATTGACATGTATAAAGACACTTTTGTAAGAGGTTTCGTCTAGGCATACCATGGTGACTATCCTAATACCGTCTACATCTTGCTCCAATGCCGCGGGGACTCCTACGGCTCCAAGTGTGGTACCTGCCTCACCACCGCCATCTCCGAGGTAACTTCACACACACGTCAACATTTTTGTTTTTCCAAAAATAACACAAAAAACTTCCAAATATGTCGAAGGCTTTTTAGTATAGTAAAGAAAAATTTCCGAAATATTTTGTTGCATTTAAAAAACAAAGTACTTTTCAAAATGTTTCTATCTAGCATAATGATTTTCACACTCGACTGAGCTTACTAATTGAGATGACATTGATAGGCATTTAACGCATGTACATGAAATTACATGTTCTACGTACATTAGGTCGTGCAATATTTGCTTCTGATTATGGTGTTGTTATGTATATGTATATGAAGCTAAAATTGACACATATATTATGTAGGCACATCTTGTCTAGAGGTTTTCGTTTGTTGATTGCTCTCCGCTAACCTCTAGATTCCTTTAAATATTGGGTTTCTTGCTGTAAAAGTAATGTCTTTGAGTGTTTGGACACGGCAATTAAGTAACTCCATTGGATGGACACCATTAACATCCTTCAGCTGTTTAATTTTACCATTTATTAATTTGTAATTAATGACCAGAGTATGCATGCATTTTCTTAATATCTAGTATAAAAAAAATCAATCTTAACTCAACAGTTATAAGTATCCTCTTGGTCTCCAGTTTTGAAAGTGAGTGATTCTCTTCATAATCCAGTTTTGAATCTAGCGGTGAGATATTCGTCTTCATCTGAAGAATGGTCGGACTCCTCTGACGATGTTAATGAAATTGTCGAAGTCAATGGGTTTCAGGTTCTTGATTCACAGGTAATAATGCATGATATTATACAAATACATCTCTTATTTCAGTTCGAGTGTAAGAAAACGATTTGACCTTTCTTGTTTCACAGGAAAACAAGTGAAGGCAATGTTTGAAAAAAATATCCAGACATTGCATCAGATTTCAAATTAAACAACCAACAGCTCAAGAATGCTTACATGGGTGTTCTTCTCGACCTAATTATGACACTATGAAGATCGCCTGAGGAGCTCACAATAGAATATCTAAACAAAGCAGACCGCACGGTTATGGATCTGACAAAAGCGGGCTTGAAGTTGCATTGGTTGCATCAGAAACTAGACGAGGCTTTCTTGAAGAAGGAGAAAAAACGGTCCATTTGGGTATGGATCAGAGAACTTGAGGAACAAGTCAAGAAGAGAAAACTGAATTTGTCGGATTTAGAATCTGATCTGAAGATACAGAAAACTGCAGCTTTGGCTGCTGAAACTCCGCTTGATTTCAAAGATATTGTTTGAATAAAGAATATATTACCAATCGATGGTTTTAGCCTTTTAGGTGAAGCTCCTCTGTTTTTGTTTGATAAGAAAGTTGCTTTGCAAGGAAGAAGGTGGTTACGTCTGAATCAGGTATCAAATATATATACCATTTCTTACATAACAAATAAGAAACAGAGTATTTGAGCCGAAACAAAAATTAATAAGAAGTAAACGAAACTACTGGAAGTCAATAGATGCGCTGATATACGTTACTGCTTTGTATAAACACTAGCCTAAACCATAAATTTTTCAAATCTTAGTTCATATATCTTAAATCCTAAGAAATCCAAATAAATTATTTTTTATTTATTTTAAATCGGCCTACTTTTACTTTAAAGATTTCTTAAAGATTTTGTTTCCGATTTATACGTTAAGTAAACCTAGAAAATCTATCTGTTGAGTTTTAGTTTGTTGAAAATATATCATCTAACCAAAAAAAAAAATCAGTGTAGCTAATCGTTTTAACCTTTTGTTAAGTTGTAACGCCAAGTAATTTTAATGAAATGAATTATTTGGAAAAAAATCTATCACAAAAGAAACTATAAATGATTTCACTTTAGGTTACGCTTAACAAGTTTGCTTATATATGTCGCTTCTTCGTCTCCGTTCCTTTTCTACAAAACCCTTTTCAAAATTATTTACAGTGGACTCTTAGATTATAATTATCTCTCATTGTGTATCTCAAGAGTGCATGCGATTAGGGTTTTGGTTTATGAATTTGATTGTTAAAGAGTTTTGTCGTCTTTCCCTGTATTTAGTAGTTTGATTGCGAACGAGAAACTTTCATGACATCAATAATAATGAACCCAATTGACAAGAAGTTCGTTTGGGTTATAAAAAACTTCTCCTTTTTGCAAGTGCAAGATTGTTACGTTTCCGTTCCAGTTCTGATCCGAGACGCCAGATGGTAAAAAAAAAAAAAAAAAAAAAAATCTTTCCAAATTTCAGTAACATAATATTAATAATCTATCTATAGTTTTGGTGATTTTTTCTTTATCTGGCAGGCGTCTTTTTGCGTATCCCGCGGAAAATAATGGTGATTACTTATCTCTGTATCTGCAAGTTGATTTTGAATCAATGCCTTGTGGATGGAGACAATACACAGGATTTTGTTTAACTGTAGTCAATCAACTTTGCAATGATTTCTCCGTAAAGAAAGGTAACTCTGTCTAGCTTTTGTATATTATAATTGACTTTGTTTTAATTTTATATACTGTATTTTTAAAAGTGATCAAGATACCTTTGTCAAGAACATGAGAATTTGATGAATGTTATGTAGGGTGTTATGCATGATAAAAAAAAAAAGAGTAGAAATTCGTTTGAGTGGTATAAACAGCGTAATCACGTTTTTGAAGTGAGTAAGTGAAATACTCTTAATCACTAGCTATTGTCATTTGATGTTTCAATCCACAGGGAGGATTCTATATAGTTGATGTAGTGCCTAAATTATTATATGTTGATAAACCAATTTATAGAGTGAAAATGTTGCAGAGGGACGTAAGTGGTTTGATAAGAAAGCTCCGGATTGGGGTTGGGAAGACATGATTCCTTTAACACAGGTTAATGATATGAATAGTGGATTCTTGGTGAACGAAGAGCTCATGATTGTTGCTGAAGTAGAAACTTTTGAAGCTATGATCACATCACAAGTTGCAGATATTAGTGATGACAATGAATGGACAATTCTTGATTATTACTCTTCATCTAAAGAGGACGAAGATGATGTAACTGTTAACGTCAACGGCTTTCAGGTTCTTGGTTCGCAGGTAATAATAAAGAGCTTAACATTGATTTAACCCTTGTCTCTATATTTTAGACAAAACTGATATGACCTCTGTTTAATGTTCAAGGTTAATCAATTAAAGGAAATCTTTGAGAAACATCCAGATCTCACATCAAATTTCAATATAAAGAATCAAAATCTCAAGAATGTTTACATGGGTATTCTACTTGACTTAATCAAGACATTGAGCAAGTCGCCCAAGGAACTCACTGAAGAGGACTTAAACTTTGCAGACAGTACGCTTTCTGATCTGAAAAAAGCAGGCTTCATGTTGGATTGGTTGCGTCAGAAGGTTGATAAGGCTTTGGGGAAACAAAGAGCTTGTTACGTACGCTAATGTAGTACTCGTACGATTAAAAGTTTTAGGTCAAAATTTCCTCAACTAAGTAATGCCTTAGTAAATCATCCTCAGCTGCTGCGGTTTTGAACGCATGGTGACAAATTCCTCAGTGTTTTTTTTTTCTTTTTCATTTTTTCAATTTGAAAGATAGCTTTTCTGGTTTACATGAGGGAGTATTACTTTTGTTAAATTAGTAGACAATACTATACAGAACCGATATCAGAAAACAAAAGAGTAGTGATAATGAGAAGAACTATATATCGTCGGACGATGTTGATGAAATCGTAGACAACAACGGTTTTGACATTTTTAGGCTCTTGATTAGGTCATGATAACATACGACAAAGAAATATAATTTAAACCGGTAACCTTAAAAAACCGTACAAAATAGAATTCACATCTACAATCGATTTCTTTCTTCATGCGCACAAACACATATAAATATTTGGTTGTAATAACAAATTATAGTTATATGGTTGTGAGGACTGGCTATGTCAGACAAATATTTGATGGAATAACAAATTGGTGTAACAAAAAAAAACAAACTGAGGTTTTATAGACATGATTCCCCTAATCATGCTTAATTCCAGAGATGGTGGATTCTTGGTAAATTGGGAGCTTAGAATTATTGCTAAAGTTGTAGTTCTTCAAGTTATTGAAACATTAAATGCATCACAAGTTGAAGAGATTTGTGAACAGAGAGCTCATCATGTTTCCTCTTCATATGAAAGTCGTCAGAGCAAAGATGATGTAATTATTGACATCAATGGCCTCTAGGTTTCTTGATTCGCAGGTAATAAATAATCAAGCTTGACTATTTATTCAAATATTGTTTCAATATCTGATGTAAACCGAATTGAACTTTGATCTTGTTTAACATCAGCATCACAGGTTCAACAGGTGAAGAAAATCTTTGAGAAACACCCAAATCTCACATCGAATTTCATTATAACGAATCAGCAGATCAAGAATGCATGTGGTTACATGCATGCTCTTCTTGACCTAATCAACACACAATGATCCTACGGATCTCAACAAGGAAGACCTGGAGAAAGCAGACAATACGCTTTCTGATCTGATAAAAGGAGGCTAGAAGCCTATAACTTGAATTGGTTGTGTCAGAAGTTAGATCAGGCTTTGGAAATACAGATAGCTTATGACGCACGGATCAGAGAACTAGAGAAAAAGTTCAAAAAGTTATGTATCTGCAAGTGTATCCTCTTATGTTTTTGTTCTTTACTGCGAATTAAGTGATTAATTAATCCAAAAATGTATCTCATGAAACAGACTCTCCAAATTTGAATAAGGTTTTACCGATTTATATCCATCGCAAGCTAGTCAATATTTACCAGCTATTGAAGCCTGAAATTTGAGGATCACAAGAATTATAAAGCACTACTTTCGAATGATCTTTCTTTGGGTGCTAAACAGTAAACACTTTGCGCTGGAAACGGATTTTGGTTTCTTTTTTGAACAGAAATTGATTCTGAAATGAATTTAAGATTAGAGATTATTATTTTCTTTTACCTGCAGTAAATTTTGAATCTAATCATTTAGGAATTTTTGTATTTATATTTTAGGATTCTAGGTATCAAAATAGATAATCGGATCCGGCCGACAAAATTTATATACACAAATTCACAATCGCTAAATCTACTGATTATGAATTATTCATGTAGAAATTAAATGTTATTAAAAATCTAAAATATATTTTATAACTATTAACCTAACAAAAATGTTGATATAACAATCTAAATAAAAATATCTAACTATTAAAATAAATAAATAAAATATCATAAATTTTCAAGTCATAAATCCATAAAATCATTAATTGATATAAATTTATATTTCATAGTTACATATATAATAGAAATTTATTAATTTTTATGTTTTATGTAATTAATATATAAGTAACTCATAACCCAAATATTTTGACCCACTAAATTATGGACAAACCCAATAAAGTTGATCCACCATAACTTATTTATTTATATGGGTATAAATTTTTTAACTAAATTCATTAAAATAATAGGTAAATCAGAACAATCATGAATTTTGACCAGTTTTGACCCTACTAAAAAACCTTCCAATAAAATCTTTACGAAAATAAAAATCTTACCAATTTTTTTTGTTGGTCAACAAATTAGCCACATACCTTAATTTGTATTCTCTCTAGCAGTCAAAGTCAGTTTTTCGTATTAAATAGTTAAATAGTTTTCCTTAAAAAGATAATTCTCTCACACCTATATATATACCATTCAGTTTCTTAGGGAAGTATCTCTCTTCGTCTACGATTCCCATTTCGACGCTAGCTTTTCTCTCAAAGGTAAAAATCCTTATAAACATTGATCTTGTTCATTACATCGATTATGTAAGTTATTAAAATTGGTGTTGTACAAAGTGTTATAATCTTATTTGGGTTTTGTTGCTTGACTATTCGAATTACAAACTAAGCCTATATGTTTTGTCTGTCTTGGTGTTCACGTACCTTGATTGCAGACAACAATGGGGATAGAAGTTGATAACTCATTCACTTGGGTGATAAAAAATTTCTGCTCTGAGGAATCCAGGAAAATTTATTCGGATGAATTTGTTATCGACGGCTGCAAATGGTACGAAGTGAACTTGTGTTCAACTGATTTCGTCCATATATATATATATATATATATATATATATATATTTGTGAAACTGGGAATTAATTGACTAAATTTTATTGTTGCAGGCGTCTTGTGGCCTTTCCTAAAGGAAATGATGTTGATCATTTGTCGCTGTATCTTGTCGTTGCTGGTAGTGAATATTTGCCTGATGGATGGAGAAGACATGCACAGTTTTACTTACATGTAGTAAATCAAATCGATGAAAAACTCTCCCAAACTAAAGGTGATTGTTTCTACACGATACTCGTTACTTGATATGCTATAGAATAGAACTAAAGTTTACTGTTTGTTCGAGTGTGTTTGAGTTGGGTTGGTTTAGACTGGTTTCATTCCAAGTAATTAATTGTTTAGATGCAGAGATGTTCAGCCCATTAAAGGTTAGCTCATGTTTGGCTTTATTTGATGTTTAGTCAATGATGAAATGTAATTTTATTTCCTTGTTTATAGCAACAACACACTGGTTTGATAAGAGGGTTTGTGACGTTGGTTTTCAATCAATGTTATCACTAAACAAACTGTATGACACAAATAGTGGATTTCTGAAAAACGGGGAAGTCAAGATTGTTGTAGATGTGTATGTTCTTGAAGTTATTGCCAAATTAGATGTGCCAGAGCAATTTCTAGAGACAACCAAACCTCTGGGCGAGTCTAATGATTTTCTCAACGAAGCTTCATTGGTAAAAGAAACCATGGATGTCAATGGCTTTGAAGTTCTTCCTTCACAGGTATGAAATCAAGAATGGTTAATTATTATTTTTTTTTAAATTCGTTCTGTCTCAAGAATAAAGTGCCTTTTGTCATAAGTAGAATCTGTGATTTTCTGTATTTGTAAACTGTTTCTATAGTAGCATAGAGCACACTTGTAAATTCAGTGAAAATAAGAAAGATGCATGCATTTATGAGTTGGAGAATATGAGGGAAACTGGAATATTGGAGTATATATATATATATATGTTGTGGTCTGTTCTGAGTTTATTCAAGTCTCTGATAACTGCACCCTGAATATTGGTTTTTCCAATTGCATTAATCTTTTTATCACTTTCAGGTGGAAGCTGTGAGATATATATTTAAAAAACACCCCGAAACTGCGTCGGAGCTCCGTCCAGAGAATAAGCATTTGAGGTCTGGTTACATGAATGTCCTCCTCAGCTTAATCGAGACAATGTGCCAGTCGGCTCCGGAACTTTCCAAGTATGATCTGGTAGAGGCATCTGCTTCTCTTACATACTTGAAAGATGCGGGGATGAATCTGAATTGGTTGGAAGAGAAACTGCAAGATGTGGCAGAAAATAAGGAGAAGGAGGAAGCTTGTGAGATTCGGGTACACAAACTAGAGGAAGAGTTGAAGGAATTGAAGCTGAAGTGCGCAAACGTGGAAGCCCAGCTGGATCAGGAGAAAGAAGAACTGGCTATTGTCAGATCTTCTATAGCGTTTGATGATATTGTTTGATCGATGGCTTCAGATATGTGTTCTTCGTAAGCAAGGCTTTTGGTTCTTTTTGGTGTTCTACAGTTCTAGTCGTCTTAAAACTCTGGAGTTTAAGTGACTTTCTTTTTTTCTTTTTTCTTTATGATAAGTGACTTGGGTTGGATGTTTTTCGCATTTTGTGGAATTTACTTGTTTTCTTCAATTCCTTTTGAATGAGGATTTTATTTTTCTTTTTTAATATTTTCTAGAAAACTAAGAGATGGGTTAGGTCTAAGCCTTTTTACAAAAAAATCATAAAGAGTGTAAAGCCAAAAGAGAGGCTCGAAGATAATTTTGAAGCAACAAGAGCCAATCAGGCCAGTCTGGATTGGCGAGGATAATCTCCAATAGACCAAATTCAGAAGATCATTTAATGCTAGGATGGGAGATGTTACTCTTAGAGATGAAGCTAGATTTCTATAAATTTGACCTATGCGCTTCTTAAGAGCTTCCGTGTTCGATGAAACATTGTCATGGATAAGTCTATTCCCGTCTTGCCATGTTTCGTAGATAAGAGCTTGCCACAACAGAATTGTAGGAAGAAACAATGATGTACCTTAACTCTTGGTGATTGCAGCCTAAGTAGTGAGCCATTCCATGACCGAGCTGTTTGATGTCCAATTCTTCTCAAAAGTCTCTGCCGCCCTTGTGAAAGAACAGAAGGAAATTAGGTTGTTTAATTTCTTGATTCATGATCATGATCACATAAAACACATGTCTCATATCCACCACTAAACTCCAACCCAACAAAAGACAGATCAAGTATCAGCAATTACAAAAAAGTACCAGTTTGCATTCATATTTATTTGACTGAGTGTTGCTATATATGCTAAATAACATAAATCTAATCAAACATATGTATATCTAATTATGTTAAAGTCAATTACCAAAAAATGTGGGGTTGAAATAATAAAAGTGTACGTACAAGGAAAATACCTAGACAAGTGTATGTATGTCACCATTTCGAGTTTCTACGCGATTCTTTTGTGAGTTATTGGATATATTAAAGGCTTCGATTCCAAATTAAAATCTTTCTTCCTAATTTGGTTATATTGTTCGAGATTGTTGTTTCATTTTACATATTTTGGTGTCTAAAATTCCAATTTGATTATAGGGTATCACGTTCTCTTTACATCTGGTAATTTGATTACGAAAAGCCATCATCAAGATCAGTAGAGAAACAAGTTGATAAAAAGTTCACTTGGGTGATTCATTGCAATCTGAGTATATCCATTCTGATTAATTCGTGGTTGGTCGCTGCAAATGGTATGAAGACGAGCTTGTTTTTTAATATTTTCGTCCTTTTTAGGTTTAGGTTTACAATTCTCTTTGGTTTTGCTGATTTTTTTTGCCTGCAGGCTTCTTTTGGCCTATCTCAATGGAAATGAATCACTGCTTTCTGGATGGAGAAGACATGCAAAAGCTTCCTTTACTATGGTAAATCAACTTCATGGTAAAGTCTCTTACCAGCGAGGTAATAGATATTTCTACATTCTCTTAATTACCGTATATGAATTTAAAGTTCAAATTCTATGATTCAAACTTGTTATGTATTGTACAAGAAGGACTTATTTTGACTGGATCATCTCTATCTATGTTTCGTGACTTTACAGAAACAGAAAAGTGGTTTGATTTTGAATTGTGTCTTCTGGGGTTTCTCAGAAATGTCTCCTCTTACCTCTCTATTAAGACCCTTTCTGGGTATTTGGTGAACGGAGAGTTAAAGATTGTTGCCGATGTTGATGTTCTTGAAGTTATTGGCAAATCAGATGTGTCAGAAGATGCAAACAGTCCTCTGAAAAAATGAAGCCTAGTGCTCTTGGCGTGGAAACCACGTCAGTCAAGGGGTTCAAGTTCTTCCTTCACAGGTAATAACAGACTTATTTTGCGGGTCACGTGGTTAGCGGGTCATGGATTTTGTATCCTCCTCTGTTTCTGCCAAGTGTTTAATTAATCCTCAAACACAATTTTACCCAATGTTTTAAAACTCGCTATGCGCTAATCGATAGGCGAGGATGGGTCTAGCGTCTAGGAAATTAATAGAGAGTAAACGAAGATTAATCGGGAATTAGTTTTAGGTTATTTTAATATTTTTAAAATATATTTATCTATTATATTAAACTTTTAAATAATAGTGTTTTTAAAATTATATTAAATACATAAAAATGTAGTATTAATAATTTATTTTATGATTTTTATTTATAATTTTAACAAAATTTATTATAAGACATCAGAAACTATCAATATAAATGTCTGAATAACAAAAACAATTTTTTTTTATACATGAAAATTTAAAAATAATTGGATTATAGATAATTATGCCGAAAATAATCGGATTAGGCGGGGATTAATCAGATTAAGCGAAGAATAATCGGTTGACTGACTTTTTCGAAGGATTAATCATTAATCGAGGTATCGAAGGTGGACCTAATGACTAGTCAGGATATAATCGGAGCTAGAGTTTTACTTCTATAGAACACACCGCTTGGGTTTTACCTTTTTAGAACATGGGTTTTACCTTTTTAGAACATGGGTTTTACCTCTATAGAACACTATAAATTTGTTTTCAACTCTTGAGTCTAACTTCTGAAATACACACCGCTTGCCGTTAAATGTTCTGCTTACTGAACAACGTGTCGGTAAAATAAAATGTGAACGCTTAAGAGGGTTATAAGTTAATTATACTGGGCCGGTCTCTTTGGCCCACCAAGTCTTTGACTAAGAAATCTAGGATGATGGCATGACTCATGTCAGCTTTCGTCGTATCAAATAAGTTTCGTTGAGAGATATTATCTCACACATCACGCATGCGACCATTGAGTTTCTTAGGTTTTCGAGTCCAGTTTCTCTCAGAGGTAAAAATCTTAGATTTACGTACTTGTCTTCTTCGTGTTCTGGTTGTTTAAGCAGAGAACAATGGGGAAAGAAGTTGATAAAAAGTTCACTTGGGTGATTAAAAATTTCTGCTCTGAGCAATCCAGCAAAATTTATTCGGATGAATTCATTGTCGATGCCTGCAAATGGTAAAAAGTGTTCTAATGATTTCGTCCGTTTAGTTTTTTTTTTCCTCGTGAAATTGTGGATTGACTTAACTTATTTTTGTTGCAGGCGTCTTCTGGCATTTCCTAAAGGAAATAATTGTGTTCAGCATTTGTCGCTGTATCTTGTCGTTGCTGGTAGTGAATATTTTCCTGCTGGATGGAGAAGACACGCAAAGTTTTTCTTAAGTGTAGTGAATCAAAACGATGAAAAACTCTCCCAAACTAAAGGTGATTGTTTCTACACTTTGTATGCTATTGAACTTGAGTTTGATGTTGTTTGACTTTGTTTAAGTTGGGTTGGTTTTGATTAGTTTCGAAGTTTTATTCCAATTTAATTGTTTAGCAGAGATGTTCAGTCCATTGGAGCATAGCTCATGTATGGCTTTATTTGATGTTTAGTCATTGATGAAATGGAATTTATTTCATTTCTTACAGAAACACATCACTGGTATGATGCGGGTGCTTGCGAATTTGGTTATACATCAATGTTACCCCTTAGCGAACTTCATGCCAAGGATAGTGGGTTTCTGAAAAACGGGCAAGTCAAGCTTGTAGCAGAGGTAGATGTTCTTCAAGTTATTGGAAAATTAGATGTGACTGAGGAATCTCAAGAGACAACCAAACCTCTGGGCGAGATGGAAAAAACTGATGCTGCTGATTCTAGTGATTTGATCAAGGAAGCTTCCTCAGTAAAGGAAAGCATGAATGTCAATGGGTTTCAAGTTCTTCCTTCACAGGTATATGAACTCAAGAATGGTGTATTTATGCCTTCAAAATTCCAACCACTAAATACATATGTTCTCTGTTTTGTTAATTGTTTCTAAAGTATTAGAATACCATTTTTAAATTCAGGGAAAGTAAGAAAGGAAATCGTTAAAGTTTCTTGATGCATGTATGTATGAATTGCTGAAGATGAGAAAAATTGGAATGTTGTTCATCTTTGGTCACTTTCAGGTGGAATCTGCGAGCCGTATATTCAAAAGACATCCCGACATAGCATCAGAGTTCCGTCCAAAGAATCCGCATATGAGGTCAGCTTACATGAATGTCCTCCTCAGCCTGATCGATATGATGTGCCAGTCGACTAAGGAACTTTGCAAGGATGATCTGGCAGGCGCATATGCTTCTCTTGCATACTTGACAGACGCGGGGATGAATCTGAATTGGTTGGAGGGGAAACTGGAAGAAGTATCACAAAAGAAGGAGAACGAGGAAGCTGGTGAGACTCGGGTGCAAGAAATAGAGGAAGAGTTGAAGGAATTGAAGCTGAGATGCTCAAACCTGGAAGCCCAGCTGGAGAAGGCGAAAGCAGATTTGTCTGTTTTCAGAACTCCTCTATCGTTCGTTGATGTTGTTGAATCGATGGCTTCAGATTTGAGTTCTTAGTAAGCAAGGTTTTTAGTTCTATTTGGTGTTCTAGTCGTCTTAAAACTCTGAAAGATTATCAAGGTGCGTCTTCCTGAATTTCTTGGTGAAAAAGAAATGTCTTGGTGTCCGAACAGAGTGGCACACAAAAGAGTCGTTACCAAACAAGTAACGATGATGACGCCATTAATATTCTTTGTTGTTAAAGTGGAACTTCATATTGACAATGTGCACTGCCATCTTGATTTTGTTTATGATTATTCTGCCAAAATAATTAAATCCCATAAATTATGCAACGCATTGTTGGATCCCTTATATTTCTTATTAGCTTTTGTTATAGGGGTTTTAGTTGATGTTTTGATTTTAGTTTTCACTTTTCAATTCGTTTTATTTTTGATAAGTTTGCTTCACCCTTATGATCTTGGTTTTTCGATAAGATTAATCATGTTATTTAAATCGTTCCTCGTTTTTGAGATAGATCACTAGCTAGTTGCTATTGAATCACTTAGAGCTTTTCAAGTTTATCTTTTCTCTCAATTTTGGCATTCTCCTGAATTAATGAAACAGGGGACGTCAAGCCGAGCTAAAGCGGAGGAAACATATGTTTTAAACACCAAAAATATATATATTATTAGGGGCATCAAATTTGATATATGAGTTTTAGTACAGTGGTTAAATGTTTCAAAAAAATTGAAGAGGTGTTGAGTTCGATACTCTTTACTTGCTAAAGTTTTATATATCAGTACGGGTCGGTACTGTTCACATGTAACCAAAATTAAAATCTCCAATCAAGGCAAATAGCTTACATTGATGTCCTACTCGACCTTATTTATGAGCTAAATGATAAAGATTTAAACGAAGCAAACAACAAGCTTTTTGTCCTGGAAGATGTAGGGTTTAAATTGGATTGGGTAAAGATGGAGCTATGGAAAGTTTACGTGAAGAAGAAGCAAGAGCAAGAAAGTAGCGCCAGGATCAGAGAACTACAAGAAGAGTTGCAGAACAGAAACTGGTGTTGCTGTACTTTGAGAACCAACTGAAGAATGAGAAAAACGTGGCTATGGCTACTCGTGCTCCAACTTAATTTCAGCGAAGCTCAGATTATGATATATTTTTTTCCCTTTTATTGTGCAACTGACAGTGAATTTTCAACTTGTCTTTCTCTACATGACTACTAGAAATATTAGGGGTTTTTGGGTAAATATCTCATTTTCAAAACATCATGTATGCATACTCATTCAACGGAGTATTCAATTACAATTGGATGGTTAAATAAATTTAATGATAAACCAACAATTAATTTGAAAATTTCAAACTTATTAGCAGATGGATTAATTTACCCGGATTAATAGAAACCAATTTCATTGA
The DNA here is from genome assembly GCA_963854855.1 of Nasturtium officinale. Lineage (NCBI taxonomy): Eukaryota > Viridiplantae > Streptophyta > Magnoliopsida > Brassicales > Brassicaceae > Nasturtium > Nasturtium officinale. The sequence continues at coordinate 1,481,843 of OY978507.1, forward strand.
CCCTGTTTTTAGGAGGATCCGGTTCAATGATTAATTTAAGTAGCGCGTATCTAGTACCTGCTAACACTAACACTCTAAGATCCTTTAACCAGTCGATCTTTCTAGTCTTTGATTTCCTGGACCCTGTTCGTTACGTTGAGTACACGGTAACTTGTTAAAATTCAAGGTAAGAGTGTTATTCGAACTTGTAAAAGCTTCGAATGGTCCCATTTTGATTTTACTGGTCGAGATAGTTGTTGTATTGTTTGATTTTCAAATTTGGGTTTCAGCTCTCGTTTGATTGCATGGCGTGTTCTCAAAACGGTAACAAGATCACATGGGTGTTTAAGGATTTCAGTCAGTTGAAACCCAAGGTCATTTCTTCTGATCAATTCATGATCGGTGGCTACAAATGGTAAGATGATTAACTTGTTATCTAAATGTTTTTAAGTGATAAAATTAAATTTACGTTTACTAGGGCATCCATATACTGTATATAGAGTTTTGTGTGGGTTTTTGCTTGCAGGCATCTTCAGGCCTATCCTAATGGAAAGAATGGTAATATATATTTCTGTCTGGATCTGGAACTTGATGATTGTGAATCTTTGCCTTTTGGGTGGAAAAGGCCCGTGCAAGTTTCCTTTGCTCTAACTAATATTATAGGTGATCTCTTCACAAAAGATACAGGTGACTACCATTTTTTTTTTAAAGATTATGTTGATGTGTTGTGAAATGCTTGTTAATATTTACTAAAACTTGTGTTTCCGTGACTTTAATTATTGCAGTAACACACTGGTTTAGTCACAAGGAACGAAGCAAGGGTGTAACCTTTAATCCAGTTGTAGAATATAATGACAAAAAGGGTAGGTTTCAGGTGTGTAGAATAATCGAGATTGAAGTTGAGGTTGATGTTTATGAAACTGCTCCCAAATTAGATAGATCAAAGGCAATACCTTTGCAGTTTTTGGATGTCAATGGGTTTCAAGTTCTTTCTTCCCAGGTAATACACTAAGAAAGATGCAAACTTAATTGGCTTAACTTTTTAGACGTTGTTATCAGCTGCTGTTTCTTGATTTAACTGTACAACATTTGCAACACACATGGAAAATGAATATCACTTTTGTCTGTAGTATCTATAATACTCATCCCTTTTTCACTAAGCAGGAGGATTTTGCAAGGCGTATCTTTGATAAATACCCAGATATTGCACTAAGATTCAGTGTAAGGAACCAAGGTCTGAGAACATCATACATGAATATGCTCCTCTGTGTAACCAAGACGCTCTTCAAAGTTCCTCAGGAACAACAACATTCCACGGAGACTCTATCTCAAGTGGAAGCTGCTCTGGCATACTTAAAATCAGGAGGGTTTAAGACGGATTGGTTGGAGAAGAAACTTGATGAAGAAAAGAAGAAATGTGGCAAGGTGACTGATTTGGAGAAACAACTGAATGGCTTGATGAAAAAGCAAGAAGATTTAAAATCTCAGCTACATCTTGCGAGGGCAGAGATTTTGAAGCCCAGAGTTTCTGATATCTCTTTCGACGATGTGTTTTGATGACTTGTGTTGTTCTTGAGGATTTGGAGTTTTGTTTTCTGGTATTCTCGTCGTCGTCGCTCGTTAATGGTTGAGAACTCTTTTGGTTTCTTTAATTTCACTTTCTTGATTAAAAACAAAAAAAAAAATAGTAAACGTCTCTGAACAGAGCATCTAGACTTCACCAGTTAAGAAAATGGTGCGCTCACTAAAAATGGACACATGGCAGATTCTAATTGATTCATATAATTTGTGATTAATGAATTATGCAATACTTTAATATGTTAATTAAATAGTTTGTAAGTTGTAACATACGCAAAAATTATCTATCTTTTTTTTAGGTCAGCAAAATTATCTATCTGTCAAGTTCTATAAGCAAAACATAAGCTATAGATACAAAAGCAAATGTTTCTTGTTCTTGATCAAAAAAGTAAAAATGACTTTTGGTGTCTGAACAAAGTATATAGTCTTTTGTCCAAACGAGTAGCTTGACGTGTGATGCCATGAATATTCATATGTTATTAATTATGATAAGGTGTTGCGTTACAATTGGCTCACGCTTATTTGACATTCATGCATCTTATTCATTTATATATCAGTTACAGGAAGAAACTCCTCAACACACACAAAACTTCCTTTGCCAAATCTGTAAGTACAGCTTCTCTGTATCACGAGAGAAATTTTAATCGTATCAATGTGGAATGGTGATGGAACCGTAGAGGTCAATGGCTTTCGAGTTTTCTATTCAGAGGTAAGCAAAATTACCTCACTTAACTCTGAACTCTTCATATTATTATATATTAAGTCTGGTTTGTGGTTATTACATCAATCTTGTTCTCAGGTGGATTGTGTTAGGAGAATCTTTGAAAGACACCCAGAAACGGCATCGAATGTTCGTCCAAAGAACCAATTGGTGAAGAATGCTTACATGAATAACCTCCTCGACCTCATCGACATAATTTGCTTAGCGCCTCAGGAGCTAACAGAGGAGGAACTAAGAGATGCAGAGAACATGCTTTCGGATCTGGAAGAGGTAGGTTTCAAGTTGGATTGGTTGAGGACGAAGCTGGAGGAGCTTTGGATGAAGAAGAAGAAAATGGAAGAACGTGGGGCCCGGATGAGGGAACTGGACGGAATGATCGTGGAGCAGAGACAGATTCTGTGGGCCCTTGAAACCGATCTGAAGAATGAAGAGAGCGAAGCTGTTTCCGACAGTGCTCGACTTGGTTTCGAGGATGTTGTTTGAACTTTGAATATAAAGTCACCAGTGAACTGAAGCCTATTGTTCTTAAGTATATGTGGGGGTACATCTATTTCGCCTTTGTTACTACACTAATGTCAAAAGCTCTTCGGCTACTTGGTTTGGATCTTATTTATAATAAAACTTCAATCGTTTAAATTTTATTTATAAATTGTTTTGACAACCTTCTTTTAATTTCATTTTTATATTTGGAATATAAAAAGCTAATTAAAGAATTGATAATAAACTGGGAAAAATATAACTCGATTTGAATAACACATGACTCGTGTATAATTTTCGAACATTATTATATTTTAAATTATTTTTAGCTGTCTGACAGCATAGTTAGCAAGTTAAAGCTTGAGATGAGCATTCTGTGTCTATGTCCACTACCTCGACATCGCAGGTGGAATTTGTGAGCCGTAGTTTCAGAAAATACCCAGACATTGCACTTGCAAAGAACCAACAACTGAGGTAAGCATGCGTGAATGTAGTCCTCAGTCTAGTCGAGACACTGTGCTAATCACCTAGAAGCTCTCCAAAGAAGATCTGGTGGAAGCAGACAATGCACTAGCATACGTGAAAGATGCGGATTTTAAGGTCGACTGGCTGGAGAAGAAGCTGATGGAAGTAAAGGCAAAGAAGCAGACTGGTATTACACGCAAGTATACAAACAATTTTCAAGATTAGGGTTCGTCTACGGTACTGTTGAACTCCGATCATGGGCCAAACAGTTGATTGGGCCGAAGTATTTATTTTGGTCAACAAGTTAATTGGGCCGAAGTTTAGAATAGATGACACAAGGACCAGCGTGATTTAATTAACAAATATGGGTTACTGTGTGTGGAAGGACTATAAGGCAGGTATTTTCATGGGTAAAGATTGAGATCGATCGAGTTCCTTTCTCAAACCCTTACATTTTGGTTGTGGCTTAAGCTTGTACTAACTGAAATAAGAAACCTGTTTCCCAATCATAAATTTAATATATAGTTTCACAGTTGCTTATTGGTCGGTCGTGTCTCTTTAGCAATATCATATACTAAATATTTCATCAGAAAACAATTTTAGAAAAAAGGAAAGAAAATGAAGAGAATGATCAGATAGAGCTAATACGTAAGATGCCATCATATCGGCGATCAAACCAATAGGGAAACAAAGTTCAACATTCATCATTCCATTCTCTTTTTTTTTTTCTCTATGCCTCTAATTAGAACAAACGCAAATCTAATTAATCTTTACGTATGAAAGTTGAAAACTTAAAGAGCAACTTTGGAAGAAAAGATCAGATAGAGCTAATACGTAAGATGCCATCATTTCGGCTATCAAACCAATAGGGAAAATCAAATTCCATCATCATTTCTCTTCTTCCTCTTTTTACCTCTTCCAAAAAAAAAAAACCGATCTTTCTAAAATCCCAAAAAGAATAAGCTTTGTTCGTTGTTAAATCAACAGAGAATTCTGAGAACAAAAAAAAAAGCTAATGCGAAACGAGTAAAATAAAAACTAGGCTACAATTGAAAATACCAATGGAGATTATAACAGATACTGCGAGGATGTGAGCTTAAACGAGCCTACCATGAGATGAAGGCATATATATATATATATATACGCAACTATTGACGATCGATAAAATTAGGGTTCTTTAGGGTTTCCCTATGAATAGACGTAAATACCCTACTGTTTCTTTCGGACTTGCCGAATTAATTTAGGCTGAAAATGAGCCCAAATTATTTTAGGCTGAATAATGGGCCCAACTAAGTCCAGAAGTTTGTGACCGTGAATCTTATACTATGGGCCGATAAATAGACCCAATTTTCCTAGCTGTATGTAATTTACCAACTGTACAAGCTTAGGCATCTGCATTAGTCTTGCTGCAATGTGCTTTTCGGTTTTCAGTTCCTATTTTTTTTGGTTAGCGGTTATAATGGTGATCCAGAATGTTATTGAATATTTCCACAGAATCTGGACTTGGAGAAAACTCACGACCTCTGTTAGAAACCATTAATTGCTAGTACTCAAAGGAGTAAGCTAGGAGTGCTCTTCAAGGCCAACTCAATTTTAGAAAAGATGCATGTTCTTCTTTTCGGTCCGAGAAAATTATGGGTCAAAGCTCACAAAAAAACTAAAATTTAAAAAAGAGTTTCATGTTTGCATAAAATTTCTCTGAGTTTGTGAAAACAATTGTATATATTTAGGTGAAGAGGTTGTTTTTGTTACATTTTAAGGAAATGAATCTCTTGCTAAAACTTTACTGGATATGATCTTTGTAAATATTGTGTGTGGGATCACCATTGTATAGGACGACATTATACAGAGACTTATAACTTCATGTTCTCTTGCAAGATTGAGGAATGAAAGTTAAACCTTCTGTTTTCTAAAATGAGTTAGTTTGTTGATTTACATTTGTTACATATTGTCTACAGATATTATATCAGTGGAAGTTAAGTTGCTTTTTGATGCTAACTGTTTTCAGTCAACACTTGTGAGTTGTGAATTGTTAGAACAACATAAGATTACCTTAGGGTTTTCAAACCTAATCTCACTTAACGCACTCATCCAATCATAATTAATTAATTAAACACCATTAGAGTTTCTGTAGATTAAGGAGAAGATATGAAAAGAATATTTATAAGTTGCCTTGGATATTGGTTCTTCTTTTAAAAGAAAATATAAACATATGAATCATGTTGATTTGTGTTAACTAACTGTTATGCATTATGTCCCATACAGATCTATATTTTAGAATAATTCTCCAACTTGTTTGCATCACATTACATAAAGTCGTTTTCTTTTATCAGACATTATTAAGTGATATTACAAAGAATTTTTCTTTCTAGCCATATTTCTCCTATTTGTCGGGCTTAATTAATTGTCACATATATTTATTTAAGTTATCTTCTTTTTCCCCACCCAAAAAAAAACTCCAATTTTTTTTTTTAATCGAGATCTGTAGTTTATTGGTTTATAATAATCAGTATCTATCGCTGCTATAAGATTCAAATCTAGTACTGTGCATTGTGAGTTTTTGTCTCGAATGTTAAATTATAATGTATGGTGTTCTCATCGAGTCGCCGGATGTGAGCTCCATCCAAGCTCTACGCATCTGCCATCTAGGTCTATTAATTATAAACTTGTAATTGTTCAATTTTACAGGCAACAAACAGTATATACTAAAGTCCGTTTTGCTGCTTATTATCTCTTTCTAGCAATGTCTTATTGTGCTTTTATGTTTAAATCGATATGTATGGAAGGAACGGATCCATGTCGAAAAAGTAATTAATTTGAGTCAAACAGATAATCCCAAATTTAGTTTCATTTTCTTAAATTAAAAATTACAACCAACTCAGAAAGAGAAACTTAAAATCTCTAGATTTACAATATATCATCAAATTTCATATATTAATGTACAAACTTTTTTTTATCAATTGAATCGAAAAATTTGACAAAGAAAAAGCAAAATAACCTATTCATAAACAAAAAAAAACCTTTGGAAAACAAATAACAAAATATTCTTATTAAAGCTGAATTCGTTTTGCCGTAGCTTTGTTTGTTTTTTTCCACTCAAGGTTTGTTTAGGAGTAATTTAATATTAAGAGAAAGAAACTTTTTTTTTTTGTCTATTTGTGTATGTTATTTCATTTGGAAATTTAAAAGTTAAATTAATGATTTGATCAAAAGTGGCTTTAGCTTTAATTCACTGATTGATAGCTAATGGTATAGTAGGGTTCTGGCTCTCGATCGTAGTCACAAGTATAATGTCAAAACTAGAAGGCATGCAATTACATAGACCCATAGGAAAGCAACCTCTTTGTGCTCCACATAGAATTTCTCTCTTCGTCGAGTAGAAAATATTAATATTCATTAGAATGACCCTCTCCTTTTATTATTCAACGATTATTGGTCCAAATATGATTGAAAATTATCAACCCAAAAACAAAGCAGAAGGTTTTGTTATTATGAACAAGCAAAAGCTTACATGCCTAAATGTTAGCCAAAAATCCGATAAAGTTGATCTAGAAAATCCAAAGTAAAAATGTGCTAATACTCCTAGTTTCTCTAACTAATTGCTATCAATTTTGAATATTGGTTAAAATTGATACTCATGAATACATTTAGTATAATATTAAATTTGAACGCAGACATAAACCTTTAATATTGGACGAACCATATCTCCAAAATAGTCTCATCTTTGAGTCGTTACAAACTTTTCTTTCCCTAGCCTCATTTTGTCGTGTCTGCTTAGTATCTATCATATTTTACTATTTTCTTTCCAAATTCAGGATTATTGTTTTTTCTGTTTGCATCTGCCTATTTATAGACCCACATATATGTTTCTTAAAATACTTAATTCAAGGTCGAAGCCACCCTAAAGCGTAATGCTTTAGATGTCAAATTTAAGCCTTGATTCAGAAGTTACAAACTCATGCGTTTATGCAATCTTTTAAAAATAAAATAAAAGCATATTTGTAAAGGTGGCCATAACACAGTCACATACAGAAATAGGAAAATGTGTTTCTCGATCAAAATTTTCTATTCTAGTTAATTTTACAAAATATAAGCACCCGCCAGTTACATTACTTTTTCTACTTGAATTAAACATTGAATTACGTCTATAACTCGCAAATAGTTTTCCTTCAAAAATTTAAAATTTGTGGATTCATTTTTAAAATACACACATTAATGTGTACAAACAAATTGCACCGCAAACAAACAACCGAGCTTTAGTTTTTGTTTTGTGGTGTTATTATTTCTCAAGTTTTTTTTTATTTTTGTACATCCAAACTTCCAAAATCTTTTATGTTAGGAATCTTATATATAATTATATTAGAGATACTATATTTAACAAAAAAAATTTTTTGGAGATGCTATCAATTCACTCATTTGAATTGTTTTGAGTTAAAATCTATGGCAATTACACTTTCGTTTTTGAAAAAAAAATATATATGTGATTTTTAAAAAACTTTATGCAAGAATATAGTCTATCTACATAAACTTATTTACTTATATGCTTGTGCATAGCCTATAAGGGATAATAATATAGATATTACTCAACTTTGTGTTTTTTTTTTGTTAATATATATATCCTTACGGTTCAGGCTTTTACATATAGATATATATAGTATATAACTATATACTCGTCTACTAAAGAAAAACAATATGTCTTCTCGGCTTCTCGGTTTCGTCTTAAATATATTTGGAAGATATAACTTATAAGCACTGATTATATTTCACACAAAAATACAAAACTGATAATCAGTTCTTTATCTCTGACAGACAACTTTGTTTGTCACTATCTTATCAACAACAAAAAAAAACTTCGTTTGTCACTACTCTCCTTAACTTAATTGATTAGAGTAAACCATTCCCTTATATTGTGGTTAAGACTTTGAATTATCGCCCTTCCGTCAAGGTACATATTTATACCTTTTTAAACTTAATTTAAGACTAAACCTATTATTATTGAAGTTGAACCAGGAAGAAGGAAAACAAGACAACAAACTACTATTATTGAAGAAAATATAATATTTTGTGGATTATTTTTTTTGTTATTGCTATATATCATCTAGTAATAGAAATATATTATGAACTCAGGATTTAAGCTTTCCTAATTAGAAAATACGGAAATATACAATTTTAACTCATACAATGCTAGTACGTAAATATTTTTTTCAATTGACGCCAAAAGAAATTATTTTCTAATTTATATGTATATGTCCAAGTACCAGCGCGTATGACAATTGTACATATCATATGAACCCATACGCACAAAGATATGTAGATATAGAAATCATACTACCCACAAAGATATATAGATATAGAAATCATACTACGTACCAAATATAAATGTGTACAATATCTGTAACCTATATATGTACTCCTTATACAAATTAATACGTGTGGATTTATGTGTATTTATATCGCTGGCAGGCATGTCGTAATTTAAATTTGAAGTCTCAATATTCAATAGTAATCAAATAAGTAAAATTCCGGACACGTGTGATGGACCCACATGAGGCCATTTGTTGTCGGGTTGACCCTCGTCAGGGTCAGATAGGTCAACATCATTTTCCAACATTTAATTTCTATACTCAAACAAAAAAATACATACATTTTTAATCTAAAATTAATTTTACCAACAAGTCATATAATATGTATATATATTTGTTGTTAAAGAATATCATCTGTGTCGTGAGCTCAAACGAATGACGCTCTTGTATTTATTCACATAATGAGGTTAAGACTAATTCATACTCTATTTGTATCATTAGCTGTACCTCAATACGAAATGTGAAGCTACCGTAGAAATTGTATCATGGCTATTTTCTTAACGTCAATTTGAACAACGAATAGTCGTAACATTTATATTGCTTAGGGATTTCATTAAGAAAATAATAATATGATATAACTAATGTACAATAGCACTTACGCTAAGTGGTATCAATTGTAAATAAGTGATATCAAACCTACTCCTAAGAAACACAAATAAAAGTTAATTACGAGTAGTTTCAACCCTTTAAATGATTAACTTTTGAGATTTTGCATAACATAAATCTCTGTTTTTTTTGTCATCAGATCTCTTAGTTTATGAGGGATCAAATTGGTCTATGGACTATGATAAACTAAACCTAGTTGTCTAGTTGAGTAATAACTCTGATTGAACATGGGACGATAAATTATCAAGGGAAAGCGCGTGACGTGGACGACTGGTCAAAGTAGGACCCACCCGCTAAACACCAATATATATTAACAACTGTTAACTCGTGCGGCGATGTCTTTGGCTTTTCGTTTCATTTTCTAAATAACGGAATATTTATCAACTTGTTTATAATTATACTAACATCTTTACTAGTTCTCTTTTCATCTACGAGGTTCCATATTCAAATTTTGTATACTTTACTTTTATGAAAGTTAGCTAAGTGCAAAATCGACTTTGAATTGTGAAATAAAACAAAATTAGGTAAGTTTGAAATAAGTCCTGAGTTTTTTTTCTTCAAAAGCCTATTTTGTATTCTAATTTTACAGTATAAATTCTAAAAAGCAATCACATTTGGGGAACATACTTGTAATAGGATTTTGACCAATAAGTATTATGGATGGATTAAAATAATTGACCAGAGATTTGACCGTTTCTAGGATTCTAATTCCAACTTTTTGGAAACGATCCATATGTCCAATTCTGCGTATAGTTTCTTTTCTTTGGTTCACTTTTATAAAAACTGAAGACTATAGCTAACTGGAAACCTGACACTAATAAGAAACACTCTAATTTTGACAAACAACAAAACGGTATATAATATATACATAACCTGAATAGCTGATCTTCTTATTTCTCTTTTCTTCACCATTACAATATTTCGCTATATATATTAAGAAACTAACCCATAATGTTTCCTCAAATTTGGGCAATTTGAACCATGCTAGACAACGAAATATGCAAATATATTTATATTTAAGTCACCGGCACTTACACTTTCTGTATGTTACCATTACCAGGTACATGCGAAGCGAAAAAGTTCGGTGATTATTTAATTTGTATTAGAGGTATTCGTAGCGTACACACACGTATGCATATGGCCGGTCTTAACAATTTTGGAGGTCCCAAGCAGCTTAATGAGATGTGACCAATATTAAAATTTGAGTCTTCAGTTAATCATTGTAGAAGGTCAAATTGACTGGTTAGTCAGATTCACCGTCTAATTCATTAGTCTATTCGCTGTTTGTTATTTTTAATAAGATATTTATCGGCTATTCAACTAATTAACTAGAGTCTCGCAATTATACAAAATTCATAATTTGCATTAGTAAAATGAAAATGTAATATGAACCGTTTATTTTGAATTGACTAGGAAATTCAAGTTATTCCCCTTAATCAGAGAATGGCTCTCATATGGATCCCCATTGAAGATAATTTAATCACCAAGGATAAGAATATTTGACTCGAATTGGTTCTATATATATATATATATATTAATTAAATGAATATTTGACTAAAAACAAAAGCTTGCAGATGATCAAATGTTTAAATCACAATAATTAAACACAGAGAAAGAGTAGAGAAGGTGAAAAGAAATGTTGCGCGAGAACATGAAAAGTTGTCTGCTTACACATATATTGCTGAAAAGAAACTCATTTGCTGTCTTAATTAAAATGGGAGATGACTTAATCAGGTTTTTGTTCTGTCTAATTGTTTCCTTAGTTTTAAAATATATAAAATTTAAACAAAGTTGCGTACATAAAGGATCGAAAGAAAAAAACAAAATCAAGTCCTTTCGTTACAGCAAGAGACCTCACTAGTGACCACACGTATATATATATATATATAATTATGTATGCACTATATATATTTATTCGCAATATATTGCAACAACTAAAAGAGTTAGAAACTTAAAAAACAAAAGAATTAGTGATGATATTTGCACTCTCTCGATGATATAGTGTACACGTACTTTTCAAATATTTTATAACCAAAATCAAGCCCTGTTTAGTTATAGAACTTATAGATAATTAGTTTTTCTGCTACTTAATCTCTATAAAACTACCAGGGCATATCACGATAGAGATAAATTAATCCTTGATATTGACCAGAAAGATGAGCTTTCAACCGTTTGATCACTACAGTTGGTTCATTTTTTTTGTTTCTCGTACATTATTACTGTTTAGTAACTGAAGAGTAGCTAGTAGTGGTATGAAAAGAGATCCAGACATGGGATTAAGAGTATCATTATTGGAGCTTTTTTGGGGATGTGAGAACTGGTTAATTTGCCACCTGAGAAAGGTTCTACATGTTGGTTGCTATATGTGACACACAAAATTATTTACGCATTAACTTAGTTAACCATAAATAAAATCTATTATAAATTAATTGTATTATTTTAAGGTTTAAATGATATTTCTCAATAATATTGCTCGACAACCCTGACCCTTCTGTTCAATTATATCATGTACCAGACGTGTCCATCTTCTCTAACGTTGGCATATCTTCTTTTATAATTTCAAAATACAAGTTAAAGTCGTTATTATATATATATGTAATGTGTTTTTGGTACTCTCTTGTCTGAAATTCAAACTGCCTGAATTGTGCATGGATTTAAAAATAATCGAATTAGTTTGATGTGAGGATTGTTTGTAAAATAAACTAATAAACATCAGTTTGGCAACACTGAAAAATGATAGATCAACAAGAAACCACAGTTAGGTACAGTTTGTTTCGATAAAAGATATGTTGGCTCATATTATGCAAACATATTATATATACACACGAATGTGGTTAACGCATGTGTATAAATTAAACATGATCTAGCATACTTCTCAATACTTCAATAATTAATAGATCCCAAGAAAATTTAAGGGATCGTATCAAGATCGATAGGACTGAAGAATAACCAATGTATATTAATATTATATGAAAGAATGTGGGTGGATATGAGCAGGTCCTACATATGCAATATTATATTCTTCACTAATGAATCCCTTGTTGGTATTGGAGATTTTGGTTTTTATTGAACATAACGAGAAGCCTCTTAAAGAAATTGCAGTTTTGAGTCCCCAAAGAAAAAGTCCTTACAATATGGGGGGATCCAACCACTATACTACTACCACTGATGGAGTAAGGAGAAAATTTTAAAATGCCGTAAGACGCAACACTCATTATTCTAAAGTGTAAAACTTTATCTGCGAGGCAAATAATTGATATAGATGGATTTTTTTTCAACGTGTTCTAGAGGGTTTACATAGTGATCTTGTAACTTGTAAGTAAAAGAAAATTGTCGAAGACAAAATTGGCGATTACTTCGACTCAAGCGATAGTGTCATTAATGAGTAGGTACTTAGTCAATCATTTAAGCTGGCGGAGATGCCCGAGAAGTATTGTTGTTATATTATTTTGATAAAGATGAACACAATTCCTTGTTTATATACTCCATGCTTAAAGTTAATCTGCTGTGAAAGAAATTAAAATGAATGTGAGATTGTACTTATTTTAATTTATTATAAAACAAGTTAAGGACGTACGAATTAATGAGTGAGGTTTACTTGAATAGTTGAATTCGATTACCATTTAGCTGGCATCTAATGTTTCTTTTATATTTACATAATGTGTCTAATGCCATTACCAATATTTCTTTAACAAGAAAAACAAAATTGTACTAATGCAAAAGGAATGAATAAATATAATATGATCAATGTAGGCCATTAAGCCGACAAAGTGTAATTAAACAAATACAATATTAATGTAACCCACCTTCATCCTCACCTTTGCCTTGTTTATATAATCTCTCTCCTTAAAGATATACTCAAGGTTAAATCGAAACCTAATTACAATAGTAACAAACACACAATTAATCCAACATCAATTTCAGCTTTTAATCATCATCACCACAAATCATGAGTAGCTCTAACTCTAGCTCCGGCTCTGGCTCTCCTTGTGGAGCTTGTAAGTTTCTAAGGAGGAAATGTGCTAAAGGATGTGTGTTTGCTCCATACTTTTGTCATGAACAAGGAGCTTCACACTTTGCAGCCATTCATAAGGTATTCGGAGCTAGCAATGCTTCTAAATTGCTCTCTCATCTTCCCATCAGCGATCGCTGTGAAGCCGCCATTACAATCTCATATGAAGCTCAAGCTAGGCTTCAAGATCCCATCTACGGCTGCGTTTCTCATATCTTTGCTCTCCAACAACAGGTATTTCCTTTCAAAACCCTAATCATGATTTTTTTTAACAAGACTATATATATATATATGTATCTACATAAACATATACAATCACTATTAAAAATAGTTCGCCGACGATTTTGTTTTTGTAATAACTTGTTTTTGTTGGGCTATAGGTTGTGAATCTACAAGCACAACTTGAGATTCTAAAGCAACAAGCAGCACACAGCATGATCTTTGCCGATTCACCAACATCAGGAAACCCTAACAGTTACTACGGAGACACTACCAAAACTTCGTATCCCAATGATCATCAAGAACATCCAAATAGTTGTCTTCATCATCATCATGATCCGACCCATTTGGTTTACCAAACCGGAAGTTCTGGGACAATTCACCACGGGGATGCCACGGCGAGTAGTTACCACAACGAAACCTCCTTATCAGGCATCGGAGAATTCTCAATCTACTCTGACTTGGAACAGCACTTGAACACTTTCAATCAAGATCCTCACAAAGATCTTCAATCAGCCACTTTTGGCTACATCTCCTTCTCGTGATATGATTCTATCAAGACATGGTTGATTCTTATATTCGATCTATATAGAATATATATATATATAGCTTATTTATGCTTCAAGACTTTTTGATTGTTTTAGTCTCGATTGATGATGTTGCCTAGCTCAGAGAACCGGCTCTGTATTCATAAATAAAAAGTGGCAGATGCCCTAGAAATATATAAAGATATATATATATATCCATATTGATCATGATCTTCTCAATATCGTCCCAATTTTATCACCGATAAACCAACACAAATCCCTAGCTAACTAAACTCTGTCTGTCTGTCTTGATTATTTAGATTTTGCTACAGTGTAGTACACTGTACACCCTAGCCTGTTGAGTTTCCCTCACTATTGGAGAAAGTGTTTTTTTGATCATATTTTTTAGTTAAATTATATATGGTCTTGGATTTATTTTTATTTACATGTTCGAAATTTCAGTCTATGCATACGGAAAAGCCTAAATGATCTGTTATGTATATACGTAAGTATAATCCTCCATATGAATGTAGCTCATATTCGATTATCAATTCTTTTTTTATACATTTAAGAAGCTCCAGACAGAACCCATAATTCTATATACCACCAGGGTCATTCCACAGTATCATATTCACTAAACCCGGACAAATGTTGTTATGAAAAAGTGGTTTGTTATTTCGCCTCAACTTATAGTTTTATACTAAATATTTCAAAATATATATTTGATGCAATTGGAATTACCTTCTCTAAGCCCAGCAACATTAGTAGTTAGTTTGAAAGTAAACCTTTTCTCCAGCGTAAGAATCATATATTTTAGAACAGAAATAATATAAATAATCACTTTTAAAATATAAATTTTAAATATATAAAAATGTTAATTTGATCAATTTTGCTATTATAACTAGATAGAAAAATAACTAGATAACGTTTCAACTAGAAATCATATTTTCATAATTTTATAATGAACAAAAAAATCTATGCGAAAACACATTTTCAGGAATAAAAACTTTTCAAATTATATAACCCTTGATTGTGCTTTTTAAAAATTGAAATAAGGGTTCACAACAATAAGATTGACCGGGGTATATAATAATCTTTTTTTTTTACGTCCATTAGCTATGAGTTTAAATAAATAATGAAATTAGGTTACCTCGAGATTGCAAAGCATAGATTAAGGTCATTTTTGTTTGTCAAAACAAAGTAATGTAGTATTTTTCTAGACGCGTGTGGTGTAGGGGTGGATCAACTAGAGAAGCTTTTTGGTGGGACTTCCAAATTAGATTAGATGAGTCTAATCAGAGTTAACAAAAGCAAAATCAGTTTATGAGTAATTTTAAGATAAGCAATTAGATGTGACAAAAAATAAAGTAATTAAGTTGCATCCGATTTAGGGGACATTTTGTCGAAAAATACCAATACCACTTTACTATAATCAATTAAAACAATTCTTAATTAAAGTTAGGTAAACGTGCTCAATCTTTGAAGTATAATCTTAAATTTATGATTAATATTCAGACATGGATATAGGTTAATTTTCGATGATCAATTGCTTATCACTTTTTCGGACAACGATCATTAACACTCATCTGTAGTAACATAATTTAGGGTAACGTTAAAAATTATTTTGCTTTTAAGGAATATAGCATATTTTTATGTCCACATGCATCATTTAGTAGACATTTTTAGTATTATAAGTTAGATCATCTAGTGTTTTTTTTTTGTTCTACAATTCGAGATGCTCTATAAAGATTGATAAATATGTGTATGCAAACTGCAAAGAAGTCAAGTATCTAGCAAATTCCCTTTAACAATGGAAAGCTTCCATATGTAATAAACCCATCAGACAATGTATGTTAACCTTAAGCTCGATATGAAGAGAACAATAATAAACGTACATAATGAGATGTTAAGTAGCAGTTTCTTCTCTACTCTGCTAAAGTTTGTGTTCCTTTGTTGGTATATGGTAGAAGAAGAATGGTAAAGTTCCTTAATGCATTCTTAGCTAACAAGCGGATCTTGCGTGAAAAAGAACTGCAAACAGGTTTCAATATATGTCGTTATAGATCCACCAGAGGTAATCCCCAGATATGTATACGAGGGCATGAGTTTCAGATCAAAGTATTTACCTCGAACGATTTTCCGGAGTTTTCATATTCCAGCATGCTCAAAGCAACTTCACAGCTTTGCGCAACAATAGGCTCAGGATCCCTTGAGAATTCCTCTAGCAGTGCAATGCTCTGCTCATCTGAAACGAGCCGATCAATGCGAAGAGTAAGTAAATACAGTCGAATTGTGATAGTTTTCAAGTGATGAATTGCATTTTAGGGGAAATACCTGCAATAGAACCAAGCGCTTCTGCTGCCTCGTGTCTAACCATTGGGTGCTCGTTCGCATCTCTAAGTATTTTGCTCAGTGTAGCTAAAGCAGCTTTATTTTGCAACTGGCCCAAGACATAAGCAACCTAAGAAAAATTGCATCAATTCCAAGGCAGCAAGATCTTATACATAGAAAGTTAAAGAACAATAATGCAAAGATTCAAGACGCGCGATCTTAACAAAAACAGATTCATTCAAGTTGATGAATATATTTGAAGAGTAAATACACACTCGAAATAAATGACCAAACTGAAGTTATCAAATGAAGGAGTCTTGACAAACCTCGTGACGTAGAAGGGCACTATTAGCACTCAAAGAATCAACTATGGTAGAAACAGCTTCATCTCCACCATGATTCCGTAGGGCAAATAGTGCAGCATATCTCTCATACATGCCTTTTGTTTCATCCAGAAGAATTTTTCTGTAGTTCGATGATCTTAATCAATAACCTGTTACACACAGTAAATTCATCTGGAAGTTTTTGAGTTGGGCAAGCGTAAGAACCTCAGTTGGTAGACAGAAGAGAAAGCAGCTGCTGGAGCCGCCGGGTCAACAGTCATGAAAGGTGATTTCTCTGTTGTGGAAGACTGGTTCTCGACATCAACACTGCTCAAGTCTTCAATTCTTTTGAGAGCTAATTCACACGTTTCCCGAACCTCCTGAGCTGGATCCAAGATCAAACTTTTCTTTAAAATGTCAACATTACCCGCTAAGCCAATGGCTCCAAGAGCTTCTGCTGCCTGTTATATTAACAGCAAATCAGCTATTTGAAAAGATCAAAAATCATATACTAATACACAGGATTATCTAAGATTAACTAGACCACGAGGATCAATTTATACTCAACTCATGTCGTACTATTGGATGCAAAGACATATCGTTAAGAACCGACTCGAGAGCAGGAATTGCTTCAGCATCTTGCATCTGACCCAATGCAAATGCAGCTTCATGTGCTAACAAATTAGATGAGTCTCTGGATGCTGCAGGGGAAGGAAAAAAAAGATAGATGAGAAGTTAGTGCCCGGTTCAACGATCAATAGAAATTATCCCTACAGAAACTAAATAAACATGCTCTTCCTCTTCAGATATAGAGAATCCAATAAGAAAATCAACAGTTTCAATGTCAGATAGGAAGCGAGAATCAATCAGTAACAAGACAGATAGCGAAAAAATCAAAAGATGAACCAAATCTTGCATTTATAACTAATCTAAAGGCAAAGACAAAATCAAAAACAAACAAAATCAGCAAACAAAGCCTGAAGAAGTTGTGACCAATCATTAACTAGAAAGAAAACGTGGAAACTTGTAGTTTTATATACATCAAACAAACAAGTAGCTATACAATTACACATCATAGAATTCTAATTAGCCTTATTCAAAGCTTCAAATAAACACACAAATAAAATGAATCAAGTTTCCACATTTGACACATTCACCAAGCGCAAAGATCGTTCTTAACAACGGTAAGGATATACAATTAAAATTTGTTTGCAAATTCAATTCATCATTACGAACAAACTATAACTGCAGCTAAATGGAAAATTTTGAAAGCTAAAGAATATTTCAAATGTTTTTTCACAAAAGTAACATTTTTTGTTTGTTTGTCACAGAAATGAAAAAAAAGAAGAAGATAAAGAGCAGTAGAGATAAAACAAACCGAGGATTAGAGCATTTCGAGGCCCCGGGCCTTTCAAATTGCGAAGAGAGAAGAGAGCTCGAAATCGCTCTGAGATCGGCTGCGACTGATCCACCAATCTCTCACAGAGAAACTTCTCCAAGCTAATCGCAGATGAAACAGTTCCATTAGATCCCATCACTAAATCAGTTTCGTCGGCGATTGAAAAATCTGGGTTCCGACGACTAGGGCTTTTGTATACAAAGGAAAGGAACAGAGAATCCGATTCGTGGAAAAAACGCGGGACCTATTCCGCTAATAAGAGAATTTATTATTTTGGCCCATAACAATCTAAGAAGTTTAATTTGACCCCATAGTTTTCACTACTTAGCGTAGACAGGTGGGTGAGAATGAAATTCTCCTGTATGTTGAGTGTTGATTCGCTTAAGAGAGATAATCACAGCTTCTCTTTCGACATTTCAACCGTTTCGTTGCTCAGCAACCATAGATCCAGGTGAATTTCTGGAAACATCTGAACGAACCTCCAAGCCAAATCGAGAAGCTTAAGTCGTTGTTTGATTGATCGATGAATCCTAGAAGGTTTGCTCTATCAATTCAATTCGCTAGCTTTTTCAACACAATTCGAATATGGAGAAATTCTGATGTTCTAGAATTGTTTCCATTAGTTCTGTAAATTATAGAGTAAGGTTCATCGGGCGGATCTGAAAAAGCAGTGAATATTATAAATAGGACTGTTGCCTTGTATTCTGGTAGATGTAGATAACTCCCAATTCATCTAACTTTGTTTTCGCTTCTAATATTCGAAATTCATGATCTGATAAAAGCTGGATCCATGTTTAGTGTGATTGAGTTTCATAATTGTAACTGAGTCATAGTGTTTGCATAACCTCTGCTTAAGCTTTTTTTTTTTTTTTTTTTTTATGCTTTAGAGATTAGTTGTTTATCGAATCATGATGATCGAGGGAAAGATGATACTGTCTCCTTGTTGAGGTATAAACTATGTGTTTCAGGGAGCCTCGTGGTGGTAGAAGTTCTCTGTTTGATGGTATTGAAGAGGGAGGAATCAGAGCTGCTTCTTCTTACTCTCATGAAATCAATGAACATGAGAATGAGCGTGCCTTGGAAGGATTGCAAGACAGAGTCATTCTCTTAAAACGAGTAAGCCTCCCTGCCTCTGATTCTTCTGCCATGTTCTAACTTGTCTCCACTGCTAATGAATGGTGAGCATAACATCACATCAACCATGGAACATGATATTAGGAATGGGATAGTCATGAACGTATTTGGAACATACCCTTGCTATACATTTGCAATGCATACTTGTAGTATGGAAACCATTACATAGTTTTATGCACAACTAGGTTTGAACCAGATTCTGATTTGTTTTTATTTATTTATTTATTTATTTATGAACAGCTATCTGGCGATATAAATGAAGAGGTTGATACTCATAACCGCATGCTTGACAGAATGGTATTTCCCAACTTTTTCTGATACTTTACTTCTTCTTTTTTCTCACTGAGGCCATTGTTACTGAACATTTTGTAAGGTTTCTATGTAGGGAAATGATATGGATTCATCAAGGGGAATTCTCTCAGGAACCATGGACCGGTTTAAAACGGTAAATCCAACAACAAGTACTCACTCATAGCCTATGCACTTCATTATGAGTTGCAAAGTGTTTTTGATTTGTTGAATTGAATCCTTTCAGGTCTTTGAGACAAAATCAAGCCGAAGAATGCTGACACTCGTGGCATCTTTCGTGGGTTTATTTCTAGTCATATACTATCTTACTCGTTAAAATTGGCAAAGAGGAGTATTCTGAACATCAATCCATGATCTCATGATATTTTGATTCTCTCTGTTGGCTCCTACAATCTTATTATCCTTATCAGTGTAATGAAATGATATTCCTCCAATGTTCTAGTGTGATCCAGTGCTTAAGATGAAAAAAATCACAAAAACTTATAAAAGTTTCATGTGACAGATTTTGTAGAACATTTAACTCCTTTAATTCATTTTTAGAGTAATCATGCTATGGTTGTTAATTGTCCAAAAGTACATGGAGGTGACCCAAAAATTAATATAAATACACTCTTCTGATGCACCAGCCGGGAATCGAACCCGGGTCTGTACCGTGGCAGGGTACTATTCTACCACTAGACCACTGGTGCTTGTTGATCATTGGCTCGTTTCCTTATTTATTGACCATATTTTCTTACATTGCAGGATACACGTACTCTTAGAGATACATAACACATTTTTCCAGTTATTTAATCCATGGATCTAAATTACAGGAAAAAAATGAGTAACTTAACTCAAATAGAGCTCATATATCGCAATGATGAGGACGAAAAGAAAGTATTTTAGTAATTCTGGAATTAAGGAACAATTGTATTAGTTGAAGTAACAAACATGGCTTGTTTAATGCATTTACCACATGGAATCTGACATATCTTGATGACCCTACTACATAGTTATTGCAGTATCTACTTCTGAGGAAATTACAGTTGAAGTTTGAACTAAGTGTAAACACTACAAAAAAATTGCCCTGTGGCACAACAGTGGAGTAAAGAGATTATCAGCACTCCAAATATCTGGCAAGGAGATTTAATCGGTGCTTCTTCATCAAAAGTAATCCTCAAAGCCTCCTTCCTTTTCACTTTCATAGTTCTCTGTTCCTGCAATATTATTGTTCTACAAGATGAGAAGAAGGATGATTCCATTAATGATGTATACCTTGTGGAAAAAGAAAAGGATCACAGCTATATTTCAACTTTTAACCAAGTTTTTAAACTTATCCCATGGAAAAACTAATCGAGCTTTTTTGTTTCATAATATAGAACTTGCATTATGTCATGGGATTTTAGTGCTATTACCACTGACCTTTGCCTTCTGTGGTTGATAGGTCCTGAACAATTACTTGCAGCTGATTCGGGTTATATGCCGAAAAATTGTCTGAGGAAGGAGATGGAGCAGGAAAAGTAAAATCAGAATCACTTGATGAAGCTTCAGAATTCTCAGAGCTGTCAGCAAGATCATCACGCACAACTGGGACTGAAGCCAACGTTGAAGACATAGAAGAAGATCTCAAGATGGACTTCAGTTGCGAGAATTGGTCTGACATAGAATATAACAACCTGGAATACACTAAACAAGACTTAACATCAGTAAATGTACAAGGTTTGAAAATTAAAGTTTTTAACTAAGCAGTCAAAATTGTCAGAAGAAAGGTAAATCTAAGATAAATCTATATATGATTTTTAAATTACGAATCAATAATACCTGTTCAAAGAGTCTTGTAGTTGGTAAACTCTTCTTTCCGTTTCTTCTAATCTTTTACGTCTTTTCTCACAAAGTTCTCTGGCTTCAGCATATTTTCTTTCGGAAATGTCAGCTCTTTGTTTCTCAACTTGCAACAAGGCCTGAAGAGTATAATAGATAGTCAATTGATCGTCCATGCATTTGATTAAGATAATAGCCACAATACATTTTGTTCAGGTAAATAAATTAGTTGAACAGCTTTAAAATCCGGATACAGTAAGCATGCCGTTTCTAGTAGCTGTTCACAGTGTTGGTGTGTATAGAAACATTACCTTTTGCAATGCTACTTCTGCAGTGAGTGATTCAATTTCTGTATCACGCATAGGATCCTCTATGTGGCTAACAACAGAGCTAGCAACAGAAAAATTGTTGTAAGGCTTCTCTGAAGTTTGAACAAAGGAATTCTCAATTCCATCGTCTGCATGGATGGAATGTTTTTTCTTTCTCTCATGTGCTGTCTCTTCATCATCACTTTGATCTGATTCCACTACAAAAGACTTTACAGTTCCATCTTGTGTTTGGATGAAATGTTTTGTCTTTCTTTCATGTGCTGTCTCTTCATCACCACTTTGATCTGAATCCATGACAAAAGACTTTCCAGTTCCATCTTCTGTTTGGATGGAATATTTTGTCTCTCTATCATGTCCTATCTCTTCATCATCAATTTGCTCTGAATGCATTACAAAGGAATTATCAAGTTCATCTTCTGACTCGATGGAAAGTTTTGCCTTTCGTTCATGTTCAGTCTCTTCATCATCACTTTTCTTTGAATGCTGTGCAAAGGACATATCAACCGCACCTTCTGCTAAATTGGAAAGTTCCACCTTTCTTCCATGTTCTGTGTCTTCTTTTCTCTCAGCCTATACCCATAATTTTACATCAATTAAAACCAAATACTTCTTCCTCTACGTATCTCTACATGTAGAATAAATTAAAGCACTTGATACTCGACCAACGTGCAGTGCAATACCTGCTTTGACTGTCCCACCTGTTTTCTGGCAATTCTTCCTCTCAGTTTATTTTGATAAAGAAGAGAAGCTCTTTTCAATTTCTTGTAGTCAGATATAGCACTGTAACCACGCCAATACGCCTGCAAGTTGATAAACGTTGAAAGTCATTTCTAGTTCTTGAGATAGAATGATTCCATGAGAATTTGTTAAATACAAAAAGGGTAATGAGAAAAGGACCTGAATCACAGTTGCTGCCCGAGTCGTTAATTTATAACGGAATTCATGACGAGCAACCATTGTACGGACTCCACTTTGCAAGGTGACTGCGGAAGATTTGGTCTTCCCGTAATCTTTCTTTGCAATCTGTCTACGTAAGTTTTTCTGGATTTTGATGGCAGCTTCCTCCTTTTTCATGTACTTGGATATCTTCCTAGCAACATTTCCTAAATTATGAAAAAGAGTCTGAATCAGCAATCCTAATTTCCTCTGAATACCAATGAAACCATAGCCCCAAAAGAAAATTTTAGATACTCACCTCTCCAATTAGCCTGTATATTAACTGAAGCCCTCCGCAAGAGAACAAATCGTTCTCTTGTCAGACGAGCTCGAACTTGCCCCTGAATCATCCTCGCTGCTTCGCCGAGCACTCTTGCTCTGTGTGCATCTAGCTCAGCCATCTGACCAGCTCTCAGGAAAACTTTATTTTTTCCAATCTGAAAATTAGATTTTTATATTATCAAGACACACCAAGGAGAGTTGTGCTATCTGAGAAGCTCAAATTTCATAGATTACTGAAAATTCTACACCTATTCAAACGATGCAAAACTGGAATTCCTTCTACATTTAGTGAACTTCCTAACAATGTTACCTGGTAACCTGTAAGCCCCTTTTTCTCCAAAATCCACTTGCATGCAACATCTGCTTCGTACCTGATTAAAGTGTAAGGTAAGGAAATGACAAGAACAAAGCTCTCTGACTGGCTTATAAGGAAAATGCGATAAACAGGCTTAAAGAGCAATAAAGCAGACATGAGCAGAAGAAAGTTCAAGCTCAACGGGTATAATTGATACATACTCTCCTTTCAGAATTTCCGGTGCAAGAGTGATAAATCGATTTAAGAATTCAATGAAAGTCCTATTTGTTGGATATCCAGCGCATTTCACTCTGATGGCCTCAAGAACACCCTGCATAAGACAAAGATCATATAACAATTAAAGATATCAAACATGTTAATTTGAACAACTCAACGGAAACACTAACCCCAGAGCGTAACTGATGCAAGACATTGGCATTGTCAAACACTGTTGGTTGCAACAAATTGTTTGGCTTAACACATCTGATGTAGTGGGGTTCCGTAGAGTTCAGTGTTTCCATCAACTGTTGCAATTGTAGCTGCACCAATTACTTGAACATGTCAGCCGGTACATATGATGATTGTGGCATCAAAATTTCAACAATATCCTGTGTGTGGTCCAATGATCCAGTCCTATCTATTAGTTAAAAGTCTTAATGGATTTGCAGGCAAGTCACCTTAAAACGAGTGCCAATTGAGGAAAACTTAGATTTGCTACTTTCTTTAGGATGAGGAGGGAAGAGGCCTCCCACAAAAGAACATTTGGAAGCATTTAACAAATCCTGATGCTCTGCAACAACATAGTCTTTGTTTTTGTCTAAAAATTGATCTGACTGGTATTGAACCTGAAAAGAATAAAAAGGGAAAGAGACCTTAAAAATCATAACTATTTCTACCTTTAATTCTGAAAGCAACAGAGTATGAATTGCAACTTACATCGCCTGCATAATGAACTAATGTAAAATCTGATCGAGTCAATTTTGGTTTCATGAAGCGCGGATGACCTTTGAATGTGTGATACAGCTTCTCAGAAAATGTTTCAGGAGTTGATTTTGGTAGCATACTGCAGAGAGAATAAACGTTTATAACATAATTGTGGTGCTTAGAGAAGATGGTTACCATGTAAGAAAACACTTAAGTACAGCTGTCGGTGGAGAAAACTTTATTATACCATGCTTCATCTAGAAGAGCGATAATACCACCTGGTTTCTGCAAAAGATCGAAATATTTTCAGAGAAAAAGCGCAGCATAAAGTAGTGTAAATAACAGACTGTTCTATGGATCAGTAACCTGATACCCCATGTGTTTTAAGTCAGAAAAAGGCATAGTGAGCCAGGACACTTAAGCATATTTGAAAACAGATAGAACTATTTCATGCCTTCATGATTTTTTTCAGGGTGTTCTTATGATTTTTCAAGGAAAGATATCTAACATGGATTATAGGCTAGAAGTGCAAGCATTTTCTCTAATCACAGGTATTAATCGTAAATTAATGTATTCTAGAAGATGCCAGAATGCTCTCTAAGGGTATTTCTACTTTCCAGAGTTTGAGTTACCCAAATTGGTCGCAAACATCAAGCCATGAGTCTGTCTTTAAACAAGAAAAGAAATAGATAGAGGGATAAGCCAAACCTTTTCAATTAGATCCACGACATCTTGATTGTCAACAAACTCTACATAGCTCCAATCTATTTCTTCTTTTTCATATTCACCTTGTTCCATTTTAAACACATGCTGTACAATATTAATGAGCTCAGATTAATTAACAAAATCTTGACCCAAATCAGCAGCCATAACCTATGACTGACCTCATACCTGGTTGAAATGCTGTTGCAGCTTTTCATTCGTGTAATTAATACAGAATTGCTCAAAACTGCACATAAATATTAACAAGTCAGTGAACAACTGAAGTTGAGGTTAGAATAGGTGATGTTATATATATATATATATATCACTCTAGTCCTGGGTAAATATACAAAGACAGCATTCCCAAAGATCACAATTATAGAGGAGTCAAAGTTAAATAACATAATCATATCTCAGAGTAAAGGTTTCTGTACAATGTACTATTCATAAAGTCAAGGGAATCAAGGAATTGAATATTTATCTACTATGAGCCATGCAAGCTCTCAGTCATCACCTGTTGGTTTTAAAGCTCTCAAAGCCATAAATGTCAAGAACTCCGATCAAGCGTCTAGAGTGAGAATCTTGCCCAATAGAGATATTAATTTTGTTTACCAACCTGGAAAAAATAATGGGTACTGACTTAGCAAAATTTACCAACCTCAGTGGATGGAAAACAAGATAGATGAACATTGACATAGAAGTTTACCAATCAAAGAGTCTAGAGTATATTGTCTTTGCTAAACCATCCCTGCTAACAGCAGCGCCAAGAGGATCAAGACTTCTCTTAATAACTTCTTCTGGGGTGACCATCATACGCTTACACAAAGCATCTTCTAAGGAATGGGGATCACACCTAAAATAACTAGTAGTTACACGCAGTACAAGATTCTGCATTTTAGTTGGAAAAATAGAAGAGCTGTATAATACATGAGCAGTTCTGATGTCATTTGGAGATGAAAAATTGACTGTTCATCTTTTAGAGATGATGAATCAGCCTCTTCTCCCTTCGAAAATTCAATATTTCCAAGATGGAGAATGGCAGCCACAACTCTGAAAATTGCATCCTGAAGAGACAAACATTAGATAAGTTGTTCCTATTATCAATCAACAATTGATGGGCAAAATGCAAAGTAGAATTTGCAAACCTGTTCTTGTTCACTTATTCCAACTACGTCCATAGCCCTTCTAGTAACAAGATACTCCTCCGCATCATTTACACCATCAAGTTCGTAGCAGCTAGATTGGTTAAGATAGCGAAATGACTTAGCATTCCCCAACTTAAACCTCCCAACATCCTGCAAATTTTAATATCATCTATAACTTTAAAATTTCATCCAATAAAAGGTGTGGACAACTTGGAAGACCTACCGCAGGAGGAGCAGCACACAGTAGATAAAAGCAGTGATAGTTACGTTCAGGATCTGAAACTTGGCAAACGCGTGACCTCTCCAAAAGGTAAGTTCTGATGGCTGCCCCTGATATTCGGCCCACGTCATCAAATTGAATCTCCACAAATTTCCCAAAACGACTATAACAAGAAAATGCATCAATATTTATTAACAGAAGTGAGAAATCTAATTAACAGCAGGTAAAAGAGACAGGAGGAAAAGCAGAGTGAAAGGAGAAATGGAAGCGCTCGATAGTAAAAGCTCTAAGTTTACCTGGAATTGTTGTTTTTAACAGTCTTTGCATTTCCAAATGCCTCGAGAACTGGATTGGACTATAACATAACCCAATGTGCATAAGGAGTTAGACCCAAAACCAAATCTGTATACTCAAGAAAGCTTAACAAACAAAAATGTCTTGTTTCTGGAGCAGATAAAAGGGATATAATTTCTTCGACATAGCCTTGACATTTCTTTGATTTAGGCAGCAACGTTAAAACCCCGCCCCTAGAGTGTAGGAGACAGTACTTATAAATACATTGAGATCATCACAACTTACTTCTAAGACTTGCTTTTCAACTGTCCTTCCTTCAGTTGCAGTATGCCCTCCAAAGTAAGCAAGGTAACGCATGAGCATCTTAGTCGTTTCTGTCTTTCCAGACCCACTTTCACCACTGACCAATATACATTTGTTCCGGCCCTCATTAATCATTTCCCTGTTGCAGATTTTTTCAAAACTAATTTTTAAAACCCAATTCTGCCACTTTTATAGAAAACAAGAATAAACGAACAAATAAAGAGCTCATAATCACCTATATGCAATGCCACCAATTGCAAAAACATGAGGACTCAACTCTTTGAAGGAGGCTTCCTTGTACTTTTCCATAACCTCAGCATCATAAAGATGGGGAAGTCCTTGAAAGGGATTGACAGCAATAAGAATGTTTCCTGTATAAGTCTGTCATGATGTCAAAATATTATAACAGACTCGCCTATCACTGCATTAACAAATGCTTTTTTACCAAGGACCAGGATGGAAAAAAAAATATGGATTGCAACCAGAAATAAAATACTCTTACATAAATTTCATTCAACTCATATCTGGTAGCCAAGTTGTCCAGAACTGCAGGCTCATGCAGATAAGATAATCTAGTCATGTCCTCTACTCCCTCTGAAAGAGCTTCAGCGTCTTTTGGGTAGAGTTTTGATAAGTTAGCAATAACCTAAAACAAATGGAGAACAATTTGAGGTATTCCCAAGATTTTAAGATAACTTGAGAAAAAAAAAGTTTTTTTTACCTCTCTACCATCATTGGTTTTAACTTCTGCTTCATCTCCCTTAATATTAAGTACAACTCCATCAATCCATGCTCTCTCTGGGTCTTCCACCCAAACATGAGAATCAACCATTATGTTTTCAGTCATTCCGTAAATCTTCCTATAAAGTCAGTAAGCATCGCAAGCTTAAGAAATTATTTCCAAGGATCAAAACAATTCTCGCGTTGATAAATATAAGAAAAGCAAAAAGGCCATGATGAACACCTGTGGATGTGACTCCCTCAATTGCTCTTAGATACCTTTGGAGAAGACGGTAATTCTTATAACACCAAAACCGTCGATGATGTTCGAATTTCTCTTTTATCTTCAAAGCCAAATGTGAGACATAATTTTTGTTTCGATTTCTGCAGAGAGTGACGCAGAAACTCCCCTTCGATTTCGCCATTCCTGTGGACGCCATTGTCTCTCTCTTTCCCTACCATTTTTAGCTCAAGGAGCAAAAACACCACTCTTCGTTTCCTTTAAAACCCCGGAATTTAACCCGACCCGTCAAGATAACCCCGACCCAAGATTCGAATCTCAGAATTTATAGATTACATTACATGATAAATTAAAAATCCAAAATTTCTTGGCGGACAAGGTCTGATTGGGTCAAAAAGGCGGAAAGCCTAAAAACCCACAGCCTATAAACCTTTCTTTCTCTCATGAGCAAGCCGAAGGCTCTGTTGCAGCAAACCATGGTCCTGCCACTTCTCAAGCTTGGAACCCTAGCTCTACGAACTATATGCAAACCTATAGCTAATCGCCTTAAAAAAGAAGCTGGAGTCAACCCCAGATTCCGTCAATTCATCGTCAACATTGCACAGGTGAATAAAAAAAGGTCTTTTTAACCCCACAAATTCCGTCCAGCTTTGAATTTGATTTACTTTTGTGTTGCTCAAAACTGTTAAATTTGGACAGGCGAATCACAGATTTACGACAAAGTTACAAAGAAGGGCTTCTGGTCGTGTAACGGATGCAGTTATTCGTCCTTTAAACGAAGAGAGAGCTGTTCAAGCCGCTGCTGATCTTCTCGGGGAATTCTTCGCCTTCACTGTACCTTAAATCTCATGTCTTTTATACATTTTGATTGCCGCTTAACGACTCAAAGGAGACATTTTGACACATATATATATATATATATATATAATTCTTTGAATTCTCATAGTGAAGTTGTTCTGTATCTCCAAGATTCCTACCATTGAAGATCATTACATCAATACCCAATAGATCACTTGCTCCTGCTTTTTTAACTTGTTTTCGTCCATTGAATTGGTTTTGAAACAGATAAACGTATTTCTTCCTTCCTCTTAAGGTTGCAGGGGCTGCTCTTGTGTATGAGGTGCAAAGAAATGCTCGAGGAGAAGCACGAAAAGAAGAGAAGCGACAACAAGAACTAGCGGTGATGAGCTCTCCTTTTCCACAAATTTTAACGATTTCTTTTATTTCATCTCCTCTGATCATTTTTGTTTTTAGGGTTTAACCACAATTCTTGCTCACTTTCTCTCTGTGTTCATATTTACTTACCAGGAACTCAGACGTACAGATGACAAGATGGAGAACGAAATTGAAGAAATGAACTAAAGATGCAGCGAGCTTTATAAAGCTCTTTCGAAGCCAAAAGAGCTTTCGAAACCAAGAGGTTTAGCTTGGCTCTTCAACTCCATGTTTTATCGTAGTGCTGCTGAGAAACTACATTAGCCGAGTTTAAAACACAGAAACTTCAAAGATGGTTTTTTTTTCTTTGCAAGATATTGCTTGTAGATAGTTTTAGTATATCAGATAGGTTAACTGCAGAAGAGAAGAGATGTGTGTTTGTTCAAGCTTCGATCATCTGTCTCATAAACCAAAATTCTAAATTCTTCTTACAGTGAAAGCAACTCTTGAGCTTGTTCCTGGTTTTGACTCGGTCAATAACTTCAGTTCAAATCTTTCACACTTTAGCCTGTGAAAGACCTTTATAAACCCAATGTCAAGATTGTTTTATTTTAATTTAAAATAAACTACTAAAAGTGAGAATACAACATATTTTTCTCACTTCGTGTATGATTTGTTATTTTATATCTGGGTAAACAAAATGTATCATCTTACATAAGACTAAAATATGTAATTGTTTTCTCACAACATATTCCTTCATAATGATTGACAAAAAAATGCAATTCCTTGATAAAACCTCAGGGTCAATACGTGATCTATAAGAGTTTTTTTTTTCACTTTTGTTCAACAACAGTAAGAGTTACAATTTCCAATTTTGTTTAATGCAATTTAGAGGAAGGGTATAATGGTAAATAGAGATAATTCAATCCATCCAAATATTCAACAACCCTACTGCTAGTCTGCTACTTACGACACGTCATCTCTCCACCCTAATCGGCGATTTCCTTCTCTTCATAGCCGCCAATCGCCGCCGTGATTTTCGTCAACGGAGAGTTGTCTCCTCCCCTTCTTCATCGATTTCTGTTTGCTCTTCAGGATTACCGTATTCGAGACGCCATGAACATTTTCTCAGTTCAGTCCACTCTCTTCAGCCGAGCTTCTATCGTTCTTCTCTCTACCAATGGCTTCAAACGATTTTCTTTCGCTTCTTCGTTTTCCTCTAACGCCGTTTATTCTTCACCTCTCCCTAAAATGAAGAAGCGGCGTTATCCTATCGTCTCTGCTGTCGATATCGGTGGCGTCACAATCGCTAGAAATGGTTCGTTCTTAGATTTTATTTTAGTGGAACCTTAAACATTAGACTTTCTCAGAGAAGAAGCTTAGATTTTTCTTCTTTGTTGTTGTGTTCAATGAATATTTGCAGATGTAGTGAGAGATGATGATCCTACAAACAATGTACCAGATTCCATTTTCTCTAAGCTAGGAATGCAGCTACATAGAAGAGATAAGCATCCGATTGGGATCATTAAAAATGCTATTTACGATTACTTTGATTCCAATTACGCTAAAAACTTTGACAAGTTTGAAGACCTTTCTCCAATTGTTACCACTAAGCAAGTAAGTTCTCCTCATACTCAAAGTTTGTATTTTTATTGATTTGTCATTTCGTTTTATCTTACTTTCCTTTGTTTTTTTGGGTATCAGAACTTTGATGATGTGCTAGTCCCTGCTGATCATATTAGCAGAAGCCTTAACGACACTTACTATGTAGACTCGCAAACTGTTTTGAGATGTCATACAAGTGCTCACCAAGCTGAGCTGTTGAGGAAAAGTCATAGTCGTTTCCTTGTAACCGGGGATGTTTACCGTAGAGATTCTATTGATGCTACTCATTATCCTGTTTTCCATCAGGTTGTTATATTCTTGAGCTCTACTTTGGCTGTTTTGGTTGATATCATTTCTTTCTTATACGAGATGTTCATGTTTTTTTAATCTATTACAGATGGAAGGTTTCTGTGTTTTCTCTCCTGAGGACTGGACCGAGTCTGGCAAGGATCCCACATTATATGCTGCTGAAGATTTGAAGAAATGTCTTGAGGGATTGGCTCGCCATTTGTTTGGTAAACTGATATCCATTCAACATAAGCAATCTTTAACTATCTGTATTGTCCAGCTAGTGTAAATTTCATGAAAGATGGTTTATTTGTATTAACTTTTTTTGAACGTCAGGTTCTGTGGAGATGAGATGGGTTGATACATATTTCCCATTTACCGATCCATCTTTTGAGCTTGAGATATATTTTAAGGTAGTCGTTCGTTCTCCTATCTGATATAATGCATAGCTCTGCATGCTTTGCTTTAAAGAGACGTGTATCTACTTTTTTGTTGTCTCCTTTTCCCAAAAACATATAGGTGTTTTATGGTGGTTCGATTGACCATCACATATTGTAGATTAAACTAGACACGTGGGATAAGCTGGACACCTACAATATAATTGTTATTGGCTAGATAGTATAGCATCTAATACAAACTTCAGTTTCTCATCTAACACAAGCTTTTATATGGCTATTGATTCAGGAAGACTGGTTGGAGGTTTTGGGCTGTGGGGTGACCGAGCAAGGTATTTTGAAACAGAGTGGATTAGAAAATAATGTTGCTTGGGCCTTTGGACTTGGACTGGAGCGACTTGCTATGGTTTTGTTTGACATCCCTGATATAAGACTTTTCTGGTCATCCGATGAACGATTCACGTCCCAGGTGATTACTTGGTTGACAACTTACAAAATTGGGATGATGAAATTAATTTTCTCACAATTTGGGTGCTTTTCTCACATCAATATATTTGTTGTTACTCACAGTTTGGTAAAGGAGAGCTTGGTGTCAAATTCAAGCCATTTTCAAAGGTAAAACAGTTTTTGCCATCTTCATGTTCATTTCTCGCAGACTAATGAATTTCAGCTCAAGACTCATCTGTCTTGGAAGTTTTAATGGCGGCAAAAAATTTGTCTGCAGTATCCTCCTTGTTATAAGGACATCAGTTTCTGGATAAGTGAATCATTCACAGAGAATAACTTTTGTGAAGTTGTTAGAGGAATTGCTGGGGATCTTGTTGAAGAGGTACATACCTTATCTTCTAATTGGTTGGGAGAGAACAAATTTTAACAGGAATCAAATTTAGTTTCAGCTTTAGTTGGATCGTCACGTTTTTTTCAGAGTGATTGTTTATAGCATTTATGATCAATTCGCAGGTGAAGTTAATTGACAATTTCACCAATAAGAAAGGGATGACGAGTCACTGTTACAGAATTGTGTTCCGTTCCATGGAGCGCTCTCTAACGGATGAGGAGGTCAATGATCTGCAGGTAATCAGTTTTTACTCTCTTTTCGTTAGTGATCCATAAAATAACATTGGGATAAAGCACAAAAGAAAAAATGTTAATAATGTCACTATCCAAATAACCATAAGACAAAATGGTAAATAGGAATATTGCATTTGGGTTGTTATATGTAAATGTTAAAATGGTTTTAAGATGGTGATTTTTCCAAATACAGAGTAAAGTACGTGATGAGGTGCAGAGGAAGCTAAATGTCGAATTAAGGTGAGAATTTTGAGAAGTAGAGTTGTTGCAGACAATTATGAATATTTCAGGTTTGACATTGTAATTCCTACATAAAATTTGTGTACTTCTAGTAGAATTGCATTATTCTCAAATAACATATATGTACATTGTTTTGTTTTATTCTGAATGAAAGAAAAATAAGGTGTTCGAAATGCATATTTTGTGTTTGTATTTACATGCGAATATTTTTCAGAAAAGAATACAACAACAATAAAAAAGAAGAAGCATTTTTTTTACTTGTTAAAGCAAAATGCCAAATCAATGATTTGTCTTAGTGATCCAACAATGAAGACTACATTTTTTGTTCAAAATTTGCCTCCAAAACGAGCTCGTCATTGGTTTGCCTCCGAATCTGACTCATGGGTTGATTCTATTAAGCGTGTTTGTGTATGTATAGCTTGAAAACAAAACGAAAAGCTTTCGAAACCTGCACAATCACAAACAAACAGAAAAAGCTTTCCTTTCCAAACGACCATGACATAAATTCATGTTTCAGTTCTTTCTAGCTTCAGAGTCATCATATTGTAAAAGATAAGGACATTATTCATATCTTGTGAAGGATTACATACCAAACCCATTGGCTTAAATGCTGTGCCATTGCTTCAAAGCTTTTCGGAGGCTGCTCGTTTATGATGATTACCTTGCTCGGATGTTGTCTGGCAGATAAAATTGACAGCCAAATGTCGACAGGGCCATAGTACTTGCGAAATATATTAAGGCTTACCTAATGTACAATATACCATGTAAATGTTTTAGCTCAATCGAGTTCACAATCCATAGGAGTGTACATATACATATTTACCTCCAAAAAAAGAAAGACAGACTTACGAGTTCCCAAGCTTTGATGTTTCTTCCTGAATTAGTCTGCAAGAACTTTCTGCATGTACAACACAGAGATGAGGAAGGATTTTTCGGTTTCATGACTCAAGGATTAAAAGAAGTCTGAACGTACAATACTCCACGGTGCACATCACGATGATTGCAGTGACCCAAAACACCATAGTTATCGAATGTTATGATCTGAAAGCAGCTAGTACAGAATCAGATGCATAAATAATTTTAAGTGTATGTATATCCTGAATCCTGATGATTAACTTTAATTACGCTTTAGTAGCTAAGTCATACAGTGTGTATACAGTGATTAGTCACTTCTTCTTCAATAATTTTCGTTACCAAATCGTGGCTCCATTTTTCTGGTGAGGGGTTTTACCTGTAGTCCAAAGACAATGAGATTCAAATTCTGCATAAACATAACCATTAAAAAAAAAAGTTAATAACTTGCCATCATCAAGAAGAGTAGCTCTGGAGCTAGATGTTGCTCCGAAGAAAATTTTGCATAAAGAAGCCACCCATATAACAATCAGAAAAATAGTAATCACAATCCATGCCATCTGACACCATAAATGATACTGAATCAATACAAACTATCTATGGAGAAAACCACAAAGAAAGTAATACAACAAGACTGATCAAGTCCAACACTGTGAGTTTTGAGAACATATAGCTTCTGGATAATATGATTTAACTAATTTAGGGTTAGCAGAACAGAGACTTGTTCAACGCTAAAGAATGAATAGAGCAAACAAAATAACATAAAGTTTCAAACTTTGTAAACAATTAAGCTCCAGGAGAGGAGGGATTGTGAAATGGGAAATTGATAATCAAAGGAAAATTGAAATACTGAAACGGCAAGACCAACGAACAAAAAAATCTGTATAAGATTGGATAGAAAATGTAAGAGCTTGATGGTGGCGTTGGAGGCTGATCGACGGCGAGGAGGAGGAGGAAGAAAGCGATCACTGCAATTGGACGGAGAGCTTTTCTTACGAAATTATTTGGGCTTTCAAAGGGCCTAACTAAGGCCCAAATAACCGGGTCGGGTCATTTTTCTTTGTTGGTTGTTGCCTCGGATTTAAGCAAAAGTTGTATTTATAATTTTGTCCTTTTATTAAAAAACTTGAAATTAACATAGAAAACCTATATAATACCAAAAATACAATAATTCAAAGAATTAAAACCACAAACATAAAGTTTCCTCAAAAAAATGTCAGATGAATTACAATAGTAATCAACTATACTTGTACTGGGAATTGAATGCTGATATTGACAAAGAAATGAAACTCCTTAAAACTTTTAAGTTTCCTCAGTATTGTTTTTTTGTAAAAATGATGAAATTCACGAGTTAGGCTAAAACTATACCTTACCTTATCTTATTTTCATTAGGACCATAAAGTATAAAACTTTCCCGACAGATCAAACTGCCTTCACGTTACTTATGCTCCCACTTTATTATATACTGTTGTAGTTATCATATACAAACTGCATTTTATTATTATTTTTTCAGATCAAGCTTTTCCAATCCACCAGAAAACACAGTAACATGCATAATGATTAGTCACAAGTTGAACTATATTAAAATTCGATGCTTTTATTCTCATTTTATAGTACATGGCTGTGACCGCGTAAGTTCCGTGTTCTTAAATTATCAGTTACGAAATAACCAGATTTAAATAATTTTTTGTTTGTTGATAGCACCAAAAAATGGTACGATCAACTGCAAACACTTTGAAAGAATTTTGTTTTTTTCCAACAATTTTTACCATGTATATTTGTTGATGTCAGACCTATGCATCGCAAATTAATATACGGTTAATTCCACAATGATCGCGTGATCCATATATGATATACCTTATAAAAATCATGATTTGGTAGTAAAATAGTAATTAAATGGAAATTAGATCTGAAATTCTGAATAGATACAGTCTTGTGGTTTGTGACCGGTATATGAGTCTTACCATCTGGTGCCTACATTATTTAGTAATACTTATAAGACTTATCTAATAATCTGTCACATTTGATTGGTCTCGTCAGATATTCCGATTCTCAATGCTCAACATTTTGTTGGTCTCAAGATATTACTAAGCTAAGTTCATTTTTTAATTTTGTGCACTTATTTAGTTTTATTAACATTTCTCCCTAAAACTTGGAATTAAGCCTATTTTTTGTATGGACTAAGCTTATATCCTTGTGAGTGAATGTAAAATAACTCACTACTTATAAACGTTTTCACGGAGAATGTTATATAAAAATCACAAATATATAAGAATGCTGATCTAAAGTATTGTAAACAATTGTGGTATATGTACAGTTTTATGATAAAAACATAATGGACCACAGTATGTATATATAAGAGATGAGAATTGGGTGGATTCAGAATGAGAGGAAAAGCACATGGAAGCACACTTGCATGAACATGTTTGTATTCACAGGCAACCACTTTCGATTTTATATATACAATTAATAAGTTATACATTACTACTCTTTTTCTTTGGTAAATCAAGCATTACTACTAATCCTACATTATTTATTTTATGTTGTATATAGTTTTACTCCTTTTTGTTTGTTTATAGAGGAAAATTCTATCTTTTCATGTAATTTTTTGGACCAATTAAACATGGTTTGATCAGAAGTCTCCTCTTCAAATGA
Source organism: Nasturtium officinale (assembly GCA_963854855.1). Classification (NCBI taxonomy): domain Eukaryota; kingdom Viridiplantae; phylum Streptophyta; class Magnoliopsida; order Brassicales; family Brassicaceae; genus Nasturtium; species Nasturtium officinale. The sequence goes on from OY978507.1 coordinate 1,517,738, forward strand.
ACTTAACCCACACCTGACCTCTTATCTTTTCACCTTTATAACTCAATTATATTTAGATCAACACAGTTAATTATCTCTCTATAACTAATCATATGATTTGCCAATGCCGAATACGCTGCACTTTACCACTTTTCCAACTGATTAACTATATTTTATTTTCATTTTGAAAAGTTTTATTTTCGTTGGCTAAAGCTGCCTATAAACCATTATCCGTCCAAATACTTAGATTAAACTGTTATTTCACTTTTTACTACATCTAGAATTGAGTTCCATTTTCCCACAAGGTGTTTTTTGGATAGTTGCCGGTCTTGTTGTAGAATTTTTGAAGATTGGTCATATGTAGAAAATTAAAGAGAATATTCTGAGAGTACTTTGTGAAGAGGACCACCATTGATGTTTGGATTGTTTGGAGTAAAGAGTGTATAAAAACATTTATATTGAATTGTATGAATCATATGATTAGTGAAATAATAGACAATTGGAACATTATAACGTTAAAATTAAGAGATTAATTTGTTCTGAACTTCTACAATAGATGCATGCAATTTTATAATTTTTTATCAAACCATGTTCTTCTTATATTTTGTTTGTTATGTCATTGACAATCTATTTATAAACGTATATATATATATATATTTATATTTATCATCAACAAAACGTAGAAATTTATCTATATGTATACTGATATCATTCCAATAGAGTATCTTCTGTTTTAAAAACAATGAATCAAATGGTTTGGCCTACATGGGGCTTTGGTTTGGGGACAAAGCAAAAATAGAGAGGGAGAGGTCTTCACAAGCCACAAAATATTAAACAAAATAAAAACAAAGCACATGTTCTGACACATGAACATGGTTCCTTCTTCACTTCTCCTTTTCTTTCAACAGCTCATTTCTCTCCATCTCTCCACTCTTCCACTACTCTCAGCCTCCCACTAAATTCATTCTACTCTTTCCTTTGTATTTTATAATGCTTTCTCCCTTATATTTGCATTGCACAATCATAAATTTATATATATATATATATGTTACAACTGATGATTGATTTTCTTGTTTACTGTATAGAGGGAGTTAATGTGTATATATACAAGCTCCATTCAACTAAATTGTACATGTGAAGGACAGAAAGAAAAGTGTATTAATTGTAGTGTACTACTCTTCTTTGTCATTTGATAAAGTGGTCACTCTTACATGTTATCAACTTATTAGTGTCAAGACACACTGACTTATAACCTTATGTATGTAGATAATAGTTGAATTTAGGTGTAATTGAGCATTAAACTAAACAAGAATAGAAACTTGTGTTTACTTGTGTACAATGGCTCAAATGATAATTATGATTTTATATATTATGAAAAATGCATTTGGTAACATTCAACTCATACATATCATATATTTACCAAACTTGTAATCAAGTACTAAGGATAAGATCATTAGTATGATACAATTCTCGATACTTGTATGCAAACACTTTGCGTGGACAATCATTTGTACTTTGATCCGGATGTTTATATATGTGAGGCGTACGCATAAAATATTTTTTACCAAAAGACTTGATCACCTCCATTATAAGTCGAACGTTTCGACGAAACTAATAATATGTTAAATATTGAAAAGTTGGAAACTAGGCTTGCAAGTGTTTCTTCAAATTAACGACTCGTAAGTTACATGGCATCCATGATATATATTAAATTCATCTGATCTCCATCCGGTAGCATTTGGCCAAGTGTCAGCTCGTCGGACGGCCAGGAAACAAGGCGGAGGAAATGATCAAACGGCGGATAAAGGAGGAGAGAAAAGGGGGAGCATGTGGAGGAGAGAAACATAAGAATGTTTCCAAAGGATAACTATTATATACATCAAACATTAAACAAGCAAAAAAAACTCTCAAAATAATTTAGCAAACAAAATAAAAGAGAGGGGTTCACTAAGAGCACGTGCTGCCTGATTCTCCATTTCTCTCATTAAGGACCTCAAAGCTTTTTTCTTCCCAAACAGCTGTTTCACAGCTGTCCGATCTCTCCCTCTCTCCCCATGTGACCCCACTCAGAGATATAAACCCTTTGAGATCGAATCCATATTTATATAATTTATTTAGTTTTTTTCTATTATAAAATTATCTTATCTCATGCATCCCTCTCTGTCTCTCTCTTACTTCTGTTTTGTATAACTACTCTTTGTTATACATAGCCATTTTAGTTACTATTGGTTTGTTTCTAATCCTTTTTCTCTCTTTAATGTCTCTTCTTCTGTTTATAGGACTTTGATGATCTAAATTCCAATTCCTCTTTGATCCTCCCTTGAATCTTTTTTTTTTCTCTCAAACTTTGATTCCTTTGTTTTTTCATCTGCTTCTTATTAAAAACAAAATCTAGTGTGCCATTAAATCTCATTAATGGCACAACTTCCTCCAAAAATCCCAACGATGACTACGCCTAATTGGCCTGACTTCTCCTCCCAGAAGCTTCCTTCCATCGCCGCAACAGCCGCAGCCGCCGCAACGGCCGGACCTCAACAACAACATAATCCTTCATGGATGGATGAGTTTCTTGACTTCTCAGCGACTCGCCGTGGGACTCACCGTCGTTCAATCAGTGACTCCATCGCCTTCCTCGAACCACCTTCCTCCACCGTCGGAAACCACCACTTCGACAGGTTCGACGATGAGCAGTTCATGTCCATGTTTAACGACGACGTACATAATAACAACAACCACAACCACAATCATCATCACCACAACAACAAACTAAACGGCAATGTGGGTCCCACGCGTTCCTCTTCCAACACCTCAACGCCGTCCGATCACAATAGCATGAGCGACGAAGAAAATAACAAAGAGCCGCCACCGTACGATCATCATCACATGGATAACATTGCCAATCAAAACAACAACCCCGCCGGTAACAATTACAACGAATCAGACGAGGTCCAAAGCCAGTGCAAGACGGAGCCACAAGATGGTCCGTCGGCGAATCAAAACTCTGGTGAAAGCTCCGGTAATCGGATTCACGATCCCAAAAGGGTGAAAAGGTAATTTAATCTTTTTAATTACTATTTCCAAAAACCCCTCAAGAAGGTCATGCATGCACGCATGGTTATAATATCTGATAATTCGATATACTGTTAAAATATATATCTAATTAAAATTAGTGTGACATCGATAACAATTTAATTAATTTATTTTTGCTGAAATTTTCTACAGAATTTTAGCAAATAGGCAATCAGCACAGAGATCAAGGGTGAGGAAACTGCAATACATATCAGAGCTCGAACGAAGCGTTACTTCATTGCAGGTAAAATAATTACATTAAAAAGTGTGTATGTGTGTGTTAATGTATAATAATCAAAATTAAAATACTGATACTTAAATTTTTGGATCGAAGACCGAAGTGTCAGTGTTATCGCCAAGAGTTGCGTTTTTGGATCACCAGCGATTACTTCTCAACGTTGACAATAGCGCTATCAAGCAACGAATCGCCGCTTTAGCCCAAGATAAGATTTTCAAAGACGGTAATTTTCTATTTTGATTTCCTTACTTTAATATTTCGCTGTTACATGACTTTTATAACAAATTCTTGAGAAAAATATTTGTCACCCCATGTATTCAATTATCGCTGACAACATATAGTTTATAATATGGGTCTAGCTAGTACACTCATGAATCACAAGATCAATAGTTGATAGTCTAATTAATAAGGTAGAACAACTGTCCATGTGTGCACGTATATGATAAAAAAAAATATAGATATATATTAACATAGGATTAATAATATATAATTACTGTGAATTTAATACTTTCAGCTCATCAAGAAGCATTGAAGAGAGAAATAGAGAGACTTCGACAAGTGTATCATCAACAAAGCCTCAAGAAGATGGAGAATAATGTCTCTGATCAATCTCAAGCCGATATCAAACCGTCCGTTGAGAAAGAGCAGCTCCTCAATGTCTAAAGCTGTTCATTCATTAATATATATATATTTTCTTTTCATGGAGAAAAGATTCTTGACTATAAAACCTCTTTGTGTCAAGAAATTAATTTATCAAAGAAGAAGACATTCTTATTTAATGTAGTCACATTTTTTTTTGAGTTGTGATGAATTTGCATTTGATGTATCTGATTTTTCTTTCTTATGGAGTGGGAGGGGGAAACGTGGGAATGATATGTAAAAAGAACTTAGCTGATTTGTTGTTGTTTTTTTCAATTATTTTTTGTTGGAGTGTCTAAGCATTATTGTGTACTAATTGATATTTACCCTTTTAATCAATTTATTATCAAATTTAGGGTAATCGAATAGTGAAAGATTCCTTTTCACATGGTTCAAATTTTGATATGTGCCATGTAGCCGTATGACAAAAAAAATATAATTGATACTTGTCTCTGCTGACAAAAGGAACAATATTGTTGAAACATGAAATGTTTACACATAGTTTCAAGATTTATACTTGAAGTGACTGAAAGCGATTTACATTCCTTAAAACTCGAACGGAATTATTTTATTATTAGGAAAACAAACAATTAATTATGATGATTTAATAATATATTCAATCAGTTGTCTTTCATTAAAAGAAAAACAAGTAAAATGTAAGATGTTGCTTTTTCCTTACGTAGGGCCTGGACAATATAGATGATGTCATATAAAATCTAGATGGTATGCATATATATATATGTATATATTACCGTATACATTACATCATTAATGCAAATGTATAACGAATGCTATATACAATGGAAATTACAGACAAAAATGGATGAATTAGTTTTTAAAATAAAGAACAAACTTTACGAGAAAATAGGGTCAAAGTGGGTCAAATCTGAAAATGTAGGATGAAAAAAGATAAATAAAAGGGAGAACGTGGAAACATCTGAAGGTAAGCTGTAAGTTCACGTGCTATGTTCCTTGGGCTGGACCATCACGGTCTCGCTACATGATTGGCTTTGTTTCCTCTTCTTTTTCTTTTGTTATTTACCAATTGTAATTTATAATGTTTAATCGACAGAATTTATCTTTAAATTGAATTCTCCAAGTGAATGAGACGGTCAAAGTTAAAATACAGAGGAAAGCTCCAAAGATAGATAGGGAAACTAATTTTTAAGAGGATACTGAAGAGGAGGATAAGTTTTGAAAAGAAAGAGGTTAGTGGTAATAGTGTATTGTGTTGGTCCTCCTTGGGATATGTATGAAAGCGAGTTCTTGTCAGTTTCAGTCTTTGAAGTTATATGTCAGTGCCAATACCAATTCGCTTCTCTCATTGGCCCTCTTACCTACATCTTTATACTAGTATTGTACTAATATATGCCTATACAAAAAAATTAGAAAAAGTATCTTCTTTCAAATTTCTTTTCATTTTTTTTGTTTCTCATGTTTTTCTTCCAAAAATGGTAGATACCAGTTTGAACAAATGAGATTAAAACACTCATTAACTCAGGTCAATTTTTATGCGACTCTGAAAACCATAAGTAGATTCAATCGATCTACACTCGACAAGTATATATTTTGTCCAAGTTACTTCTCTTTTTGTCTAACTCACTTCCTTTTTTCAATCGATTCAATACATTTCTTATGTACCCATAGGGACTATATTGGAATTGGATTTGAATCAGATTTCGGATCAATCTATATTGATTGACTGCCAATGTCAATTATGATGCCAGACGGAACCAGACCGGTCGTAACCAATTTTGTATAAATCAATCTGGCCTTGATGTCTTTAAAATAGACCCGATACGCACTCCGAAATACCATGAGTTTGGTAAATGTTAACGAATTCCAAGCTGCTCAATCACTTAACGATTCTCAAAGATTGAATAAAATTTTGATATAAGGTAGTGCCAATTAAGACTTGCATTGATCACAAGACTCACAACCGTTGGCTACACATTTCCTAGAAAGATATAAAATAAGATATTTGATCGGTCATCATCGTCTATATTATACAAAATGAGGATGCTAAAATGATGTTTGTTCAAATGAGCTTCAAAAGCTTCACCGAGTTGCAGAAACCTACAGGTAAGTAAAAAAGGTAAAAAAACCCAATGAGCCACAACGGAGAAAGAAGAAGAAAGAAGAAGAAAGACGAATATTGGTGTATGTTACAATAACAATGAAAATATTTTGAGACATCGAATATTATGCATATTCTTAATACATAACTTAGCCATAACAAAAAAAATTCCATCTACATAGTTTTCCACTTCCACAATTTTACACTCACTATCATCTAACATACCCCTTATCACCATAAGACCAATAATATCTAGTTTTCAGGAAGTGGAAATGAGAGTAGATTCAAGATTCCTATACAATGAAAAAAAGAAAAGGCCTATAAAGAAAGAGGGCAAAGTTGTACTGGAAATTCGAGTAAAAGAGTGTAAAGTACCTTAAGAGCATCTCAGGTTTCTTCTGTCGCAGCAGCGACTTCAGGAGTCTCATGATTCTTACTTTTCGTAAGTGTTTCTCTCAAGATGTTCACTTCATTTTCAACCTCGATGAGTCTCTCGTTTACCAGCTCTACTCTCTCCATGACATCTTTAAATGTTTTAAGCCACACACTTTCAAACTCCTCAATTTGTCTCTCACTTAGAGCTCGCGTCATTCTGTCTTCTTCTTCTTGCTTCAATCTTAGCTTTTCAATTTCGGTAGAGCTCAAGACTAAACCTCCAGAACCTTTGACATCCTCGTAGACCGGTTTATCATCACGCAGAGGGCAACGTTTTCTGTGCTCTCTTGATGCCTTTTGTGTGTCTTTCAAAGCCTTCCTATAACCCTCTACTACACTTGTCATCATACGTAGCTCGTTCTCAAGCCTAAAGATCATTAAATCTTTTCTCTGTTGCTCCTCGAACTTGGTTCTTTCCATATCTTGAATCAATGCTGCCTTGCTTTGTAGTTCGTTCATCAAATACTGCTGGTTCAAATCAGATTGTTCACGCTCTCGATCTTTTTCAGCATATGACAACCTAGCTTTTTCCATACAGTACTCTATCTGATCCATGCACATCTCAAATGAAGGTGGTTTTTCATCCCAAGAGGGTCCTTCGGTCCTCAACCTCTTACTGCCAGGGTTATGAGCATGATAAGTAATATCATTCTCGTGATCCATCTCCCTCTTGATGCCGCCATTACCAAACAGAGAAGAACTACCTGAACCCATAGTCATATGCATTTCAACCCTAGAAGCAATGAAATCACCACCAGTCGAATTTCCATGAATTTGCAACCCAGAGTTGTAACCTAACGGAGATGCATCTCCCAACATGAGATTCTCTTGGGAGACTCCATGAAGGGAATCACCATTTGGAATAAAGGGGAACCCACCTTCATGCTTTTCTGTATCTTCCTCAGTTTCCTCTTCCCCGACATCTTCAAATGGTTCTTCTTCTTCTTCTTCTATTTCCATGGATCCTTCAATTTTATTCTCTTCATCTTCTTCCCTAGCACAACTAAGATCGCAACGGCGAAGGAAATGAGGACCTGCATGAGTGTCTTCATTCCACAACCACCTATTATCCTCTTCATTCTTATTTTCTTCAACATCCATTGGATGTCCTTCAACAGGATCTTGCTCCTCCTCAGAGACCATTTCTGAGACAGTCTCTTGCCCAAGATTCAACTCGATCATATGTTCTTCCACGTACTTGTTTTCTTTTGAATCGGTGGCACCATCATCCCTTCCTGATTCTGCAGCACCAACATCTTCCTCGTTAACCTCCAAACAATCTTCTTTTGGAGATTTTACCAAAAAATCAACCTCCTTTACATCATCATCATCCTCCTCCTCCTCCTCATCCATTTTAGATTTTTCCATAAGTAAATCTTCTTTCTGTGACTTGATCAACATCTGGAGATGAGAAGCAAAAACACAATCACCAAGCGGAGGCACAGCTTTCAGTTCTCTCTCAACCATGAACCAGAGCAATGCAGCCCAATCTAACTTTTTCACTTGCTTTTGCTTAATATCCATTCCCCATTCATATGCCTCAACGGGCATAATCCACATATCGTCATTATGCAGTAAAACCCAAGTCGAAAGAATCTCATCAGCAAACCTGACTGATTCATCCTTCTCCAAAAGTTCTCTCTCCTCATCTGTAATCACAACATCTTTCTTCTTAGGCAATTTCAACGCTCGAGCCAAATCTGCACGGCTGACTTTAATCCTAACCCCATTTACATAGCTGCATCTATTCTCTGGACTATAATACGCAACAAGGTTCGCTACTAGATCTTGACGGATATTTTGGTCGAAATCCAAATGCACAAAATCCCACAGACCTAAAGTCTTCATGAGCTTTTCATGCCTAGCAAAATCTAGGGTTTTAGCTGGAACGAAAGCAATTGGCTTTAAGGTTTTCAAAAGCACTTCAAGCTTCTCCTTTGACTTCTCTAGCTGCTTTCGTTTCTTCAGAATCCCTTTCTTCCGCTTCGGCCCACCTCCACGTCGGTAAGAAGCAGAGCTAACGGCTTGTGCGGCGTCTATATCGTCTTCTTCGTTCCTACTTTCTTCAATCGACGCCTCTGGTTGCTGATCTCTGGCGTCAGACTCTTCCAGATCCTGCAAATTCTGCAGTTCTTCCTGTGTTGATTCTAGATTTAGGGCTTTGTTAGCTCTGGGATTTGCATCCTCCAGTGAAGGACTTCCTTGCTCAACGCTCGGTTTCTCGATTAAACTAGGGTTCCGAGAATGAGTTTCTGGATCTCTAATAAACTCGGTGGGATCTGCCGGAGAAGCCATGGCTGATTTTTCCTCAACGTCTTAGGTCGATAAGACAAGTATAGACAAAAAATATATATATATCTGAGAAAAATCAACCAATCACTAAACAACACGTCATCAATCCAATTGCACCTCTTTCTCATGGGCTGACAGAGAGGCCCAACTAAAATGGGCTCAATTCAATTGAAACCGCTAAAATCCAAAAGTTTACATAAACCACCCAAATCTTTTCTCTCTTTCACCAAAAAAACCTCGAGTCTTCGAATTCTCACTCTCTCTCACTCTACTCTTCGCAATTCGCATCACTGTTAGATCTTCCATTTTTCCCAAATACCTTTAACGGTAACTTTCTGGTGCCACTGCAAAAATCAACGGTTATAAACAAAAACCCTGAAGCCTTAAAAACATCTGCGTAACAGTCCATTTGCTTCATCTTCTCTGTGTGGAAATGACTATGTCTCTTCCTCAGTGTTTTTATCTACATCTCTATCTCCTCGCCGCAACGGCAGCAATCTCAATGGTGGTTGCGGCTGCTCAAACCGGCGGTCAAGTGTTGCAGGTGGAGTTATGGTGCGTAGCTAAGAATAACGCTGAAGATTCATCGCTCCAGACGGCGATCGAATGGGCTTGTGGTCAAGGCGGTGCCGATTGTGGTCCGATCCAGCAAGGTGGACCTTGTAACGATCCGACGGATATTCAACAAATGGCTTCGTATGTTTTCAATAATTACTACTTGAAGAACGGCGAGGCTGACGAGGCTTGCAATTTCAACAACAACGCTGCTCTTACTTCTCTTAATCCCAGTAAATGTCTTTCTTCTGAAATCGAAATCTTTATTATTATCATCTGGTGTCAAATCAGGATTATTATCATGATGATCTCTTGTTGTGAAAATTTAAGTTTTTAGATTCAGATTGATATTTTTTTTTGTGCAGCTTGTTCAAGTAATTTCTCCAATTTTGTGTGTTTCAGGTCCAGGAACTTGCAAATTCCCTTCGAGGTAATCGAATTACTTTTGAGCAACTTAGATCGATTTTAAATATGGTTTTTGGCTATATGAATCCTTCAGTATCTGTTTATTAATTATGCTCATTAGCTTTCTTAATGTGGAAAAATCTTGTTTTCGTAACTTCATTTTCATGGAGAATGGATTTGGTTCTTAGATTGTTCAAGATGTTTTTTGATTTCCTTTGATTTTACTTCTGTGATTCTTTATGGTGTTTCGTTCTGTGGTGATTCACATCTCTATAACGTAGTCTCATTTGTTCTGTATTCTATGTATAATATTGTTATGTGAAGTAAGAGATTGAGCAATGGTGGAGTCGCGGATGACAATTCAGTGGGTTCAGGACCAGCTGATATGAGCCATGGCAGACGGATTTTCAGCAGTTGGATTGTGGCCTTCGTCGGTTTTTGCTGCTTAATGACGATGACACGGATAATTCATCATCGTTAGGCCACAAGCACTCGTTCATGGATGATGATGAAGTTACTGTTTGATCTCTTCCTTTGAAGATAAAAAAGCCTGATATATAATTGCTTTTGCTGGCGTTAAGTCTTTTGACATGCTTTGATAGCTTCCATGGGAATTTGTAGTGTTATTTCATTTTGTGAAGGAGCGTATAATGATGATGTAATGTTACCTAAACTGGTTAATAGATTATTGAATGTGTAGTGGGTAAGATTTCAAGGTAAATACATTATTCATGCCAAAAAGAATGAAGAGGAGACGAAAACATTTAGTATTGAAACACCATCATTCCACAAAAGTCAACTTTGAGATAAATCAAAGAAAGTTTTGTGACTTTTTTTTAATTATTTTGGTTTATAGAATTAGCCAGTTGGAAAAAAAAAAAAAAAAGGAAAAGTGTACATATATACAAGAAGAACGGAAAAAAAAAACTAATAAATGATTTGAATTGATCGTCGAATCCGAATAAAGTTGTTCGCGCTGCCAAACAGTAGTGTCTGACTGTATCTCATCCTAACCTCCCGCCTTCCGTCGCCGCCGTGCACTCGACGTAATACGAACGGTGGTTTCCAATTTCTTCAATCAGCGACTATCTCCGGCTGATATTATGTGAGTCTCTTCTCGTATCTCGTGCTTTAACCCTCGATGTGTCACATACACTGTACTTGCTGACATTGGAGAATTAGGGTTTCTGACTGCTAATCTAATGTTTATTGTCGGAGACAATTTCATCATTCTCGTTTAAGATTTAGAGATTCGTATTGATTATTAGGAGACATCGATTCGTTCCTTTCAAAATTATTTTCCTGGATTTTGATTCTGTTTTCCAAAAGCTATTTGCTTTCTTGGTAGCTCATGTAATCCAAGTTGTCTAGAAATGTTGATTACTTCTTCTAAAATCTGTAGAGCTATGAAAGATTGTTTAAGAGATCAGTGATTGAACAATTGTTTCATTGACCTTGTGTATCTTTACTGAATCTTGACTTCTGCTTGGTGTTAACTTCGTAAGCTTTCTTTATACGTTCTTGTAGAAGATAGCTCAAAATGGAGAACGCTGGGACTGGGAGCATTAAGCAAGAAACACCATCTCTTCCTCTAGGGATTTTTGAGATACCAGGAGAACCTGCCGTTATCATCAATGGTGTGCCTGATGAACCTCAAATAGAGTGTATGATTGCTAAGGACGAACCAATATCAAGTGGCAGTACCGTAGGAAGCGGTGAATGGCTTGAGGGTAGACAAGTTCGTAAATTTTTCTGTGGTCAGTACTATTCTGGTATGGTGACAAAGTTTGATAAAGAATCTGGGTGGTATAGAGTTGCATATGAAGATGGGGATTCTGAAGATCTTGACTGGTCTGAGCTAGAAGAGGTACTTTTACCTTTGGATGTTACTACCCCTCTGAGGTCAGTAGCTTTGTGGATCATCAAGAATCGACAAACACAGGCCCAGTAGACAGATGCCAATACGCCAGACCGAGAACTCCAACACTAAAGGATCAGCTTATCCCGCAGAGTGACTAATCTTGAAGCAGTAAAGAAAAGGTTACAACCTTGTGCCTTAAAATTGGAAACACTTGAATAGTCTTTTGAAAAGTTCGTCACTTGAATATATTAGACGACTAGCAGAACATTGTAAGAGAGGAATCATTGGAATAGTGGAAACACATGAGATAAGTAAGCCTTTTTTGTACGCTAATCAAGAAACTAGTAAAATCAAATTTAGCAGATGAGCGACGTTTCGTTTTAACTAGTTAAGAGTTTCAATATGGTTTGATAGATACGCGTCTCCAACTTTCTCTATTTTAACATTTTTTTGTCTTGCTTCTTTTACTGTTTCAGTTAACAAATCTTTAGACATTTGAAGAATAATAATTCCAAGGTTTAAATCCACATCGCTGTGATTGATAAACCTATACTATTATTTGTAAGCATATATGCACACGTTTGTGCTTTCAAGTAATAACTTTGTTGTGTATAAATTATGCAAGCACTTCTAAAAAAAATCATACATAGCCTGAAAGATCAGTTGAGTTTGTAGAGCAACAACCGATCTTCGCCATGGCTAGCCTACTTCGTTTTCTTCTTCCTCTGTTCTCCGTTCTTCTTTTTGCAGCCACCATTACAGAATCCGAAGCTTTCTCAACAACAGTGAAGGCACCATATCCAGGAGATAAACGGGAGAAGCTATCCCACCTTCACTTCTACTTCCATGACATTCTCTCAGGAGACAAACCAACAGAAGTGGCAGTGGCTAGGGGTCCCAAAACAAACTCCTCTGCAACCTTTTTCGGTTTGGTTACAGTCGCTGACGCCCCATTGACGGTGGGGCCTGAAATAAACTCAGGGGAAGTTGGGAGAGCCCAAGGGATGTATGTACCGGCTGACCAGAAGAACAGTGGTTTGCTTATGGCTTTTAACTTGGTTTTCACAAAGGGTGAATTTTCTGGCAGCACCTTGGCAATGTATGGCCGGAATCAGATATTGTCGAAGGTGAGAGAGATGTCTATCATCGGAGGTATGGGAGCTTTCAGGTTTGGAAGTGGGTATGCACAGGCCAAGACGTTTTCGTATAACACTACCAGTGGAGATGCTGTGGTCGAGTATAATGTCTATGTTTGGCATTAGTTGCTGACAAATTGTTGCTTTCCCACTTTTTGTTGAATAAAATAAATAAATAAAAGGTGGTGGAATAAATAAATTTTATGTTTTTTTTTTGAAAAAAATATGTTTTTGAATATGATTTTGTGATTCTGATGTAATCTTTTTTTAGGGCTACTTTTTTTTTTGATGATGATGATGTAATCTAATTGAATGAAATTTTGTGGTAAAAGACTGTATTTTATGTGGTGATTTTTTTTTGTGAAAATACAATAAAATGGAAAACACAGAGGATTAAACAAGATGGACTACTGCCTTTTCGTCTAGGTTTAGTGAGAAAATGCGGTTGTTGTCAATAAATAAATAAAACGTTAACCACTGCACATACTAGTTTTTAAAACATCGTATTATATAAGTAAAAATACGTTAATATTAGTATTATCTTCTCGCATTATCTAGTTGTAATCTCGAAAAGAGATATTCTGCCTTTGGTTGTCACCGTCCCTGGGAGGCTAAGAGTCAACTCTTTCTTTTTCCTTCATTTCTTTAAATAATACTTTATGCATCTTTTCCTTCCCTATAATTAGGGTCAACGTTTTGAGATTACAACTTTACAAGTGTGTAAAAGATGAGAATGAAAGAGAAAGGGTGAGATTATAACGGTAACGTCTTGAGACTTACAACGGTTAAGTCTCAGGTCAATTCTTTGTCGTTCATTTTTTTTCCTTCCCTATAATTAGAGTCAATGTTTTGTTTGAGATTACAAGTCCATAAAAGATGAAAAAGAGATGAAGTGAGACTAAGTCTCAGGTTAACTCTTTGTGGTTCATCAACAATCCACAAACACGGGCCCAAACCAATGGACGCACGCCAATACGCGAGACCAAGATCTCCAACACGACAACATAAAGATCTCCAAGCCTTTAACACAAAAAGGTCGGCTTATCTTGCAGACTGCAGAGTGACTATGATGAAGCAGGGGAAAAAAGCTACAATTATGCCTTTAAATTGAAAACATTATAGTTTTTTTTGAAGATTTACTCATTTGAATATTATTAGACGATTAGTAAAACATTGCACTAATATAAATCATGGGGTAGTAGAAACAAAGAAGCACGTTCGATAATCACAAAATGCTAAAAACTAATTTTAATAGCCAAAGATGCTATGACGTTTCATTTAGAGTAGTTATATTTTCAAGATGTGTAATAACACATTACGTGTCTTCAACTTTCCCGAACACATGTTTCAATCTTGTTTCTTTTCAATTTTGTTTATTAAGTTCACTTAACTATTTTAAACACGTAAAAGAACTATTCCAAGATTTTGATCAACATCAATGGTGATTCCCTTGTTAACACGTCGCCTCGCTGTGATTAACAATGCAAGATATAATTTTAATACATTTGTTCTTTCAAGCAATAATTTTGTTTTGTATAAAAATTATGCGATCCACTAAAAGTCTAAAACACAATCACATTTGTTAAACACAGCCTGAAGTTTCAGTTGACTCTGTAGGGCAACGACCATCTTCCCCATGGCGAGCCTTCTTCTTCCATTGTTCTCAGCTCTTCTTCTCGCGGCCACCATTACAAAATCCGAAGCTTTCTCAACAACAGTGAAGGCTCCATATCCAGGGGATAAAGTGGATAAGCTAACCCACCTTCACTTCTACTTCCACGACATTGTCTCCGGAAAGAACCCAACCTCTGTCGCAGTCGCTAGAGGTCCTAACACAAACTCCTCCGTAACCTCTTTCGGTATGGTTGCAGTCATTGACGACAAATTGACAGTGGGACCTGAAATAACCTCAGAGGAAGTTGGGAGAGTTCAAGGGATATTTGCATCAGCTGACCAGAAGAACTTTGGTCTGCTTATGGTTTTGAACTTTGTTTTCTCAAAGGGTGAATTTGCGGGCAGCACCGCGTCCATGTATGGCCGTAATCCGATATTGTCGAAGGTGAGAGAGATGCCGATCATCGGAGGTACGGGAGCTTTCAGGTTCGGAAGAGGATATGCTCAGGCCAAAACTTTTACGTTCAATACTACCAGTGGAGATGCTGTCATCGAGTATAATGTCTATATTTGGCACTAATTATTCGCTTTTTTGGTGCTTCTACATTTTTAGTTGATCACCAAAAAAAAAAATGTAAAACTGGTGGAATAAACTTTTTTCTTTTATTTTTGTGAATTGATGTTGTGATTTTGATGTGCTTTAAATTTACTGTAAGAATTTATGGTTGATAATTGTATTTTATCATTTAAAAAAAAAACAAAATATTATGGTTGATGGTTGTATTCATACTATATGTATGGTTGAACCGTAACATGTGTAAATCTACTTAAAATGTAAATTTGAAAACAAAACTAAAAAATCTACTTAAAGTGTTATTCATAATAATCGTAATAAGCTACTGTTTAGAAGTAAAAATTATGTTCGGTTAAGCCATACAAATAAATAAAAATCTACTGATTTTCGTACTGATCTATTTATACTACATTATGTATTGTTTTATTTGTTTCTTACCAAAATTTAAAATCAACAAGATAATAAATGGTTACAAAAAAATGAAATTGACGAGAGGTAGTGACTGGGGAGACATGTATGAGAAAAGCTCCCCCGGCCCACATACATCTAACATCGTTAAGGCAATATCGGAAAAGATGATCACTCCATTTATGTTTATAATAATAATAATAATATATCATCGTGGTCCATACAAATGTTTCATAAAATCAAACCCATCTAGCTTTGATATTAATAAATTGATCTTCAATCCACAAAAATGATAGAAGGGTGATACCACTATTCAACAGAAATTTGATAACTTATAAGCATCATTTTCTGCAAATTTAAAACATTCTGATAAAAAATATTTATTGTTTATCAGTAAATGAATACGTTATACAGTAATAATTTTCGAAGTTTCTTTGCATTGACATTGATTGTGCGTATAGATTTAGAAAAATATCGGTGGGCTCACGTTCTTTAACTTCACTTGCATTTGTTGAATAAAAATTATTTCATTTTTAACCTTCTATAACTATAAATTATCACTTGTGACTTTGTGTGAAGTTACATGCTTTGATGAAGGGGACATGGTATGCTTGCCCATCAAAATCAAAATCTAAATCCAAAATTTATTTCACTTCATTTTCCATATAAGTAAATAAGTTACTTATTAATGTATTAAGGTATTGAAATTATATTAAAAATGTATTTTTAATTATAAGCAAACCAACACGTTGCCTTCATGATATATGGTATTAGAGCAATTCCATCAGTTGAGAAACTTAAATGGAGTTCTAAACATTTTAAACTAATAGAAAGTTGACAAATTTAAGAAACTAATTCTGAAAGGTATTTAAAGTTCTCAAAACAGATACTGTATGTTAAATTCTTTCCAACTTTTGTACTTTCTACTAATATTTTTTTGTGAGAACCCCACATCCATCAGGATGATGGAGATGCTCTTAGTAACGCATACTGAGTTTGCATGATATACCGTTAAATTTCTATAAAATAATAATTTTGGGACATATATATTTTAAAAAAAAATTATTGTGTTTATTAATTTATATAGATAATATTTGAAGCAAAATAACAATTTGAAACCGAAAAATTTTATTAATTTAAATAAATATTAATTTATAAAGGTTCAAATGTATTATTATTAATAGATACACTGTATACAGCATTAATTAATAATCTGATTAGATTGTATTTACGATTTAATTGTCAATTAATGTTTAAACTTTTGTATCTTGACTTCCACAAAATTCAAAGTGAAACATGAATTTGAGACCTCACACGAGAAACATCCTAAAAGACCTGCAGCTATTAAAGTATTTTAGGACTATGTCATATTATTACCATATTAGTATAATTTTTGAAACGCAAATCTCACCTCTCCTTACAAAATGTTATTGTATTTAAACAGTAGTATATATGAAAGCGTAAAATAGATAGACTAATGATAGATACAGAGACTATAGAAGAGCTATGGAGGAGTTGCATCTAATAAAAGGAGGAGACGAAGCAGAGAAAGTGAGAGGTAATGGTCCCTTCACCAAAAGCCATCTAGTCTCTGAAGCATTATATATATATAACTATGACACTCATGGCAAATCAAAGGTGTTTGTAACCCCAAGTGTTGCTGTTAGGGTTTCTGAGACTTTTTGGGCTTTAAGACCATCTCCAGGCGGGGTTTAAGGGAGGTTCTTAAATGAAGTTCTTTGATTAAAACAGATTAAATAAATAAAGAAATCTTAATTTTGATAAGAACCGATTCTTAAATAAGAGTTCAAAGGATCGGTTCTTAAGAGTGACGTGTCAATATTTGATTATCTTCAATTAAAAAAAAACAAAAGCAATTTTTTTCAAGTGCAAACTCTCTCCACGATTGTTTGTCGATGATGACGAAGAACGAGTCGATCTGGAACAGGAAGCCTCTAGTCCCGAATTTGAAAGAGGAGGAAGAAGATTAGTACGGTGGAAAAGATATCGAAGGTAAGATCGAAAATGGAGAAGATGGAGAGAACAAGACGATGAAGGAGTTTATAGATATAGATCGGAGAAATCAAATTAAGAAGAACAATGGAACATATTGGAAGGAGATCCCTTCGGTTTTGAGCAGGAAGCTAAAGAAATGTTCACTGTAACTGAAGATGATAAGGCTAAATGTGGTGTTGAAGATGAAGAAGAGGATTTGCGTATGAAGGTTGTGTAGATTAGGTGAATTATATTTCTTGCTGTTGGATTTCAAGTATCCGTTTTTGGTATTTTTCACTTCCTGTTTGTAATAGAGATTGCAATTGAATTAGAAAATCATGAAGTTAGTGAGTGAGTTTATCATGGGTACTATAATCTAAACAAGCAATCAAGTAATCACGGGCCCACCAATATTTTGTGTGATTTGTTTGGTTTGTAATTTAAATGTTTTTTTTTTCGTTTCGGTTTTTGTTAAAAAAAAAAATATGTTATTTCAAATTTCCAATAGTTAGTATAAACCTATAGCCGAATTTACAAATCGCGATTTTTATATTATTAAAAATTTAGTAATTTTAACAAATGACATGGTTTCAAGTCTAGATTTTCTAATGCCTTCTATATACCTTTTAAGTTTATTATAGCTAGATAAATTAATTTTAGTACCAAAAACTATTCAACTAAAAGCTAAAAAGCTGTAGATTATCACCGAAAATTTTCTTAATGCATAACCACGAATCAAGATTGTATAACAATGTTGATGAAAAAGATAAGAAATAAAGATTATATAACAATCTTAAAAAACTCAAGACCAAAACCTTATTCAATATCTACACCAACATGTATCTACATATGGAACACTGTTATCTACGGTTTTGTTCAGCTATTAATCGATGCAAGCAAATTGTACACATGTGTCAGGTCTCTTTAAGTTTTATTAAACATACATTCTTGATGTGGTTAGCTAATTTTCCTATCTTCTCTTGTCTTCATGCTTCCATGTAGACCGAATTAGTTTGTTGAATGTATTTTATAATTCATGTAGTTTTATGATATGAAAAATTGAACATTTACACTTAGATGGAATATTTAATTTTAAATTTGTTTTTCAGTGAATTAAGTATTTTTGAAAGTGAACTGTTTATTTTCGTATGTTTTCCCAAATTATCATGAGGTTTATACCATTCATGGAAACTTACTAAATCACATAAGTTTAAGTCTGTCAAGAGTATGATTAGTTTACATGATTCTTACTTGATTACATAATGATGAAAACTACACACATTAATCTGCTAACATTGAATGAGCTGTTTGCATGTAACTATGCAAGAACCATTTTCTCTTGCTGGTCCTTGAGAGAGAATTCTCTTCGATCTATATTTAGAAACATCCTGAGTACACATATATATATAAGCAAATATGTGATCAAAGACTACTTCACATATATACGTATATGTTTGTAATGGACCCATTTAGGCATTTACCTAATAAATATCACTTAGTTTTAGACTTTTAAAATACTGTACATCACAAATTTACCATGACCCCCTTTTCTTCTCCGTTGATGTTTTGTCTGATTCATTAATTCTCATGATATTTAACTTGCAAAAGCTGTATATATTTTTCTAGAGAAAACCAAAATTTTAATACTTACTACTGTCATGAGTCATGACTAACAATTCCTCTGATTCAAATTTAAATTAGAATTGCGACAAAATTTACATATTTTTTCGTGATGCCATGAATCATATCATAACCCAAAATTTAGCTAGAATCACATCACTTTAAAGATAATATGAATAAGCTATCTACCCTTTCTTTCGTTTTGATAATTAGAAGTTATCAACCTTCTGACAAACGAAAAAAATAGAAAATTCATTAATTGTCATAAAAAAAGGGGACCAAACAGTTTTATATAGACGAATTGTGTTTCTCTCTGAAGCAGTCAGCCTCATAACACTAAAGTCATTCACTATTCCTCTCTCTCTCTCTCTCTCTCTCTCACATTCTATGGAAGAGGCTACTGGAAAACCAGAAACTCAAGATTTCATGAACGTTGAATCCTTCTCTCAGCTTCCTTTCATCCGCCGTCCTCCCTCCACAGATACGAACCTTAAACCCATTCGTCTCTTCGGAAAAGATTTCACTGGAGGAGATATCTCTCGTGCCATCTGTCAAGTAGACTACTCAGCTTCCTCGGATACCAAAAACAAAGAAGTAGAAGAAGAAGAAGAAGAAGACGGAACCGGGAATAACGTTAACGACAACAGCATCAGCAACAACAGAAGATTCGAGTGTCACTATTGCTATAGAAAATTTCCTACTTCACAAGCTTTAGGTGGACACCAAAACGCTCACAAACGTGAACGCCAGCTCGCCAAACGCGGTGCTTCCTCTTACTTTCATCATCCTGACTCTAATCTTTACGGTTACCGTCATTACCCATCGTGGACCAGCAGTCTATTACCGTCGGTTAGGCCCTATGGAGAACACGCTTCTGGTCCTCAGTCGTCTGTGTCTTACACGCGACCTAATTATGGGAGTTCTTTACGACTACGGCGTGTACCGCCTTTTTCGTCTGGTGTTCAAGGCGGTTATAACTCGTATGAAGCGTTTACTAGTCGGGACTCCTCTTCTTCTTCTAACTCGACTTTGCCGTTATTGGCCGGTTCTCAGCCGCAGCCACCGTCGCACGTGGGTGGCTTGGCTGCTCATAACCGAATGTTGTTATATCAGTATGGATCGAACCCTAGTGTGCATGATCATGTGAGTCTCGATCTTCATCTTTAACGTTATATAATATTGAATTCGAGGGAAAAAACGACGTGGTGTTAAGATTTCTGAATGAGAAACAGCACGATGTCTAGATTTCACGTTTGGTAATTGATAGTTTAATTCATTTCGAGTTTACTGTTCTGATGTTCGCCGATCTATGTGATATCCGCACGTGCGTAAACGAAGGAAAGGAATTTAAGTGTCTACAGTTATTGTGGGGCTATGAAGTTTCTGCTTTGGACATTACTGTTTTGGATCAAATTCAGAGAAATTGTCAATCATCTAGTACCACAGTAGTGAGTATTTTCCCCTTATTTAATTATATAAAATCATTTAGCTACTCAAATGGAATTTTCAGCAATAGGACTATTTACTGTACGAAACTAACAAATATAAATTTTTTACGAGGCTAGAAGCGAATTCAAAAGGTCACTGAACTCATATCGCCATGTCCTGGAAACAAATAAACCTCAAGATGGGTAATAAGCTTAGACCACCCCCATTGGTAATTTTTTGGGGTGTTAACTAATATTTTTAATCTAAACTTAAGACACTTTAGAAGGAAGAGAAAGGAAGAGTGTCTTTATTAAGACACTATAAACTTTGGTTAAGACACTCTATATACATGTGTCATTTATTGATTGACTAACATTTTTAAACAAAAATTAAAATTAAAAATAGAAATAATTAAGACACCCTATGCATATATGATGGTTGGAGATGCTCTTAGATGATGATGATGATGATGATGATGATGATGATGATGATGATGATGATGATTTGGTGTGTGTGGGTAAGTGAAGACAATGAATAAGACAAAATGAGTAGAGAGAGACAAATAGAGTGAAGTGGTCCACAGAACACAAATTTAGAGTTTGCGATAGAGCTTTCTCATCTGTCCCTCATGTTACGACTATTCTCTTAACATGCAACTTCGAGTAAAAAAACATTAACAAGAAGCTAAAAGCAAAGCGAAATTCCTCAACCTTTCTACTTTTGTGTTTTCCCCCCTTAATTTTTCTTTTTGCCAATTCAAAGAAATCAACAACCTCTCTCTCTCTCTCTCTATATATATATATATATATATATATATCGCAATCAATGAACTCGAAAAGTTGTGATTCACATACCGTAGACGGTAGACTCCACTTAACAGATACCAACGCGAATGAGTATGACGGGTCGATATATTTTTGCATCCAAAAGGACTGATTTTTATACAAACCTAATATACAGGCCCTACAAAAATTACTCATGATCTTAATTAGAGAATGGTAATTAATGACCCAATCGAAATGGTTTATGCGACAAAAAAAAAAACTAGGAAAATCCTTGTACCTAATTAACCTTGTAGTTTTGTTATGTTAAGCTATCAAATCAAAACATAAATAAATGTATATATATATATATGACAATGTAGCTACGGATTTTGTTTAGGCCAAAGATTCAGAAGACCAAACGAGCTTCCAAATTTGGCAAGACTTGAAACACAGAATATGAGAAGCGTTCATTCACACCCTACACCATTACAATGCAATATGCAACAACTCGTGATTGTTGCATCTATGCTTTCTTTTAGAACTCAGAAAATCATTTTCAATCAAGTCTTTTAGGAAAGGAAATGGTAAAAGATATCCAAAACGTAATCTTTGGACACTCTATTGGGAAAATGCAGGACGCAGGCATCGTAAAAACTCTTCCTTGTACTTTTTCTCTAACCAATTGAATTAAGATATATGTCTTTAAACATTGTAGCATGATGGCTAAGATGTAACTAACACTATCAATACAAATGCAACATCCGTGACACCAACCTAACCTAAAGATAAGTTTCAGAAGGTGCAGAAAGCGACATTTGCGATTTTCCTGACCTGAAGACTTTAGTCGAGGAAGACTTTTTATCAATTTTACAAGGAAGGGACAAGTTCATGTTGCAACTTCAGCCTGGGGTAGTGATAAGGTTTTTCAGACAATTTTTATGGACAGGTTTGAACTTAACTTTTGCAATAAGGATGTTTCAATTGTCACCCAAAACAAAATTACAGAAAGAGTTAAAGACGTATCTGTCCTCATGAAACAGTTCCTTAGCTACAAACAGAACTACAACTAGTTAGGAATTATTAAGAGTATTGCATCAGATAATAGGAAGTTTAAGGAAAGTAGCTACTTGGGGGAAAACTATCAAAAGAGTTAACATCAGTAGCAGCAAGAAGGTGACCCACCAGTGACTGCAATTGACAAGGAAGCATGTGATGAGAGTACAAGGTGATAAAAAGAGGCACAAATAAAGACATTGTATAAAACCTTAGAGGACCACTTTTGTGCTCAGTTGTATTTTTTAACAGCTTAGTAGAATCTGAAAAACAGGGACCCATACGCCATACCCCTAGGGAAAAAGTTGTAGTATTGAGGATAATAGTTCGAACAGTACACATCTCATACCACTAACTGACGGTTTGGGTAAAGTTAAAGTAAAGACCATGTGGTTGGATAATTGAGATGACTGTTTTCTTCTGATTCCTAAATTTCAACATCTCCATGCTTCTGTTTCCTTTTCTTTTTATGCTCTTCTTTTGGTGATGTTACATCATTAGTAAAAAGTTATATCAAACTGTTGGATAAATTAGCAACCGTAATGGCCAAAACTTAATCCATAGGTAAAGGTAGCTACCTGGGCTCATGTAGTTCCATGAATGATCATGAAGATGCTGTGGTGAACCAAACAATTCATCCATGGACAAGTATAGAAACAGAGGCAATAGAGTTAATATTATCAAGAATGCAGCTAGCTTGCATGAAACATATATAGAAGAAGAGATGTCAAGATCTTGAAATCTTTGGAAGCTGAATACTAATATCCACAAGTATGGTGCAAAAACAGAATGCAGTTGCATCGTGTTGTTTACTTAGCAACTGCATGACATTACTTTAGTTAATATTTCCAAGTTCAAGAAAGGCATGTTTCACTTTAACATGACTAGCTAGCAGAGAATCCCATTAGTCTGAAACACTTGTTAGTTGGGAAAGCTTTGGAAGTGACTAACCTACCAAAGTCCATATTCAATAGAAAGTTAGTTTATAATGATATATTTCAGGTGGCAGATGTCTACATAAATCGAAAACACAAACATGTTACAGTAGCAGCTAAAACCAAAACTACCACTATCAAACGGAAGATATTGCATTCTGCATAGACAGAGACACAGAATTAATCAACCCGGTGGGTAATGTGATACATATATATATATATATATATATGAGTGAGTAATTTACATATATCAGTTTTATGCGCGAATGGGTAACTTACAGGAGTAGTTCTACGGTGCATAGCATATCTTGTATTAATTCAGTAAGATTGTGAAAGAGGGCATGGCTCTTTAATTTTTATCATTGAAACTGAGAATGAGCAGAAAATTCAATGGAAGAAGCCAGTTTCTCTATCAGAGGCTTTAATATACGAAGAGTTCTAAACCCGTCCCATATCAACAACAATTTGGCCGGTTTACTTTTTAACAACTTCTAACCACATTTAAAAACTCCGAAAATTTAAACATTGACACAGTTCGCCTTCGCTTGCCAAAATCTGTGAAGTTGTGCCTATCAAGCTTAATAATGGAACCCATTTGAGCCCATAAAGCCCAATTTAATTCTAGTTTTCTATTTGGGCCTACCTGACTCACGAAGCACACACAAAATAGGAACCAGGCAAAACAGTCTGGTCTCTTTTATCTGTCTCATGATTTTTAAAAAAAAACAATTTTGCTGTTAATTTACATTCCCGAGTAAACACTTATCCAGGAACACATATGATTCCAGGATCTAGATGGAGTACATATTTTGGCGATCATTTATAGTATATATTTATTGGATTTGATTGTAAACCTTGACTAGTTATAAAGCGAAATTACGCTGCTAAACATAATTTAACATTGATTCTGATATACTAGTAAAAGTTTCACGTGGCAAAGTGAAGCATTTCGATCCCTGATTGGTTTACCAATAATATATTGAAAAAGGGCCCATGTAAAAGCCATCTTTTATTGTGAAAGGGAATGAATTTTTGCATCAATAATGAAGGCATCATATCATCGATTTGGATTTATTCGAATCGAACCAAGTATCTTCAAATCTTGTCCTACGCTATTCATTAGAGTTTAGAAAATAACGTTTGCTATCCTTTGTCTCTACCAATATTTGCCAAAATTTCATGAAATGAAAACCTAACTATGTCAACTCCGCGAAACATACCCATGCTTTTAGTTAGCTGTATAAACATGGTCACACTTTTATTCATTGATTTTTATTTTATTTAAATGGAAATTAATATAAATATTATATACAATCGTAATTATTTTCTGCTTGGTCATAGATTGTGTATATACATGAACTCAGTAAATTTAAATTTTAGATTGATAACTACATTTAAATTTCTATAAACTAATAATACTGTTACCAATGTATTTTATAGAATTTCATTAATTTATCACAATTCTTAATTTATGACAAAATAACAATTTCAGATTGATTTTTATTAATTTAATAAAATATTAACATATCGATCATTAATTTATAGAGGATTAAACGTAGGTCGTATGCTTTGAATCTTGAAAACTTAAAACTCTGATAAATACAGTGGCACACATAACAACGATTTTAAACGTTATCCACAGGAGATTTTTGGCGAACTAGACAGCGAAAAGTAATGAAATTTGAACTCATTGTAGTATGGACTATTGGGTTCAGACAAGCATTCACCGATATCCTTAGCCTTTTGTGTAATCGGCTCAACCCCATTGATGTAATTAGACTGGTGTTTCTTTCAATTGAATGACCATGCAGGTCACAGCTAACAAATGAGTTTACCAAGAAAGTGTTTTCTACTTTAGTAAGCCATGTTACCAAGATCGATCGTTAGCCGAGAAAGTAATTTTGGCAAATTAGTTCCTAATTTAGTAAGTTATGTTTTCTAGTAAAATATAAATTTGGTTATTGATTGGAATTCGTCGTTCCAAAAGATGTGAAAATTAATTGTTAGCCAATAATTTTCCTTTTTAAAAAAGACAAATACCATACCGTCTAGCTAACTTTGAGAGACTTTGATTTGATATCAAAGTAGTGACCAAGGTTCAGGCTGAATGATTCTACTTGTATTTTTTTGAAGAAAGTCAACGAAATAAAGAAATCATGAAGCTTCTGGGAATGTTCATAAAGTCTCCTGATGCACTACCAATTTTTTTTTTAATTATTTTAAAATTAACGAGAACCAAATTACAAATATTATAAAGTTTTGGTCCCTAATATGTAGACAATAGCTAACGTATTATACCATATTTCTCTGTGGTTGCAAACTTGCAATTGAAAGCTTTCCTCTTTTATAAAAACGTAGGATACTACAAAGTTAAAGTAATCTACCAATAGGTCCGAGTTTTGTAACTGTAAATTGTGCAAAAAAAAAAAAAATCTATGAAAATAAAGAAATCTACCAATAAGTCATAGAGCATTTGTAACTTTAAATCGGGAATCTACGAAATTATTTTTCAAAAGTTATTATAGAGCTCTATAGACATTTTTTTAATCAAAACATTAAGAGAGGTTCCAATGATTAATTCATAGAGGTTTGTAACTGCAAATTGGGTTAGAATCTATAGATTTCTTTCTATATATGTGAAGAAATTAATCTACCAATAAGTCATATACAGTTGTAAACCGGGGAAGTTATTTTACATAAAATAAAAGACCGTGAAATTAAATATCTTAATTTTCACTCAAGTAGGTGTTTAATTTTCTGCTATTTCCTTCTCTTTAATTTGTTGATTTCCCAAGGATTCACAAAGTTTATATATATAACCCAGAGTTCTATTCTACTTAAACTTTCGTCTCTTTATAAATTGAAGAAGTTTCAAGTCAAAGAATTGTTTGGAAGTTGACGTCAGGTAAGTTATATGTATATTTGTCTTAAGTATATATTATAAAATTATATATATACTAGTCAAAGTCTCAAAGATGAACTATGCTACTGTTACATGTATATGGGTATGTGTTTATATGTGATGTTTGCAAAATAATTTTAATAATAGATTTTCATACAATTGTTAATGTATCAATGTTTATGTATTTGTTTTAATAAATATTACTTTAGATTTTGATCAAATTTTTTTTCTTTGGGCGATCTGTCTTCAACGCTCATTTGTCAAACTCTGTTCAATAATTTTATTTTGCATTACTCAATCATACTACTCCTTAACAACTAATAAGTAAAAAGGGCTCTGACCAACAGAAAGTGAAAAAAAAAAGTAAAGAAGGTTTAAAAAATCGTTATGATTATTATAAGGTTTCAACTTCTTGAATTCAATTCGTTTTTCTTTTCTTACTGAAACACTCATGTGAGCATTAGACCAAGATTAGGGTTCCGACGGTTGATTTCATTGTGCCTTGCAATTACAACTTTGTAGAGTACACGTGTCATTTTCCAAATAATAAATTGACACTTGTCTGTATCCCAAAAAACAAAATCGTCACGGAACAAGAAGCTCCAGATTAAGGCGTGAATCAGACAAGCGTTGTTGATGCTTAGGCATGTGGGCAAGTACCAGGGCTTGTCTCTATCATCATTATCATTTTCTTTTGCCATATAATAATAATTTATAATAAACCCCAAAAAATTCAATGAACACACATAAAAATCTTATATTTATCTATAAAAACTAGTTTTTGTGTACAATCCCTAATCCTTTTCTTTTGTTCATCGGCAAGCTTCAAAATACCGCGAGTATATCTCTCTTTCATCCATTTGTTTATACTAAATTCAATTTAGTTAGTTATCCCTGCTTTTCTTACAATGATTTGATTAATAATTTTCCAGAAATGGAAGTCAATTGTACGGAAACACCGTTGCTTTTGTCAAACGATCATGACGCTGATGATCGCAAACCGAAGTTAACCGGGTTGGTCTCTACAATGAAATCGAATTTCTTTACAGATTTGCCTCAAAAGCTTCGATCCAAAATAGATCCGGAGAACCCTTTTCACCTTGATGTCTCCAAAGCCGTAGGTCTGAAAGGAGGTACGGCTTTTATACACACACACATCAAATTAAAGTACTGTCTTATTTTATAAGTTAGATAATAATATTTTCACAAGACTTACAACTACTGATGTTGATAAAAATTTGATCTCTTAAGATGAAAAGGAGTACTACGAAAGACAATTGGCAACACTAAAATCCTTTGAGAAAGTAGAAAGTTTTTTAGCTCGAACAGATGAATATATCATGGATGAAAAAGAAGAAGAAGAAGATCGAGTTGAGAGAGCCGCACAGGAGCTTGCCATGCAAATCTCCAATTGGGCTAACATCTTTTTACTTGCTCTCAAGGTGTGACTTGATCTATTGAAACATTTTCAACATTGTTTGATGTTGTATATATTCATTATAACTCTATAAAATTTATATGTAGATATATGCTACGATAAAGAGTGGATCCATAGCGATTGCAGCATCGACACTCGACTCTTTGCTTGATCTCATGGCGGGAGGAATACTTTGGTTCACACATTTGTCAATGAAGAACGTCAATATCTACAAATATCCCATTGGAAAGCTTAGGGTGCAACCTGTTGGAATCATCATTTTCGCTGCGGTTATGGCCACTCTTGGTATATATATTTTTATCCTTTTCTATAATTTTATAATAACTCTAAACTACACACTGTAAGATGTTTTTATAACGAAAATTTACTTTTGAATATTAGGGTTTCAAGTGCTACTTGTGGCGGTTGAGCAATTGATTACCAATGAACCTTCGGAGAAAATGAATTATGACCAATTGGTTTGGTTATATTCAATCATGCTAAGCGCAACGGCTATTAAACTCGTCTTATGGATCTATTGTAGAAGCTCGAGAAATCATATCGTTCGTGCATACGCAAAGGTAAGATAGATATATATATATATATATGTACATATATAAACATATAACGTGAAAATGGGCATTGATTGATGATGTTTGATATAGGATCATCACTTTGACGTGGTGACAAATGTTCTCGGATTAGTTGCAGCCGTTCTTGGGAATGCCTTCTATTGGTGGATTGATCCGTTAGGTGCTATTCTCTTGGCCATCTACACTATTGTCAATTGGTCTGGAACTGTTATGGAAAACGCAGGTACATTCTATTTAAATGTTAACATATTGTTCAATCTTAATAACAATTACTGAGATTTTCATTATGAGTTTTTTTTTTGTAGTCTCATTGATTGGACAATCAGCTCCTCCGGAAGTACTGCAAAAACTGACGTATTTAGTGTTGCGACAAGGAGCTGATAACATCAAGCATGTGGATACTGTCCGTGCCTACACATTTGGTGTATTGTATTTTGTCGAGGTTGGTCTATGAATATAAATGTTGAAACCATATAGTCAAAAACTTATAATAGAAGTTGGAAGTCAATTATTATTTGAAACTTGGCAGGTGGATATAGAACTTCCAGAGGATTTGCCACTGAAAGAAGCTCATGCAATTGGTGAGACATTGCAAATAAAGCTCGAAGAACTTCCGGAAGTAGAAAGAGCATTTGTTCATCTTGATTTCGAGTGTCATCATAAGCCTGAACACTCTGTGCTTTCTATAATCCCCAACGACATATGAAAATTATATATGTTATTTGTTTGTTTCTTTAAATTTAATGTTCTTGTATCATCTGACATATGCAGCTTGTTATTTGTAGTTTGAGTTTTTTTTTATATCCTATCGAATTTTATATTTTCGTTTAAAGTCAATAAAAATCAATTAAGAATTAATTATATATATATATATATAATATATCAGAATTTCAAAATGTTATCAATCGAATCTATTTTGGCATTTCCCCGCTTTTTATGTGTTTAGACTCAAAATAATAGCCACCACAGATCGTCGGAAATTTTCATTTATCATAAGTGGCTCATGGGGTATAATGAACAACATCAAATTATTCGGTGAGAAAACACTAAAAATCTGGCAGATCTTTAACCTTGTTCTACATCAAATGAAAAAATGAAGCAAGAAAAGAAAAATTAAACCAGAGTACAAATCCAAACATGAGAGAAAAAATGTTATCTGTAAGAAAAATAAAAAGTTTGAAACTGAAGTTTTTTTTTTTTTTTTTTTTTCTCTCCAGACGAATTATAATGTTCCGGATGATACAAAGTCATGAAACGCCTCACACTCCAGATTCCAAATCATTCAAATCAAGAGCAACCCCAAAACCGTTAATTTAAAATAACGATAACCTCAGGCCATTGCTAGCTGCAAATAAGTTATACTCTTCAACCTCGGTGTTCGCTTTCCCTTTCATCTCGCTATTTCCAAAAAGATCGCGCAAGACCCCATCTTTGGAATGAGCAGGCTTCGATTTGCTTCCAGTAGAAAGACCGACTGGTCCGCTGAAATGGAATAAGGAGAAGCTGTCTTCACTTATTGTCTGTATTTCCGGAGTCAAACCGTTTGGTTCCAATGGGGGCTCAAGAGTCTGAGCTTGGTCCTCGGTGTTGGTTTTCGAGAATGGATGGAACACTGGAACTGGCCCAGGATTGAAGAACGGTGTTGCCGAATGATTTAGCGGGGTACCGTACTGCAGGCACATTGGTGAATCTCCGTTCATACTATATCCGAGTGGACCTGTGTACAGATACGGATTAGGGTGAGGGAACGAAATTAATCCATTGCCTGTAGCCGCGGGCCAAGAGACCGGTGATGCTTGATGGAAGTAGCTCATAGGTGAAGCATTCTGGAACATCGGAAACTGTAGATTCTGGTTTAGCATTTGAGGAAACATGCCTCCTTGCGGTTGCACATTAACAACACCATGTGCCATGTTATTGTTACTGTTATTATCCAGGATGTTCCCGGTTACTGCAACAGGAGTTTCCGAGATTTTGCTCTTCCCAGTAGTATCTGGTATGAGGATATTGTTCTGATTACCAAAAACTGTATTCTCTCTTCCTTCAGATTGCTGACTGGCGTCTTCTGAATCAGATGTGGAGGAGGATTCAGTGTTTCCATTGTTTGAAGATACCGTATTGCTCTCTCCTTCGCTAAGGCATGACGAGCAATTGTCTGAACTTGATGCACTGCTCATCATAGGATCTTTCAGATGCCATTCATTCTTTGTTTCCCCAGAAACCATGCTGTTGTTATCTTTAAGCTTGGGACTATCCAACTTCTCTGCAGCCTTACAATGAGACAAGAGTTCAGATGAGTTCTCAGAAATACCAGTGTCTTCTAGCACTTTAGCCTTAAAAGTTGAACATCTAACTGTTACTTCAGAGTCAGAGTTTCTTCTCGGATGTTTCTTTGGCTCCACGGGCTCCCAAACTTTTTTCAAATGTACTGGATCTCTTGCTATAGAAGAATATGGAGTAACTCCCACCTTACTTTTAAGTCTTAACTCACGAGTATAATCAAGTTGGGTATACCTGTTGCCTTGGAACACTGGCTTGGAGGCATCAGAAGGAGAGTCCGAATTGAATAAGGTGTTGCGTTCTCGCATGCTTCTGGTTGCAGAGATGCTAGATTCTACTTTTGCACGGTATTCACCACTGGGCTTACAATTGCAAGAATTAAAGTCAACCCTCTCACTGATCCTGTTGTCACCAGATTGAAACTTCTCATGGGACTTGATACCACTCAGGCCACCAGTCTTTGAAGCTTTCACTCTTAACTGTCTGTTTGACCCATTGAACCCCCTTGAAGGCACTTCTAATCTATCATTACGGCATCTTGCCTCTGACCTACTGACAAAAGAACCATTCTCCGAATATCTGCGTTTATCTGACCACCTGAAAGCATTATCAGGTTGCACTTCTTTCCAATATCTTGCATTCTGGTGAACCGGTTTCTGATGATCATTTGTAAAGTACTCGTTCCCATCTTCAAGATCTATAATCTCTCTATCAGGGCTGTCACAGTAGTGGTTTTCAGTTCTTGGAGATGGGCAATCATCCCAACACTGTCTTTCTTGAACATTGGGAAAACACGGTGGAGACAAATCTGCATCCCCAGTTTCAATTTCTGACTCTTCGTAGTTTACGGCATTGTTCATCTCGTCCTCAAGGTTTGGAAGATCTTCTTCTTCCCTTGATGAATTCAGTAGCATGTCTTTATCGCTAGATTCAGGATTTTTCTTCTCCTTGCCTTTTTCTTTTTCCTTCAATCTCTCCTTTCTACGAAGTTTTTTCTCCCTTTCTTTGGTTCTTTTCTTCTCCTTCCGTTCCTCTTCTTCACGCTTTTCCTTCTCTTCTTCCTCAAGAAATTTCTCCTGCAGTAATTAGGACAATGGAATTGTTGGAAATCATCTGGATCAAAATTGCTTTCAGTAACTTAGAATAGAATGCCTACCTGTTTGTCAAAGGTAATAATTTCCTTGCAGGCAACATGTACACGTTGCTCTAGTAGTTTCAATGTAAGACATACAAAGATACTATGTGCATTTTGAAGAGCTGTTCCTTCCCTGAATGCTTTTTCAACCTAAGATATAATCAACAACAGATAGAAATGAGTACCCAACAGAGCTAAAATATTAATAAATAAAATGTGACTCTGACAAACCTGTTCCTTAAAAATAACTGTTGCAGCATCTAGAAGAAACTCTCGAGCAAGCTCTGGACTTTTTGCATGCTTTTGCGGACGGGAGCATTCCCCATCAAACTCATTCCCATCTTTGTCCATCATGTCTTCATCCTTTTGTAACATAGGAAGCACAGCGATATCGTTTAAGAAAAGGATATTAATAATATTTTTGGAATCTTAAACATTTGAGAACTTTTAAGTTAAAGTGCTTATGAATCTGGAATCTACCTCTTCTTCCTCAGCTTCTTCAGCATGCTCAAAAAATCTTCGAATACTTTCACCTCTCTTGATTGAAACGAATCCATCCCCAACAACTAGCCTGCAATGCACGCAGTCTTGACCTTTTAACGCGTGGGCTTTGACTGACACCTCAGACCAACGGCCATCTATTTTATAAGCTCTAAGCGTAATGTAGCATGAATTTAAGCCACGAAGGTCTAGGCCATTGACTTTGACTCCCCCTTTCAGTCCAACATTTTCAAATTTGAGGATATCACATTTTCCTTCTCCTGTTCCAATTGCCCACTCAAAGTGAAGGTACATTCCAGCGTTCTCAGCAAAAGTATCCCGCCAATCTGCATGCACCGAATCAATGGATACCTGTAATATTGAGATTACATCTGTCATCCGGCCTTGAAATATAATTCTCTCAAGAAACATAGTAATACACTTTTCGAAAACCACAACTCTGAACTATAGGAAACCACAAAGATGAAAAAGGTGAACATAGATAAAGCACCTCATATTGGAAGGCTGTATCGGCAACACAAAACCAGGTGGTACACCGAGGTTCTCTCCGCATTCGTTTCAGTTCCTTAAGCTCTTTGAACTCACGAATAACATTTCGCCTGCAGTCTCTACAAAACCTCTTGCTGTCGAATCTGTAATTTGAAAGGTCCATTTGTTACTAGGGTCGAGAGAAAAAAGTCTCCACATGACCAGACAAAGAAGAGTATTGTATTGCTTGACTTGGTAGGGCACATCCTCAAAGCCCAGACAAAAAATTGCACGGTCATCTTGCAATTAAGAATGTGTTAACTTGAGTGGTAACATTTTCTGTCACTCATGACCCAGATAATATCCAAAATACTTCTCGATTCACTATGTGACTGCACATTCAAAAATATCAAATTAGTTAGTGACATACCTGTATCTCAGTCTCTCCATAAAATCTTCTTCTTTCATCCTCAAAAGAGATTGTCGAGTTTCTTCACTGAGTGCGGACCAGAAATCCACCAATGTGTCACAAGAAAGCCTTGCAGTATGGAGAGCACAAGTTTCTCTTGTTCCATGCCCTCTGCCATAGCTAGCCAATCCTTGACTAATCCATCCCCGGCCTCCCCCACCACAAGCATCGGGATAAAGCAACTCACGCTCCCTTTCTCGAGCAGGAGCACCATCAAACACCTGCTAGAACCAATATATTAACTAGTTGAACACGAGGGACTACAATTAGGTAAAAACAGCCTTAACATAAACTTACATTTTGAAGGCCTTTGAGAGACTTTGCGTACAAATAGCAATCAAGTAGTGTGAGTGATCCATCACGGGTGGCGGTGAGACCTCCCCATGGATGAACAGACGGATCTTGCATCTCATCGGTACATCTATTATTGACAACTGAGTTACAGTAATTATGAAATTTCGAGGCTCCTAATTTGTTGCAAACAGAATTCCCTATAGTTCCCTCTGGATGCAAAGACTTCCCATGCATAACAATCTGCGTGAAACCTTCAAGAAGCAGGCCATTGCATCTGGAACAGTACATGTTCTTGCGAGCTTGCTCAAACAGAGTCTGTTTGTCAATCTTTAGGAGTTCCTGCCTATCTTCCCGCGACAGCCCATTCCAGAACTGCACACAAACTCAGAACAATTTTCCATAAGTCAATTTAGCTACATTATGATGTGTAACCCAAAGAAAAAAAAAAAAGAGGACAGAAAATATGAACACACATGAGGCAATCAATTCTACAGAGTTGTAGAACAGATTATAGTGGCAGAGAGAAAACAATAAAAAAACGAAACGAAAACAATTTGCAGTGTTTCATAGAACCAGAGGATACTCCAAAACATAGAAGAAATAAAACTAAGATCTGAATTAAGAGTTTGGTTGATACAATCAAAGCAAATCATCTCTAGCTTATAGATAACAAAACACCAATTGAAGAGTAATCCAGAGGCAAAAATCGAATCTGAGGCCGAAAAGTACCGATTCAAGCTGATTGAAGCTGACTCCATCGATTTCCTTTGACCAGAAGCCAAAAGAGTATTGGTCGTTCCTCTGTGCTAAACCTGGCATCATTTACAGTCTCTTGTGTTCATCAACCAACGTTTCCATTCTCTATCACAGCTCCCAGACTGACAAATGAAAAAAAACCGATCCTATTGGATTCAATTCCCTCGAATCAGACTACGAAAACACCAAATCCAATCGGAAATTACAAGAAAAATATAATGGATCGCGATGAATCGGGGAGGGCGATTCTGAAAATAAATAAAAATATAAAAAGTCCGATTATGAAAATTCCCGGGAAAAGCTCTCACGTCAGATGCTTATCAGGAAGAAAACGAATCGAATTGGAGAAAGCCGCAGATCAGGGTTCCTCGGTCGATGACGATGACGATGAGGATGAGATTCGCGGCTGCGTCAAATATTGTATAGAGAGAGAGAGAGAGAAAGAGATGTGTAACTTATAAAGACGGACTTAAGGAGGCTGCCTTGTCTTCGCTCGGTAGATTTTGTTTTTGAGGGAGAGGGAGCAGTTAAAATCAACAGACGATAACAAATTTTTGGATTTCATTTCATTTTCTTTATAATTTCTTTTGGCCTTTTCTTTAATTTTCAGTCATAATAATCAACTTTACAGCATATCAAATCTACAAAATTTACTTGTTTTCATCTTTGTTACTTTTTCCTTTCATCAGTAAATATGTTTTTGTGTGGGTATAGTGTTGTCATGATGCTGTAATGGCTAAAACCTTTTCATTTATCAATATCCAAAGGACTATCATTTATCACTATACAGATTCAAATTCAGTATAGTTTTTGTGAGTTTTTGAAAAACAAAGCTATTTATATGTATTTAGATTTCTGAAAAATTATTACAGAACTACAAAACTACAAATTTTTTAGTTTTATTTTAGTATTATCCATGTTATTAACTTAACTTCGTATTTTTTATTCTGGCGGTAACTTAACGGTTATTGTAACGATTATTGTAACGATCGTATCAAAAGTAGTTAAAAAAATATTTACCATGACGAAAAAGCAGATAACTTAAATCTGTAAGTTAAAACTGAATAAATGTTGTAAATAAATGCATAAATATATGTTTAACGGTCGTATCAAAAGTAGTTAAAAAAATTTATATAACAGAAAACGGTTAACTTAAATAATTTTAAAATCGAATAAATATTTTTAAATGAGACGCTTAAATATATATTTACCGGCCGTATAAAAAATAGTTAAGAAAATAACGAAAAAACCACAAACAGTTAAATAAATAAATTATTATATATGATGGGAAGAAAAAAACTAAAATTATGGAGTACATGAAATCAGGATTTAAAACATAAGATTTATTTGTTATTTGTCATATTATTTTGTTAAGATAATTATAGGGATTGTTTGAAAATACCTTTTATGAATATAAATTTAAAGATACAGCATACAATGATACAACCATAAAGAAAAGGTTATAGTTTTAAAAGATAATCTATCTTTAGATTTTTTCTTTTAAACAAACTCTTTTGTTTGATAAAACAATTTTTATCCTTGCTAGAATTTCAATTTTTTTTTTAAAAATAATAATTAAATTTATAATTTTATCAAACTAAAATTGTCCGAAGCTCTGAGACTCTCACAGACTTCGTGAAATACCGATAACCCAATTTTAAATACTGGTTATCATGAAGTTTAAAGTCTAAACCCGAATCATAATCATCATTATATAAGGAGAAAAAAAAGAAGCACCAATCTGTTTCGGAAATGGTTTTAAAACAAGAACATAGCCAAAATCATGTCTTACTTTTTCCTACATTCCCTGTCTGAAACCACAAAAACCCAACCAAAAAAACAAACCAAAAATGACAGAGATGATAGTTTTTCTTGCAGCCACAGAATAGTAACAATGGCTCCCTCCAATCTGATTCAATATAGAAGATAATCATCATCATCTCACCTTCATCCCCAATGGAGAAGACTCCACTATAACATACTAAAACCAGACAACAAACTTCAAATCTTCCATATGATCATGAGCCCTCCATGAAGCTTCTTCTTATGTACATCATTTTTCAATCAATTTGTTCTTTTCTTTGGTTATGTTTACTCCTCTTTCCAGATTCGACCAGTCACTCTCAACTTGAGTTCTTGCCTATCACCTCCAGAGAAGTAGAGTGCGAGGTTTCTTGGAATGATGAGTCCATCTTGACTGTCCCGGACTTTCCTGTGACTGTCACGGATGCTTCTAGGGATCCCTTGCCATGTTAATTTACGCCCGTGAGCTCCTACTTCCAAGCTGTAACTGAACTTCTTTGCCTCGTTTTCATCTCCCATGAAACGAAGGAATGCCATGTACACTGGAGCCATCCCAAGCTGAAACGCCTCAAAATGTAAACAGAACTGTCTCCCAAAACAGTTGAACACCTGTAAATAAAATTTTAAGATGTGAGTTGAAGCGTAAAGTAATGTATATTGGCTAGAAGCCTAGAAGCAAAATGAGATTGAGCCAGTGGAATCAAAAGTTAACAGGAAATGGAGAAAACTGGACTGAAAAAGAGAAGCAAAACAGGAACCAGAAAAAGAGCTAATAAGGAGGTTTGCCGAGCTAAGCGTGCAGGAAAGTGAACCTAGGCCCTCTCCTTATGGCAGCGGATTGACCGAAATTTAAAATTAAATGGAATCTTAGCATGATAATAATAACACAAATAGCTTAAAAAGCTGGAGATTCTAACAGTATATGAAGAAGATAGCTAGAACCTGGTGAATGTAAAACTTCGCCATATCATGATATAAAACCACAATCAATGTCAAAAACTAATTTTAAAGAAATTACTTGAAATGGACTTTTTGACACAAAAAGAAAACATATGAAAACAAGAAATTTTTACCGTAAGCATCCATGTAGCATTTTCGACTTCATGTGGATTTGACTTTACATAACGGTGGTTGAAAGTGCACCCATCATGCATATCGACTTTGTGATCATCTTTGAGATGAACAACTAGTGTAGGGATATCACCTGTAACTGAACACTCTGAGCCAGCATAAGGGCATGTGTAAGGTCTAAACCTGCAATGCTGCTCGTGCTTAAGCTTGCTGTAGTAAGGGAATATGTCATGGCACCCCAAATTTTGGTACCGGCATGGAACTTCCAAAGACTCTGCAACTTTCTCAAGAGCTAAGCATCTTATGTTACCAAGCTCATATCGACATGTAGGGCATGTGTTCTGCACTCTCACTTTGCAGTTTGAACATAATGTATGGCCATTAGGACACTGTAGAACTAAACAATGTTAAGAACATGTAACATTACAATTACAAATCTTTTAAAAGCTTATTATATGTTTCTGACCTGATGAATCGGAGGGTACATTAAATTTGTACACACTGGACATTCTAGAAGCTCATAAACACCATTGTTGGAATGCATAGCATATTTTCCAATCCCTGCACTACCTGGCTTTGTAGGTTTGTTATTATTAACTTCCACTTTTGCCGTTTTAATCTCGTAGTCCATTCCCGTCGAATTGGATTCCATGACTTCTTTCAAAGCACTGCCTCCAGGAGCCATGGCGAGTCCAAATCCCTTGTTCAATAAAATGAGACCCCTCTTTGTTTTCACTTGTAGTAAGATGATTCACTCCCTTTGGATCTATTTGTCTTTCTGCAGCAGGAAAGAGGAATCAAGACTAAAATAAGCTTATATAATTCACATGTCAAATTTAACACACATACATAAAAAGGCTTATAAAACATTATGTTGATAAATTGAGAAATAGGTAGAAAAAGGGCTGATACTTAGTTCATTTAAATCAAGTCTTTTACTTAATTTCTGAAATCTGTTCTAGCTTCATCAGCAACAAACAAATAAAAATAAAAGTAATTAAAAGAAAACAAACATTTGGAGCAAAACATTAAATGCACTTTCAGATAGGTACCAAAGCAAAAGGCCTCAAGCTATGAATAATGCTAAAGGCTAGACCTTTGCACATTCCAATGACTTTTAACAGTTAACAGTAATCAATCACAGGACTATCAAACATCAAAAGAGAAATAAATAAAAACATGTTCTCTTTGCAGATCATTCGTTTCAATATAACTAGACAGAGAATAAACATGAAAATAGATTTAACTAGAACAAGAATAATCATGATTCTAAACACTTAAGTTTAAATGCCTAACCCAATGAAAGAACAACCAACGAATCAAACCAATGTCAGCTTAACAAAGATCGTGCAAGCAAGGTTTCAAATTTTGCATTAAAACAAAAAAAAAGTATTAATTTAATTTAAACCATGTAAAAACGATGTTCAAAAATGCAAACCCCAATATCATAAATCTCAATCTTCTCTTTGACCTATGAAACAATTTTATTCAATCCATCCATTAACAAAACGATTCAAAGACCCAAAAGTTTAGAAATCTTTTGACCTTTCGAGATATATTTCTCCCAAAAAAAGCAAGCTAGATTCGTCACACGATGCCTCCTGATATTAAGATAAAAATCAGCGACACGGAAAAAAAACCGACTCGGTAATTTCGGAATTCGTTGATTCTCGATCTTTTCCCTAATTTCAAAAAAAACAAATCTCAAATTCAAAAATGAGGAGAAGAAGTATATTACCCGGAAGAA
Source organism: Nasturtium officinale (assembly GCA_963854855.1). NCBI lineage: Eukaryota > Viridiplantae > Streptophyta > Magnoliopsida > Brassicales > Brassicaceae > Nasturtium > Nasturtium officinale. The sequence goes on from OY978507.1 coordinate 1,556,251, forward strand.
ATATCAAGACTTAGCGTTGCCGAGTTTTTTTATTTGCATCAGATTTAGATTAAGACGAGAAATCGACGGATTATATGGAAAAAACAAACTGAGACTGTTCAGAAACGAGAAGAGACGAGAGGAGACGGAGACGGAGGAGGAGGAGGCTGGTTGTGTCCTGTCTTGTTCGTATCGGTGAAAGCCATTAATGGTGTTGGTCTCTGTTTTGTCTTTATTCCCCACTTTAAAAAAAAAACACCGAATCACAATTCACGAAGGTGGTTCTTTTTTTATAAAAAAAAATTCAATTAAACTAAAATCGATTTCCCTTTTTTTATATATTTTTGCAGATATTTTCCCTTTTTGTAAAATTCTAACCGAGCAAATGGAAGAAAGAAAAATAACTATTTTCAAATAATTCATATGATTTTTTAATTACATCAAATTCACTTATGTAATCCCAGTTATATGTTGGTGACTCTTTGTGACTTATGAGTAACTAAAAACAAAAGAAGAAGCAGTAAATAGCAGGTAAAAAAAGACGTTGAGCTAATACTAGTTTCATCTCCGGCAGAAGTCAATTTATATAGTAGGAAAAATACAAAAATAACCAACTAAGTAAATATCTATTAACAAATTTAAACTAAATAATCTTATTGGCTCGAGTACGTGCATCGAATAACGAGACGACGCTCGTTTCCCGCACACATCATTTGAGTTTTTAATTTATTTATCTTTCCTCTCTTTTGGAAATTTAGCTTTAACCGTTTATAATTATATATACCTGCCATTGACGTAATTTTCTTCACGAAATTTATACATGTTTGATTTTTTAGAGTGTGTCAATAACTTTTTCAATGATATGTAGGGTTAACTCAATTAAACAGACCATAATTAAGTATATTGCAGCATGTTTCAGCTATTAATCAAGTTACAAGAGTATAAATGATGAGAGCCTGAAAATGGTGGAAGATCTCTGTTTTTTTTTGTGGGGTGTATTCCCCAGCCTCGTATGTATGTATTTATGCGGTGCTTTTAATATTGCCAAGAAAAATAGAATATCATAATAGTGTAAAATAAGTTTTTTTTTGTTTATTCTAATCAGAAGTGAAATAATTGCAAGGAAAACCATATGAAGTGAGATAATTCAACAGATTAACAGACGTGTCCAATGTCGCTGTGCGCATGTGACAAATACTCTGTTTAAAGTATTTTTGGATTTTTGTAGAACTGTATACAGTATTCATCGTTTAGTAACAAAAAGTTCTCAAAAACTAACGTCGCCTGAGAGATTCGAACTCTCGCGGGGAAACCCCATGTACTTAGCAGGCACACGCCTTAACCACTCGGCCAAAGCGACTTTTGCTAAGATTCTCCATCTAATCTCTAAATACATATCAGGAGATACTAGCTAATTCAAAAAAGTTTATTGGTTTTTTTATACTTTCTAATGAATTTTATATCCAACAAAATTTTATGTTACCAATTATAATTCGAAAATCCATTAAATTATGTTTTAGCTACAATTATAATGTTGGTGTTTTCTATGTATAGGTAATCCAATACGAGTCAAAGAAGAACACATTCAAAAATAGTTTGAGAGACTGGCCAGGTTCTATCAGAAAGATATACTCCTCAAAAAGATAAAGAAAAAAATTATTTAAAAATACCATCCCTATTCCGAAAAATACAAAACAAATTCCAACAAACCCACAAGCAACAAAAGAAAAATAAAGTTACAGTCTTCTTCTTAATCATCATCATCGATTCATCATCATCATCTTCGGCTTCCAGGTTGGAAGATTTTTTATTCTTGTTTCAAGTAAATCTCCTTCTCCTAGGTGGACGAGAATCTGCACTGTCTACATCAGAAACCCTCGAACCATTCTCATTCCTTCTCCTCGAAGAAGATGTCGAAAGAGTGACCATAGAATCAATCTCAACTGCAGTATCCACTTGACTCTCAGAGTTTATAACAGCTGCAATGCTTGAGAATGAGTCTCTATCATCAATCACAACAGGAGCATGATGGTTTTGCTCTTGGTGGTTCCTTCCCAATGGATGAGTTCTAAAATAAGCATCTACCAGCCTCTCTGCAGAACTCAAGGCAGATGTGAAAGTTGAGATCCTTGCAACTCGGTGTGACTGTAACTGTCTTCTGATCAGTAGAGGATGGAATCTTGTGGTGGTTTCACCTTCGAGATCGGAAGCAATGTTCGGGTTTAGATCAATATCCTCTGATGCTGCTGCAATCGCTGCTGCTGCTGCACTAGCCTGACTCTGCTCTGATCTAACTCCCCTAGATGTCATCAATCGGTTAAGAATAGAACTGGCTCGATCGTTCGCTCTTTCTGATGCCTCACGGTTACTAAAATCAGGGACCGGGGTTGAATCCCTGTCAAACCTATTCTGTATACGTCTAATCATTTCTTCCATGGGTATTGTAAAAGGTGACCTTTGAATTGTATTCCTTAAGCTCTCGATACGTCTAGCATGGGGTCTCATGGGGATCTTAGTATCTAAACTCTCTTCAATTTCTCTTTTATGGTTTCCACGCCCATAGATTGGTGTCACGGTTTTGGGGGTCACCTCTCCTTTGCAGACAGGACATTCCTTTGCATCCGATATTTGTAACCATTGGTATAGACAAGGCCAACAGTAGAGATGGCCACAACAGGTGAGAACTGGCTCCTTCGACAAATCCAAACATATATTACAGTCAAAAAAGTTACCATCGGTACCATTGCTTTTCTCAACATCTGCTTTCTTCTCCAATACATCATCCCCCATGGCTCCATCGTCAATCTCACACATTTTCAGATCTTCGTTACCTCTTCCACTACCCTCGCCAGTCTGCATAGCAACTCCATTAACAGAAGAAGTTCCCATCAATTGGTTCAGTTCTATAGCCATGGTATGGGTATCAGACAGAACCGGGATTGGGAGATTAAGCTGCCTGAATCGAGTCCTATGACGGGTCCTGATCCTCGTCACAGCGTCTGAGGATCTCTCAGATGGGTCATTAGTCCAATCAACCAAATTCACAGTCTCGTTTGGTGGCGGTTGGAGATCTGATTCAGGATCAGGCCCTAGATTCAAATCCAGGTTCATTGTGTCAGCTAACTCCTCACCCATCAAAAAACAAAAAGGCTCTTGCTTTCACTTGCGGGGAACAATATGTACTCCGTTGGATTTTTTATTATTCTGTGGGGAAGAGAAACAATGACACAATATAAGCTTATACGGTTCACAACTTTTTCAGATTAAGAACTCCAAAAAAAGAGAAACAAAGAAAGTAATATCAAACATAATCAAATAGGAAGATCAAATAAAACAATCAATCTAGCTTTCTTTGCAGACACACAGTTTTCAATCTAAATTAGACAATACAAGAAACACAATGTGAAAAATTAAACTATTAGACCATACAAACGTAAAACCAAACAAAAGCATACAAAAAAGCATCAAGAACAAGAACAAAAACAATAAAACCACTAAGAACAAGAACCCAAAGTCTAAATGCTCTCAGCACAATGAAATTTCTAGAGTGCAGGGAAAAAAAAAACTATAAACCTTAACCACGCACTTAACAGCTTTATCCAAAAAATGTTTAGAACAACTATAAACCTTAACCAAAAGACTCTGATGAACAGTAAAAAGTTTTTCAACTGCGTACTCATCAAGAAGCTCCCTGCTTTCAACAAACAAGACCTATAATGATTGCACAACCCTACGATTAATTCCAAACTATGAAAGCTAGAAGAGATCGTATACCCAGAAAATAAAAAAGGGGCAGAGGTGAATAAACAAACGGTAGAAGCAAAGATGAAGCAAAATTTCCAACTTTTTAACAGAAAAAAAAAGAGTTGGATTCAACAAACATAAATCAGAAAAGAGGAAACTACCGTGGAAGCAATTAACATCCGTGGGAGCTTCGGTATCTTCTTAGATTTGCTTCAGATTCAATAGAAGAGTAAAGGAAAAATCGAGTCTCTGGACGAATAAGATGCTAATTACAAACAGAGATGGTAAGAGACAAGCCAATTATCAAACTGAGGAACCAATTATGGATCTCCAAAAACAATTCAAGGCTACCATCATCAATCAAAACCCCCAATTGGAGAAAACCCTAATTCTCAAATCCCCGCTTGAAAAATCCACAACCTTTCTATTATTAAACCAAAAAAAAACAAATTGAAGAAAACCCCAAGCTTTTTTTACTCTCGATCCAGCTACAAGCAGCTAAGGAAAGGCCCAGAAACGATGCAAATCTACAATAAAAAATGAAAACAAAAAAGACAAAAGTACAGGAATCTGAAGGAGGGGCTGGAGAGAGAACAAGAACAATCAAACGACCTGAACTTGGATTAGGTTAGGCAAAATCATAAGGCCATGGGTTGATTGATAAATCAATAAGCTAGAACAACTAAGCTCAGAACGAGCTGAAGCTCCGACAAAGCCATGGAAAATTCACCTTTTTTTTTTGGCTTTAGATAGAGAAACGTCCAAATCTTGTCCAAATTAATGGCTTTAAGTGGGAAAAACCGAAACCTCTAAGCAGAGAGAGAAAGAAGAGAGAGAGGGAGAGAGAATGTGAGGAATCTGGTACGCATGATCAATCTTTTTCTGATCGGACGGCTAGGGAAATTTTGAATCATTTTCTAAGTCCAGTTTCTTTTCGAGTATTATTATGTACACCTCTTTTACTTAAAAAAAGTGATAATCCAAGATACTAAATGGTTTCTGTAAATGCATACCAAACCACATTAGTCATTAGCTGCCTTTTGTTTAGATGCTAAATTTTCTATATTCTTCGTTTTATATACAAGGTTAAAAACAATTCATAACTGTCACAGTAAAATTACAATGATCAGAATGTAGAAAAAAGAAACAAAAAATGTATTCAATTTCAAAAGGATCAAGTCTTGTTCACCTGAGCATCTTTACCATACAATACATCACATTTGATGTGCATGTCTTTCATCAATCTCTTAAATCATAAGCTCCGGAGTCATGATCATCTATATGACCTTGAACTTTATCTATATGTACCGTACCCGAGTGCAAGCCAAAATTATCAACTTTTTTTCAATTTTAAGATCTTGCAATCTCTATGCAGGTAAAACAGAAATGAGATAAGTACACATCACCTCCACCGGCATTACTTTCCGTGAGCTAAAGGTTATGAGAGATCTCTTACCTAATTGCCTATCAAATTCTTACCTTATTAGTTCATGGCTAGCATTTCGCATAAAGATTGATATGCCGCTGTGCATAGCTTGAATTTCTCCTCGGCTACATTCTGTGTTTCCATCATAACAATTTTTTGTAGTCAGTGTGGAGAAACACGAAACACACATTAAGTTTCCAAAAACATAATCAAGGGGTGAATAGAGAAAAGGAGTTTGTATTAGTTACCTTGGTAGAGCTGTGGTGACGATCTGGATGCCATTTTAATGCACAAGCTCGGTATCTGAGGAAAAAAATGCCAAGCAAGAATTGTGAAGATTAATGGAACATGATCTATGCAATTGTACATTCCCACTGATAAGACAAAGTGACTCATTTACTTACGCAAGTTTGACATCTTCAAGATTTAAGGGACCTGAGGAGCTCATACCAAGTGCCTGTCTATGAGACTCCTCGTTTGATTCTGTTGAAGAATATTCATTGTCTTCTTCATCTTCTTCATCATCTACACGATACCTGGAGCCCCAAGATCTTGTATTCCCCGAGCGAGCTCCCCTATTTTCATGGGTGTTTGACCAAGAGAAGTTCCAGCCTCGCCCTCGAGATTTCCTCTCTTCATGGGTGAATGAAGAGGAGAAACCCCGGGATCCACCCAATGCAGACCGCAAAATGTAGTCAAATTCAGATCCATCATCAACTTGGCTAAAATCAAAACACCCTACATAAATTGAAAACACTGTTGGATACTAATATCTACAATCTAAAATTAAAACCATCAAAACAACACATTTGAAGTTCATAATTAGTAGCCAAATAGTCTATAGATGAAACAAATACCATCATTGTAGAAGCAGTTTATCAAACTATATCCTATATAGGTTACATTCAATAGAGTAGGAAGCAGAAGCAAAGAAGAGTTGTCTTACTTTTATCCAAACGTTGAGAAATGCGTCTACCATTCCGATTTCTTTTAGAAACTCTAGAGTACTGTTTTTCAAACCATGAGCTGTGCTTACCAGAGTAATCAAACCCATTACTCCAAATCTGTGAAACAAATTACTAAATTGCATCAAATTGAGAGCTTTTACATTATGAGAGAAAAAAAAGAGTACACATTTGATTTGAGATTACCCCAAATAAGTGTTGTGCAAAAGCATTCACATTACGACGTAAATCTTGCTTTGCCCTCTTTTTGTTTCGAGCTTTTGAATTCTATCAGATATTCAAAAGGCGTAAATAATCAAACTTTAAACACTCATAAATATTCAAAATCTGGACCCAAAAAAACAGATTAAAGAGAGACTGACGGATTGATGTTTGTGTTGTAAGATAGGAGTAGAATGGAATAAGGCTATTTCCAGAGGAGAAGAACAGCTTCGTGGTTTGAGAATCGATGCTCTAATGGCGGAGATCATCTCTGGCGCGGCGGCGAAAAGATCGAACCGGTATGTAAGCCTTATTGACTCAGCTGTGGTATAGTCAGCAACTAACACAAAACAAAAAGAAGCCCAATTCGATCCTCAATAAAAAGGCCTAGTATATCTTCTAAGCCCAATAGCTTAACTCAATTGCTCAACACATGTCTAGTTAATAATATGAATCCAACTGTGGTCCTTGCACGACACAAAACCACCTATTCTGTTGTGCACTGCAGACCATATTCTGTTGTCTCATGTCATTGTTAAACCCATATTTGAATCGTCAACGGAAGCGCTATTACGTTTATATATATATAAGCCTTATTGTTTGCAGCTTACACGAATAAAATTTTTACTCTTGTTATTAATTTATTATCTTCTGTATTATATTGTTTTTACTATGTTTAATTTGAGAGTCATATTAATTTATGCTAAAAATTAATTTATTATGTTCTAAAACCAAGTAACGCTTATACTTAAATAATATGGGCTCGTTTTTGTGGTATGGTTCTTTTTGTCATTTTAAATATAAAATAAAAGTCCTCGTGTTTAAGCCGCGATTGGCTTTGTTTAATTGCGAGGGAAAAAAACATTAAATAAAGACTCTGTGATATGTCCTCTTCTTCTACTTGTACCTTTCTCCTATCTTCTTCAATGGCATTGATTCAACATGTTTCTGTTTCTGGGACCTCTGCAGTTCGATTAAGCTTCTCCTCCTCTGCATCACCACCGCCGTCGAAGGTTTTTCTCAATCTTCAGCCGGAGAAAAAGGGTTGGAGGAGGGGTTGTTGCCGGAGAATGATATGCAGAGCTATGGTTCAAGAAGCGCCTCAAGGGATTCCTTCAGTTTACGCCAGAGAAATGGAGCGTCTCTCTGCTAAGGAATCACTGATTCTCGCCGTAATTTATTCTTACTTCCTTCCATTTCTCATCTGAAAAATTGAAAATTTCTACTTTCACAAACTTAAGACTTTGGTGAGAATTAGCTTGATTTTAGTATTACAGATTGCTCTGATGGAATGGATCCACAGGTTGCAGTTATGAAACTCATCAGTGAAATTTGTATTTTGATATAGCTCTGTTCAAGTTCTGAGACCATTTTAGATTACAGTTCAATGATTCAGGAGGATTTGAGGCTTTAGTAACAGGGAAGATCACTGATTTTCAAAGGATTGATGTAAATGAGAGAATAACGACTCTTGAACGCCTTAATCCAACTCCTAGACCAACCACGTATGTTAATGTGCTCAATCTTTAGATTCAGTGTTTTATGTTTTAAGATTGGTTTTTAAGGTACAATGCCTTTTAAATGATTCCTAATAGCTTTCCAGGTCTCCTTATCTTGAAGGAAGATGGAGTTTTGAGTGGTTTGGATACAACACTCCTGGTTCACTTGCTGCTCGTGTTATATTTGAGTTTGTCTTCTTACCATCTTGCTTATCGTTTATTGAGATTTTGAAGCATTCTTTAATCTGTTTGGAATTGTGGCAGGAGGTTTCCTTCCACGTTTGTGAGTCTAACTAATATGGACATTGTCATTAAGGATGCTAACGCAAGGGTGACTGCGAACATCAAACTACTAAACTCGGTAAATGTACTTTTCTCTAGATTGTAGTTACGGTTTTTGAAGCAGACTCTAAAAGAGTTTGTTTTGGCTCTGTCGAAAAATAATGCAGATAGATGACAAAGTCATCCTGTCGTCGAAATTGACAGTGGAAGGGCCTTTAAGGATGAGAGAAGAGTATTTAGAAGGAATGCTTGAGTCGCCAACTGTTATTGAAGAAGCACTACCTGAACAGCTAAGAGGTTTATTGGGTCAATCTTCCACAACGTTGCAGCAGCTTCCTGAACCTATCAAAGAGACTCTAGCCAATGGTTTAAGAATTCCCCTTGGTATGCCATAAGCAACATTTTGAACATTTTCTTCTTCTCACATGTAACATTGTAACCATGAGGTGGTGGTGTTTTGGACTTCAGGTGGTACTTACCAAAGATTCTTCATGATATCGTATCTAGACGACGAGATTCTTGTAAGTTTTATGAAATATTACGTTCATAAAGTTTGAAGCTTACAAAATGCTAAACAAGTCTTTTTGTTGTTGTTGTTGTGTAGATTATAAGAGATACATCAGGAGTGCCTGAAGTTCTAACGAGGGTGGAAACATCTTCTTCATCGACTGTTGTAGAGAATCTTGAATACAACAGTTGAAACAGGTCCTTGTGTTACTCTGTTTCTGTCTGTAGATGTAAAAAATAAAGCGAATAGTACTTAACAACTTCGAACACCATATATCTCCGGTTCTCCGGACATACAGAGACCTATTTTCTTAATCTACTCTGGCTTTTGTCTATATTTCGATTGCAAAATCTTGTCTTAGTTGATTTCATAAGTTAATACTTAATAATATTTGTGATGTAGATTGTATACTCCCATTTGATAGTTTTTTTTAACAATAATCATCTTTCATCATTTATCATTTTGTTAAACATTTTGAGTTTTGAGTCAATCAAGACGCAAAACATTAATCAGTGTAAATCACAAGTTAAACACAATGAACAAATCACAAAACCTAAAAGTGAAAGAATCCAAGCTTTTCATCAAAGAAATTTAATTAGCTTCATATTAAACAAAAAAAAAAGACGTAATAAATTAAATACTTTTCCACAAAGCCCTAATAAACAAAATATAAGACACCGTTTAAAAAGAATAAGTTACATCGTTTGAGACACATAGTTACGCAAATTGATGGTGAGACTCTGAGAAAACTGATCCATCATGTAACTGAGAGGAAGAAGAGGAATTAGAAGAAGCAGAAGCGTCCATGGATGACAAAGGCAAATACGGGAATTCATCGAGTTCTTGGATAAACCCTTCGAAATCTCCCAAACCATTCAAGAACCCTCCGGAGCTCTCACCAGCGCCATTGTTACCATTCCAAGTCATCGAGATCTCTTCTGATTTTAAGCAAAACCCTTGATCACAATGCTCTGATTCTCTTAGTTTCTCCACGTTGAACATGTCTTGAACTTGTCGATGTAGACGATGAATATCTCTTCTTGGTTTTGTTTTGGAAGGTTTCTGATCTTCTGGTTTGCCGGTGAGGCTTTGGACGAGCTCACGGAAGTTGGCAACGTCGGTCTTGATGATCTCTGGAGCAAATATGTGAACTATACGGATCTTTGGCTTTGATTTGGTTATCGAGTATGATTGTTTGTGCAACGCTATGCTTGTTGATGAGCTTCTTCTTTTCTCGAAAATAGTGGCTTCCATTTTGAGAGTAAGTATGCTTTGTTGTATAGCGATATTGAGAGAGAAGGAGCTTAAGAGTTGGTGAATTTTATTGTAAGTGAGATATTTTGAAGGTTTATATAGAGGGAAATGAATACATAAGTATGAAAAAACGAGCTATTTATCTTCAACTTAAAATTCTTTTAAATAGTGTTATATAGATATGAACTTGAGATAGGCTAAAAATTTAATGGTCACTTTGTATTTATCTATTTGATAGTTGTACTCAAACACACATCTCCAGAATATATACATTTATCTATAGCCATCATGTAAATTCTATAATTAGTAAGAAAATATATTTTAAACAAATCATCTTTGGTCTTGTTGATATATTTATTGGAGAAACTAGTTGGATTAAATTAATTTTAATTTTTTTAAGAACTAGTTGGAATAGTTAACTGAATGTAGTTATTGTATTATGAGAAAGATGTGTTAGTACTATTCTTAGCTTCCTAAGACATGGAATAGAGGAACGCGAAGCACATTGGTCCCCTCCCACTAACATGTTATAATTTCTTTAATATTTAACGCAATGTTAAGAGTTTTTATGTTCTATGTCTATGTGTGCTTGTTGATAATAGATAAATACAGGTCGTCCTAGTTAATTGATAAAAAATAATTAAGCAGGCTTTCGCAAATTACTTGGCCCCATGTACTGCACACAAACTCAACAAACGTATGAAATATTATATTTCCCCAATTATTAGTTGATGATAGAGATCAATTTTCCACAATAATCGCTAATAGTTGGTCTAAGCATCAGCCAATATATATATATATATATATATATATGGTCGCCAAAAAAACTGCACTATTTTATATGTTGAAATCATATTATTGATAGTTCATACTAACTACCTTATACACCTCTAATAATTCACATGTATATTCTAATTAAATAAAAATTAAAGGATTTTAGAACAACAAAAAAAGCTTATCAGCACATGGAGATAATGATGTATAAAAGTGATACTAGTAAGGAAAAGTAGAATGTGAAGACATGGAGATGGCATGACTTTGCGGTGACTCTCACTTAGCTTTTACCTTTAGTCGTCTCGTCTCACGTCCTTTATCTCTTAATGCACGAGGCAGTTTCACTACATGACGTCTATTTGCACAATATGTATTCATTCTTTAACTTATCAAATAACGAATTCAAAATAATAATAATAATACTAATCTGATTAGAAGAAATAGGTAATAATAGATTCATAGTTGAGTAATATTATCGATACTTTCCTTTTTTGATAAAAAAATATTATTATTACTTATGTATATCTTTTTGAATTATCTATCCAACACAACACATATATACAATATCTAAAAAAATCGAAATCTAGACACAACAAGCTCATAAATTTAGTGATCAACCACGAATAAGAAAGAATATAACAATACGCATAGCTACATAAATACTATATTATAATTCATAATATCTATATGACAACTTTTCAAGAAAATAAGTTAATGAAGACAACCAGCGTCCTAGCAATAGACATCTATATTGTGCACTAAAATTAGAGACCATATACGTGTGTCGATCATCCTCAATAAAAAAAAAAAAAAATCAATGGTGAATATATGGTTGTCAAAAAGAAAAAGATTCAATGGTGAATGATTCGATAACAACAAGATATAATGGATAGTTGCCGTTGGATTAGGAGTAGCGATCTAACGGCTCAAAAGGAAAAAGAGAGCTGAAACTCAACAGAAATGATTTGGTTTGTTGTTTGTGGTTTGTGGAGTTTGTGTACAAATGCGTGCGTCAGGGACTCAGAGTTACACACACGAGACTTGCGCTCTCTTTTAGATTCGGACCACATGCGGGCAACTAAGCCACTAGATATTAGACACGTGTCCACATATAAGCCGTATAGATTGTGGTCCTACCCATAGCTGTTTGACGTGGTTCCAAGTTTCACAACTCCTTGTACATCTCTCTGCTTAGCTGGAATGTGGACGCCCACGTAAAATCATTTTTTTTCATAGTTTAATTTCCCAACAAATTTGAGGGAGATAGGATTTTATATAATTCTAATATATAATTATGTTGAATTGATAAAATATGTTATACTTCATTATAAAATATGTTAAAACATACCTTAAATAATAAATAATTTCAATATCTACCTTATAATTTTAATTTTGTACTAAATTTAACATTAATCGTTATGATGTTAATATGCCGTAAAATTTTATCTCCATGAAATTCAAGTTAATTTGAAAAAACAAACATAAAATGACTTTGTAAGTGTGTATGTTATTGTTTTATCATAAATTTTGATGACGTTGTTTTATGATAAAACAACAAAATATAATCTTACGAAATCTTTTTGTCTTTGTTTTTTTTTCAAAATTTTATCTATCTTAAACAATATTGTATTTAACATAGATTTTACGGATGTAAAATTTCATGACATATTAACACCGTAACGATTGATGTTAGATTTAGCACAAAATTAAAATTGAAAGCTCGATATTAAAATTATTTGTTATTCGAAGTATTTTTTAGCCTACTTGATAATAAATGTATGAATTGATGATTGTGGGTAGTTAAAAGCGAATTTACCACAAATTTTATATGATATTTTTTTATTTTCTAATATGAAGTCTTCTTGTTTGAACATTGGTGGTAAAATTCTGCTACAACCCGTGAGTATTCATGTTTTTTTTTCTTAAAAACGTATACGTATCAAATATCATATAGTATCATATATCATATTTGGACAGTTGTTGATAAACATTCATGATCCTTTCAAATTATTGTATAAACTGAAGCATTATTCTTGAGCATTTGAAATTAAATTACAATATGTGACAACAAAGACAAATAAATCCCCAAAAATTCTCTAAATCAGCCACCACTAGAGAGTGATTAGTTATAACATTTTTTTCTCTCATGGAAAAAAAATCCCTAAATCCGGCCCAATAAAAAACGAACGGCGTGAAAGAGTTAAAGCTTAGAGAGCCCAGAAAACAGGCCTAATTAGTGCTGCAAGGGTCAGACTATAGGCCCAGTTAGGCCTATATGTGTTTTACGGATTTATGTATCAATAGAGAAAAAGAACAGAAACGAGAGAAACAGAACAGACAAACAAACACACCCCAGCGACTTGTCCACCTTTCATTTAAAGCATTAACCGGCTTATCTTTTCGCCTTGGAACTTTCACGTAATTACAGCACAGACCACTAAACATAAACCGTTATTCTTTAAATAAGACGAGGTTAAAAACGGAAAAGTCTTGACCTCTGGGCCTCTCTCTATCCTCACATCCAACTAAAATCTTTCGGAAAATTTCCTTTAAAACTTATTACAAAGAGACTGTGAAACACTCGTATAAAAAAATCCTTGTACTCGATCTCTTGATACTAACTTGTTGGATTTGTCCAGTGAGAAAGAAGAAGATGAAGGCGTCGATGAAGTTTCGGGATGAGCAGAAGCCTCTCTTTAGGGCTAAGGTTCCTCTGAGTATATTAGGCTTGCCGTTTCAATCTGGAATCGTCGCAGGAGAATCCAAGGAGCTCAGCCTTAATCTCTCCACCTTCTTTGAATCTGGGCCTTCTCTCAAGGTCGCTTACCGTCCTAACGATTCATGGAACCCTTTCTCGTTAATCGTCAAAACCGGAACTGGATCGTTCGGTTCGCCGATTTCAAGCTCCATGCTCATGAGCGCTGAATTCAATCTCCTAGGTAAAGGAAACCCTAGCTTTATGCTTCATTTCAAACCTCATTTCGGCGATTTCTCTATCAAAAAGTCTCATTCGTCGTCTGGCCTCGAGAGGAATCTGATTAAATCGCTGAACGGATCTGTTTCGGAAGAGGATTCTTCGATTGAGGTGGTGGATACTCCAGCGGTTAACGGATGCGGCGGAGGATTTAGAAAAGTCACGGTTCTGCCGTCAAATTCAGCTGGAGATATCGCTGGACTGCTATCTGGCGTCGAGGTCGCGGCGAGGACGTCTCTGCCTGTGAGAGGACGCGCCGTTTTGAATTTCCGGTGGGGCGTTAGGGTTCCTACGGAGATCAGACACGATTTCGATCCAACGGCTGCTGTTTCTTTGAGGAGATTCCCTTTTCTTGTTATGAATAAAATCGGAATCGAACACGTGGATGGTTCAGATGCTAAAGATATTAAATCCACGACTGATCCGGGTCAACCCAAATCAAGTGGTGACGTGGCGGAGGTGTGTTTGGCTGTGAAACGGCAGATGGAGGAGCTTCGTGTAGAGAACATACAGTTAAAGAGAGCCGTTGAAGATCTCCGGGAAGTAATCTCAAACGCCCGTCCATTCTCGCCTGCGACTATAGATTACGGATCGCACTCAAAGTACCGCGAATCCGAGAGGAGCAACAATAACGGTAGTAGATCAAGAGCTGATCGATGGAGCAGCGAGAGAACGAAGACGTCGGATTACGGGGGGAAGAAAAGCAAGGAAGAGGGTGACGTGGCAGAGGAGCTGAAGAAAGCTTTGAAAGGAGCTGCTTGAAGCTCCTTCGATGGTAATGCTACTCGCAAGAAGCTTCATTCGTTTTGCAACTTCATTCGTCGACTTAATCAGTTATGGCTTTTGTATATATGCGTTGAATTTCTGGATTTTTTTTTCAAGATTTGCAGAACTCGTTTTGGATCTTTTGATGGAATTTTCAAAAATTCATATGAGATTATTATGCGTTTGATTTTTGAATTCAATATCGAACTGGTAAGCATGTTGAGATGATTTGAATCAGTATCGTATCAATCAATAAAAAGCTTGATGATGTTTTGTTTTCCCAGTGAGGTATGAGCTTGAATTGTGATTATCTTCTTTCTTATAAGGGCATTGGTAAATGACAAAATGTGATTGAATTAGAAGAATCATTTATGGAGTCATTAGGCTATGTCGAATGCATAACCTGACGGATCGCAATATATGTACCAATATGAAAAATTGGGATTAATTAAAAGAATCAAATACCAAAAGAAGGAAGGAATTATCGACTGATGTGTGTAACTTTGACTTAACGAAAGATGAAAGCTTCGAGTGAGTTTGGAATATTTGAGGTTATTCTACAGAATCTCAAACATTATTTTACCCCCATGATTAAGAAGGAAGTCTAAATATAAAAAGAAAATGAAATCCTAAAGCGCCTCAAATCACTAAATAATTGTCTTCTCTTCAAACGCCATCCGTAAGTAAATTGCTGCAACAGACTCTAGAGGTCAAACAAAACTCTAGAACTCTTTAAGTCTTTTGTGGTTTCGTCTTTCAACTAGATTATCATCCTGGAAATTTAGGTTTTCATTCTTGTAATGTATCTGATTTAAAGCTTCATTAATATCAAAGTTCCCGATATTCCACAAATTATAAATCTTGTTTCTGTTCTCGTAAAACCCTAGTATAAAAATCTACCTTTCTGGGATGACATAGTCTTTACTTTAGGTCATGACGATTTTCTATCCTACCCTATGGTTAAGGTCAGTACCGGCCTGGTGAATATTTTCGAGCAAAATTCAATGTACTAATGCAGAAAACATGAACGGTATTGTCCCACATTTGTTTTTCAAATTTTTTTTGAAGCATCTGCATCTTCTTTCAATTTGGATTAAAATAATGTCGTCCGTACAACCCGACATTAAATGGTATGATAAATATATAATTGGACTGCTTGGTTCCAAATCGGTAATGGATCCGGTATAATGGTTGGGCCCACTAAGTGACACGACAAAACGAGCTAAGTTGTTTAACATTTTCTCAATTGGTGCGCCTTGTACGAACTTTAGTAACGAAACCTTACATAATTATTTATCCGACAAACAAGAAAAACTGAAGAAAAATATAATCAGTCCGAAGGTGTCTTAGTGGAGGCAAGACCAACGATCATTTCTATTTCTACTACATATCGGAGAAGTAACAATAATCAAAATCAAGTTTGTTCTTTACAATACTTTTTTTGTTATCAGTTAATGGCAAAACCAGAAAACGACGAGAATAATCCAGAGAAACAAACATGGAGCACATGGGAGGAGCTCCTCCTCGCCTGCGCCGTTCACCGCCACGGTTTCGATTCATGGGACTCCGTTTCTGCTGAAATCCAGAAACACAACTCCACTTCTCGTATCCTCACCGCCTTCGACTGTCGTCACAAGTATCACGATCTCAAACGCCGATTCTCCCGTAAACTGGTCTCTCCGGGATCTCCTGAGGAAGAAACCGTCGACGCCGAGATCTCTTCTGTTCCATGGCTTGAAGAGTTGAGAAAGCTCCGTGTCGATGAACTCCGGCGCGAAGTCGAACGTTACGATCTATCCATTTCGTAATTTTAATCGGCTTATACTTTTTTCTTCTTTTTTTCGATTTTCAGATTTTGCAATGGTTTATTGAATCGTGGATTTGTGATTTGATTGATGCAGGTCCTTGCAGTTAAAGGTAAAGAGATTGGAAGATGAGAGAGAGAAGAGCTTAAGAGAAGCGGAGACGGGAAACGATAATTTAGATCAAGATAAAATCATGGAGACGAAAGAGAACCACCATGGATTCGGCGTACCGGTCACCGGGCCGGTTAATTCTTCAGATCCGAAGGGCAATAGCTCCGGAACCGGTTCGGAGAACACGAACAGAGATCAGAAAATCGTCGAAGCGGTAGACGAAGAGCTGAACCGGATCGGTGGTGAAGATAACGACGAGAAGCCGATTGGAGAAGATTCGTGTAGAGGAAGTTGTGAGAGCGTGGCGAAGGAATCTGCGGCGAATTCGGACAGATCAGTGCCTGTAAGAGAGGGAAATGACTCGCCTGACATTGTTGAGTCAATCGACGAGTCGAAGGGAGAGAAAGAAACGAGTGACGTGCAGAGCTCGGCGAGCTTACCGAGAAACGAGACGGTAGAACAACACCAACTGGATAACGAAGATCAATCTCTGACCGTCAATAGGATATCCGTTGAATCTCAGCCTTTGATTGATTTCATCGAGATTCTTCAGACTCACCCAATTGGCTTTTACTTTTCGCGCCGGCTTGAGAGCCAGGTAAAATTTATAAGTGTATTTAATTTTTTGTTGTCAGTTATTCAAATTCTTTAGTTTTTTTAAATCTTATCTCTCATAACTAGAAATTTAATTTAAAAAATATTTTTGAAAATAATATGGTGAAGTTATTTTGAATGAAAATGTTTTTTTGTCTTTATTTTTAGTATCATGATTAAATTATTATCAGACGGCTTGTCTTGAAACCCGAGTCTTGTTTGTTTGATTGTGAAGCTGCAGGAAACGCCTGAGTACGATAGGATAATAAGGCAACACATAGACTTTGAGATGATTCAAAGTCGTGTGGAAGAAGGTTACTACAGAAGCTCCATGAGCAAGTTTTTCCGAGATTTACTGCTACTAACTAACAATGCGAGAGTTTTCTATGGCGAGCAATCTTCTGAGTTTGATGCAGCTAAACAACTTAGCCAACTCATCAAGAAACAGATGACTCTCAAGACTTCTAAACTATCCTCACCACCAAAAGAGGAGTCCTTGGTGATGTCTAAGGAGGAAGTTACAGTCTCTGCTCTAAAACCAACAATTTCACTGCCTATTATAGCTTGTAGGAAACGTAGTTCCTTGGGTGTTAGATCTTCAGCGTCAGTCAATGAACCGTTCAATAAAAAGACTAAAATAGTTCCAACTATCGATGAGAAGCCAGTTTCATCAGAGGAGGAAGAAGATGAAACCTCTGAGAAAGATGAGGAACCTATTGTTTCTAAGAAGATAACTAGAGGGAGAACACCCTCAACAGCTAAAAATGTCGGAAGTAAAAACGCTAAGACCAGTTCGAATGCTGATGTCCCTAGTAAAGGCCGGACTTCAAACGATAGCTCTGAGCCGAGGAGAAATGTTCAAGAAAAGAAGGGTAACAACAAAAACAGTGGCTCAAAAAAGCAAAGTGCTGCTAGTTTTCTTAAGAGAATGAAAGGGGTTTTTTCGTCTGAGACGATGAAGGCTGATTCATCTAATGGAAAGAGAGGAGCTGAACAGAGGAAAGGTAACAGTAAGACTGGGAAAGCTGATGCTGGAAAACCGCTTGCTGGTCAGAAACGATTAACTGGGAAGAATCCAACAACTGAAAAGGGTAGTCCTGTAAAGAAAAATACTGGTGCCGCCTCTAAAAGAGGCAGTGCCCCGTCTTCTATTCTAACGGCAAAGCGGGACAGTGAAACTAGTGAAAAGGAAACAGGTTCTTCTGCTCGTCCGAAGAAGCGTTCAAGGAGGTGATGAGTTATTGCAACGCTTAACTATCTTCTATAGGACAAAGATTTTGCTAAGAAGTTTACAAGGCAGTCATTTACAAAGGAATATTGGAATAGTTTATATACTTCACACTGACTCTACTTCAGGACCACTTTTTCCCCTAGATAGCAGCAAAATATGAGTTTAGTAGATTGTAGAAAGAGCCAAAGATCTCAAACAAGGTGATCAGAATGTTCTGTTCTGGAATGTTGTCATGCATCTGTCATCTCAGCATCCTACTGCGGTGGAGATTCTGCGCCAGCGATAGACTTTCCCTTATCCATTTTTCTGATAATAGGAATCCCAGTGCTAGTTTTGCCAGCCTAACAGAGAGGTTTTATTGAGAAATTGTGTCAGTGAAATGTTTCGCATTACAAGAAAATTTGTTGGAGCTGTTTGCAAGATACCTGCTTAAGTTGCTTCGTTTTTTGTGCTGTACTGGTTTTGAGCAAGAGTGTTTCGCCTGGTTTAAGAAAGCATTTACGTTCTGGTAAGCCCGGATTTCCCCCTTTCCATATAATATCCTTTGCTGGAATCTGCAATGAGTTTGAGATCAGGGGTTTCAGCTTCTGAAAAAAGCAGGAAATATTAAACTTGAAGATGAGATATAACAGTTTGACTTTACATGTCTGAGATCAATCCAATCGCATGGGTCCACGAAATTCTTTTGGCTTTGAGCAGTCACCAGGTGGTGCGTTTCCTGTTGATCCAAAACGATATTCTTAGAAGGGCTGAGACCTGATATGATGAACAACACACAAAGGAACATGAAGAGGCTACCGTTTGTGCGTCATACTGTTTGATGTGGAATGGAAGGTAATCTTCTTCGCCAAGCATTCTTATATAGATCGATCTTCCAACAAGAGACGCAGGAGAGACCTGGCCCCAGCTTGGAACAGGTGAATCGTCAAAAGTAGAAGTCGGTTTTGCCTTTTCTTCTTGTGTCTTTGCAGGAACTATAACCTTTCCGTTTTGTATATTTTCAGGAACTACAACCTTTCCGTCTTGTATCTTTGCAGGAGCTATAACCTTGTCTTGCTAAGCAAACAGAAAAGAAAAGGACTATGGAAGTTAAAGCCAGATGGAATTGTCTGCTGTATGAGTCGGAAAGAGATGATTTAAAAACCTACAATTTTGTTCATGTCGTCCTTCTTGGGAATACGGATTTTCAGAGGGTTACCATCTACGGCAGAAATTTTCCGTTCTTTATCAGACGTTAACGAAACTTCCCTGAGAAACAGAGGGTTTGACAAAAAAAAGTTAATAAGGAGGGAGAGAAGATCACAAGTCACAACGTTGGAATAGTAAAAGTTTTAATGAAGATACCCAAACTGTTTGACCATTGGATCAGTTTTGATTGTATTCTCAAAAGCAGCATGCGTTTTGTGGTCAATTTTCCACTCTTTCATGAGGTCTTTCATGATCAAGATCCTTGGCTGAAGAACAGAAGACATGATGTTGATGAGTACCACTTCCCAAGAAGCGAATCAATGCATAAAAGAAGAAAGATTTAATTACGCTGGATATTGCAGGAGATTCTGCTTTGAAGGCATGGAGAACATTAAAGTAAGCTTCTTTCTGGAGGAAGACGAGTTTCTCTTTCTTGTTCATCAGGAGAAGAAGATCACGATTGCCATTGCTCGGCATAGTCTCTGCTAAATCTCTCTTCTTGAGTGGTAGACCATTCAACTCTTCGGAAACGCACAATCAAGATCACCAGAAATTAAAACCGATCAGTCTAATTCCATTACCAGAAGAGTAAAAGAGAAAGAATACGAAATGGAAAATCCTGATTGCTGGAGACTTACGGGATGGAGAATTTGGGGCTTGATGTTGCTGGTTTGACATTGTAGAGAGAGCAAAGGGAACAGAGGAATCCGAGAGAAGAGTGGTTTCGTTATTTCTTGATGAAGTTTGTGCGCGTTTGAGAAATAAACCCTAGAAACGTAACGATCAATGATGTTGCAGGAGAGAAGAGTAGGGAGGAGGTTTTGGATTCTCTAGCTTTTTATATGTGCTTTTATAGTTTTAGAAAAGAATAATAGTGTGCTTCTTGTGAAAGAAGCTAGGGCTAGTTCTTGGTCATTTGACTTTATCGGGATTAAGTACTGACATGTCAGCAGTTAAATATCGAATTTATAAATAATCACATTGCTCAAACTCAAATATAGTGCTTGATTGGTCCGGATTTCTTAGTGCAATTGCAAAAATTACAGAATTAATACAAATATTGTTGTGTTTTCCATGTTAATTTCACTTGCTTGTAACGAATATGTATATATCTTAATATAGAAAATTAGTCTTTTGTCATTTAACCGGAACGAAAAATAATTTATATTTACTCCCTTACTCTAATCAACCCAATTGATTTACATAGCTAACTTCGAATTAGGGTAGGGTATGAGAGGAGCCAGCCGAAACATTCGTATAGAGTATTCCGTTTTGATTGGATCCCTATTTATGTTTTATATATATATATATATATCAATTGTAACTTTTAATTAGTATAGTTTTCTTTGATTTGAATTATTTTTGGATAATTTATGTTTCATTATTAATTTTTTTATTATATTTAAAATTATATTTTATATTTAAATACGAGACTTTCACCTCTAATTTTTAGACCCTGTTTTACTCCGAACCCATGAACTCCGTTTTGCCTTATGTTTGTGTGTCTGTATCAAGATTTGCAGAGTATCTATGGTTTTGAATCAAGGATTGACGATTAGAAGATATCTCCAACGATCGATGTGAGAAGGGAGAAGATGAGCTATTTCAAATAATCAATGCTTACTGTAGAATCAATATTTTTTTGCTAACAAGATAATACGGCAAAACCATTAGCAACTCCAAGTATTTGAATATTTGTTTACACTTTACACTCACCCCTTTATTCTCTAAGTCCAGCAAACAACTCCAAAAAAAGTCTGTGCTGTATATGATTGTATTCAAAGTAGTATAGACCTCAAACTAAATGCAAAAAAGGGTCTCGTTCAATCTCAGCATTCCCCTGCATTCAAACCAAGGGTTTTGTTGATAAAATTTCTACCTAAACTATTAGGGTTTTACTGAGAATGTGTGTTGACAGAGTTACATCATCAAGGTTGCTTCTGTATCAGAAAAGAGATCGTCGAAGAGGTAGTATGGGAGCATCAAAGTTCGGCTTTTGTCCAGCTTCCCACATTGTATCTTCAGCTGGAATCTGCAATCAGTTTGAGATCAAATGTTTCAGCTTCTGATTTTGATTTTATTCAACAAAGATGATAAGTACGTTTGTGTATTACCTCTCTGAAATCAATCAAGCGTAACTGGTCATCAGTCTCCATTGCATTCGAGTTTGTGGGCTCGATGAGATGCATATCCTGGAGAGATTGCTAAGCTTGAGGAACAAGTAATCTTATAACATTGATGGAACAAACTAAATTCTCCGTTTCATTACCTGTTCTGCATCATACGCTTTGATGGTGAATTCTTCGAACTTAGCTTTATCAGGTGTTCTTATACTGACAAATTTTCCAATAAGTGACCCAGGATTAACACTGCCCCAGCTTCCTCGAGATTTTGCAACTATAGGAGAAATCGAAGTTGCCTTCAACAGTAAAGATAAAGATAATGAATAAGTTAAATACTGAGGTAAAAGCCAAGTAAGAGTTTAGTCAACTTCTCTGCCTTACAGGTTTGTTCAATGCCTTCTCTTGTGCTCTCTGCATTTCCTTCTCATCTTCCCTGAGGAGACAAACGTGAATTTTATAAAATGGGAAAGATCAAATATTCCAAGTGAAAAGCTTTGGTAATAGAATATATACATCACAATATCTTTCTGAATCTTATCCACAATAGAGATGTGGGTTTCATCAGCAATCCTCCACTCTTCCATCAGTCTTTCTATGATCCGAGTCCTTTTCTGGTGAACACAAGACACCAGCACAAGCCTCAGAGAACAAAATGAATTCAGAGAAGAAGAAAGAAAGATTTAACAACGAGAAGGTTACTATTACCTCTGATATTGTGGAGTTTTCTGTTGTGAAAGCTTGGAGAACAGAGTAGTAAGCTTTTGTCTGGAGTTCTTCGAGATCCTCTTTCCTGGACTCGTTTCCGGATAAATCCATCGTATCTCCATCGTCACTGCTATCGCTGGAGTCAGACTTTGGTGCTCGACTTGAACCAACAAGTGATTTTTCAGCCATTGCTCTCTTCTTCAGTGGGAGAAACGTTGGATCCTCTGCATCAAAAGAAGTAGCTGAATCAAGATCAATAGGTACGAAGACAAGATAACGACTCGTAATCAGCCGTTTCCATATATCAGAGGAATCCGTAACCTTGAAACCATAAACCCCAAGCTAATCCTACTCGAAAACCCTAATTACTGGAGATTGCGTTCGGAAAATATTACGAGAACCTCATAGGAAGTTCTTGAACAGACTTGCCTTGATCTTTCTGGTCCGCCATTAGAGAGAGAGTATCAATAGACCAGAGGAACCTCGAGTGATGAAGTTTTTGGTTTAAAGGAAAACCCTAACAACGAACAATCTTTGGCGCAAGAACGTGTTACAGAGGTGAATAAGAGCGAAGAGTTTGTGGAAGAAGCGAGTTTTATACGACTTGTGCAAGAAGTTAGGGCTTGTGACTAACAGTATTTAAACTTATATAAGTCACTATTTTTCGTAGTTATTATTATTTTTGTTTTTTCCTCTGTACAAATATGAGAGTAAACTAAATTATTATTTTTTCGTGGTGTATCAATCTATCGATTGCTGATTATTAATTGGACTAGTATCCGGTCTTTTATCCAGCCTTATTACGGAATAGTGCTTAAACTGTAGAGTTTAAGCATATACAATATACACAAAAATGTATTTTTGTTGAAACACATAATTAAGATTTGTCATCAATCAACAACTTATCTACTAACACAATTTTTTTTTAAAAAAAATCACTTCGATTTAATATATTTTAAGTTACAATAGTGTTCCATTTTGCATCATGTTTCTAGAATTAAAACCCATTTCAAACAAAAATCGATGATAAGTTGATGCTATGCTTAACAGTAACTAAACTTATTCTTATTTAAAATTGATTAACAATCATGTACATTCCTCTACATTATATGGAGGATATTGTAATTACACGAGGATATCTCACTATAGTCCTCTAAAGTCCACAACTAGGTGAACATTGGATCTTTGGGTAGTTGACAAGGCACAGTAAACTGTACTTTAGATCCTTTTTCTCGAGACTTGTTCGCTCTTCATATAGTATTATGATCACAACAAATATATTATATTCCCCCTTAAGAACACAAATATGTTGCTATATATTAGTGTTATTTCGATTGTAATATCATATTCTCTACGTACGGACCTGTATTACATTAACGGAAGATAATGAAATCAAGCTTAAAAGTTAAAACTATAAATGTTTTGAAAAACTATATATGATATTACAGTATAATACATATATATATATAATATGTGTGCATATACATATTAATAGTGGATAAAATTCACTCAGTAATGACGTTTAAAAGATGAGGTAATTTCTTGTCTTTTTTCGTCAAGGTGAGTTTTTGTCTTTCAACTTATCTTTTGTATCCTCATTTAATTAATTTCCTTCAACTTTCTCAAGATTGGGCGTAATTTATAATTAGGCAAGTTGAACGCAATTTACCCAACACTAATTAGAACTCACTGCTTAACAAGATGGACAACAACAATTATTGTTTTTACAATTACAATATCAAATGTTTTACTAATAACCCCCAAAAGTTCCAACTTCTCGTACAATACCCCCGAAACTTCCAGATACACACGTCACCACCTTGTGGTATATTTTCAAATCAAAATTGCCAAAATTTTACAACATGAAAATTAATTAATAAGACAAGAGTCAAATTCAGTGCCGTACTAAACATTTTCATGGATTTTGGACCTCTAAATTTTGTTTTGCTAAGATTTCTAATAATTTTTTTTTGATTTTAAGTATTTTTGATTTTTTATAATAAAAAGAAATATACATAGAAAATTCTTTTTGGACCTTCTTCTATATAATTTTTTAAAATTCTTTTAAATAATTTTACATAAATGTTTTCCAAAAATCGGATCTCAATTATTAGAGTTTATTAGAGTCGAGAGGACACGGGATTTGGTTAGGGACCTGTGCCCCTCTAAGCCGGCCCTGGTCAAAATCTATGTTTCACCTCTGATAATTCACAAACCCCTTTCTAACATTTCTTGGAATCTCCTGTAAGATTCGACTTTCTCGAGCAAGAACTTCTCGTGGCAACTAGCAATGAACATATCCGCCAAATGATCAATATCATCATCAGCTGAAACATCTCTGATCTCTTCCAAACCATCTACTTTCTTGTGTTCAAGCCACTCGAGATAGCCAGAGAGCGGAGACTCATCATCTTCTTCACCATTAATGTTAGAGACAGGGAAGGGGAAAGGTTGAGGAACTGGAACAACATCTGAGGAACACCAATTGTAATGCAATCTGAAAGATCCGAAGAAGATCTTGCGTTGATTCTTTGAAGCCTTTGTCGGATAGAACATCATGAGTTTTTGTTTCTTGTTGTTGTGGTGTTTTGAGATCTCTAGAAAGATTGATTTGGCTCTGGAGAGAGCACTTAGGAAACGATAGAGAGGGAGTGCAAGGAGATTTTGGATTAGCGTTTTGAGTTTCATGGATGATGAAGAAGAAGAAGAAGAAGAAGAAGAAGAAGAAGATGGTGATGGTTTAAGCTGCATGACTTAAAGATTCAAGACAAATACTCTTTCTCACACTTTTTGTGTGTTTCTTTTATTTTCTCTCTATGCATTAAAGTGAACAACACTCGCGGGACTTTATAAAGGATTTTCTTGACTTGTTGCCACTCATTTCCTTGTTAGTGTCTGACTTAAAGTTGTGGACCAGTGGCGTTTTTGTAATTTGGGTTTCTCTGAAATGCATTGTAAATCGTCATACTTTTATTTATTTATTTATTTATTTTCGCATGAGAATGTAAATTTCCGTAGAATTTATCACAAAGTTAAAGTACGAGTTTTCTAATTGATGTTTCATTGTATTGTTTTCCTTATGAATTCGCTATTTGCAGTGTTATTTCTATCGAAAATGTTGTTACAGACTAGTTTAGACTTATACAATTAAATTAATAAGAAGAAGGGGCTTGATAAGCTAGTTGTAGGTGTGATCTGTGAAGTTATTGATTAGGATAGACACACAGAATAGATTGTGAGTTACAATAAATTGTTTTTCTTCAATTTTGATCATACGTTATCTGTTTTTAGCTACAACATAGATTGGTCTGCCCTCTTTGTACATTAGATCAAATAAAATTCATATCTGTGGTTTTCATATATTCATAAAAATGATATGAAATATGTCTCGAGGTATATATATATCAGGCCAAATGACTTTTCACTCATGAAAGTTTTATCTATTTTACAAAGATAAACCAATTTTGTTTTAAGAAAACAGACACGGTACAATATTATCTGTTACTTCAGTGGAAAAGATTTTTCAAAAGGTACCTTTGGTATAATCTATCTTACAAATAGAAACCATTTCAGAAAAACATTTTTTCAAGAAAACAGACACATACATGCTTTATTTTAAAGATTTTCCAAAAATGTTATTTAAATGTCTTAATTAGAGGTATCCCGTTAATTTTAAGCCAAATTGTTGTATTGAAAATTCGAGTTATTTATTTTTAATCCCAAAACAAAATGAAAATAAAATTAAAATCAACGGGGAAACCAGATATTCAAAATTAATTTGAATCAACTCCTTAATCTTCAAAATTTTGTCACAATATCTAAATTCAAATGTAAATAAAAACAAAACTGAAATTATCCTTAAAATATGCAAATTAATATATTAAATGTCGTCGTTACTTTATATATTTACTTTATTAAATTGATTTTCCGTAAGTGTGTGGCGCAACACAAGAAGTAGAGTGAGCCACAAATGGGTTCGGCTGAGTACTGAATTTTTCAACTCCCAATTAGGTATCGGGAAGAGCTCAAGCTAATTAAAACATTGCGTAGGATTAAAGAAACCACACTTCCTATGTTTTATTTGTCGTTATATTAATATTATTGTTTTGTATCTCAGATTCGCCACTTCATGTTTCACTTCATATTTATTTAATTAAATACTACTACTACTACCAACGGAGACAACCTTCAGAAGAATCTATAATATTTTATAGACGTAATTATATATTTATAATTTATCTTTTTTTATTGTTTTTGATTTTGATTTTGGTTAAATATAATTTGTAAATATTGCTCTGTTAAAAATCAATACATATTAGATAAACAGCTTCTGGAGTGATTTGAGAAAGACCAACCAAATTCCCACATTTCCTTATTTATACACTCTTTCTAAACCCCAACCAAATTCCCACATTTCCCAAACTTAGATCGGATCAACAACACTCATTTATTAGAGTAGCATGTCTCAAACTTTCGTTCAAATAATTTACTCTTTTTTTCTTTATGGTTGAACACATTAACAAAATTTGGGATTCTCGAGTTTGGTCTGCACGACGGAAATTTAATTGTGCATTGTGCAGCTAGCTAGTTACCAAATTTGGAAGAATAAATTTGAAGTGATCAATATATCGTTATGAAGGATAACATTATTATTCAATAAAAATAAATTTAACCGCGTCAACATTTTTTGGATAATAATTTTTAATAAAAAAATTAACGTCAACAGCACGGTAATGATCAAGTGAATAACTTAGAATGTTGATGTACGACACTTACGTAACAAAAAAAAAAAAAAATTTGAAAATGTAAAAGCTAAAAATTTCGGAGGCCGACTTCACTTTAAAATAAAAAGACTTACTTAAAAAGGTTGTTTTGTATATCAGGCAGAAAATGTAAATGGTTTATTTTTTACATTACTAATAGTTGGAGATAATTAGAAATAAATTATTGATTGATTATTTTTGTTGGCTGGTGTTCATTTAGATCTACGACGGGATAAAATTTAGGCAATCGGATCAATGTAAATTAGGCCAAAGGTCATTGTCGATCAACATGGAATCTTGGACCAGTTTGAGGAATTTTTAGGGGTTCTTGAAGCCAAACAAATCCCAATAAGCACATGTCTTCTACACACAATCATATCGATTATTAGTTATTACGTATACATGACATATTTATTAAACTAAACTCAGGTGATTGAGTAATGAGTACGATGATTTTTCGGTACTACGCCAACTATTCATCCAAAATTTTTTTAAAATTTGTAACACGTATATGCATGTCTACTGACTATGAATTTTTAGTATATAATATAACATTGCAGTATTACGATGAATATGTGTTTTTGTTTGTAAATTTAATTTTTTACTGATACTGGTATAAGGAGAAACTATATAATACGACATATCTAAGTTGAAGTGGCTTTAAATATATAGCATTATTTGTTTGTAGATGATAAATAACTTATTTGTCTGATATAATCATTTTTTATGTAGCCGCGAACGGCGCTTAAGGCTTAAGCTTCGCTGAAACCCTCAAAGACCGAGGATATTAAAACAAATCAAGCAATTTGTTATAAACTTATAATAAATTCAGTGTGGCTCTGGTTTAAAGATAACATTATAATATATTATTTTTGAGAAATTAGACAGACGATTATCATTTTTCGAGACTTGAAAAAACAAATTAGACAAGAAATCAAAGTGGCTGATTTCCAGTTGATCGGCGGGCCACCTGAATCTATGGAACTCTTGTCTTTATTGGATTTCTTATTATACGACGAAACAGACAAAAATACACTACACATGCAGAGCACATCTGATGTATTATACATTTATATATCCACATATATCAAATATGACATATAGTGGGCAAAAAAAAAGTAAAAGAAGAAACTTAATTTTTAACATCTTTTATTAATTAGAATAATTTATAAAATGACTTATATAATGTGTTTTGAATGTGACTAAAATTTGTGGAAATTCCAAAAAAAAAAATACTATAAATGATGTATTTTATTTTTGATAACTTTTGCTTTTGGTGATAAAAGAAATTTCCACTCTTGACTTATACATGTAGGCTATATATGTAGCAGTAGCAGTAGCAGGTTTTACTTTGCAAATTAACTGAGACCTTTTAAAAACTTTATTTTTAAAAGTTTTGGTAGTCATATTTTAAATAATTTCAGTATATTGATATTTTATCTAAAATCCGGTTCCTTATAATATGGGAAATCTGCTAAAACTAGAAAAAGTTTTGTATTCGGCAAAATAATAAATACGAAAAGTTTATTCCATTGACTTGTGTTACCAATTGGTCAATTTTGTATATAAGGGTAGGATTGCTGTTGGTATATATATGCGTGTAGACATAACCTATTTAATAGCACATAAACTTGGCTCTCTGAGTAAGAGTTTTAAACAAAAAAGGTTCATCAAATTTACACTGACAATCATTCGAACTTTGGGATACGAAAATTCAATAACCAAAATCCTTGAAAAACCTTGTATTTTTCATGTATTTCATTGGTCTGTATTAGTGCTATATGTGTGTAGGTGGTATATATCTACAAAAAGTGATATAAATTGTGTAACAATCTTATTTGAATTCATGATAAAATTATCACTCAATTCCCAATTATGCATAATTTCATTGAATCTTGTAGATCGTCCATGCATGTATTAGCTAACTCTAGCTTACTTGATTTTTTTTTTTTTTAAAAACTCAATTTCAATTTTCAGAATAAGATTTAAAAGTAGAATGTAGCAATATGTTGGATGTGTTATAAAAAAAAGTAGGAAGAAACAGAGAAAAGAAGAGAGGAGATAAGAAGGCAAAGTAAGAAAGAGATGTCTCCAAAGTGCATCAGCAAGGCGTGAGGAGAATCCATAGATGACACAGAATATGAAAGAGTTGGTATCAATCTTTTAACCACTACTACTCCTTCTTCATTTCTCTCTTCTTCTTCATTTCTCTCTTCTTCTTCATTTCTCTCTTCTTCTTCATTTCTCTCTTCTTCTTCTTCTTCTCTCTTCTTCTTCATTTTCTTCATTT